>PYHX02000030.1:0-26266 GCA_004302925.2 Cochliomyia hominivorax | reverse complement strand
TAAACTGAAATGTTAAGCCAAGGTAACTAACCGACCACAAAGGTTAGATATAAACACAACAACAATAACTAAAAATCAAAACACGACATAAGAGAATTATTAAATTTATACGATTAAATAAGAGCATGAAGTTTATATTTCCAAATAGGGAATACGACGCTCTGCTTGTCTTTCTCCAAATCACCTCTTTCGTCTGTCGCATATTTATACACGCACCTCAAAATGAAGGTGGTAAGTGTTGGCATTCTTAATTTCATTATCATGAAAAGATTATCATTATTAAGGTACATTATTTTTAAAATAAAGACAGTGGATTGGGAGTGATGAAAGTGCTATAAAAAGTCGTCATTTGTATTGAATATAAATTAAATTTTTAGTTTTATTAAGTATTCCATTAGACAAGCTTCCATTGAAATGTCCTCTCGTAATGGGACTTTAAGCACAAAAATATAGAAAGAATACCGACTAAAGAAAAATTCTTTAGCTTAATAATAATCAACATTTTCTATCTCGATTTCTAAATCCGTTTACAAGCTTGTTTATACCCGCTATCTCTGTATGTTGTTAAGATATTTGGAATTGCAACTTATTTATAATTTACCAAAATTTAATTTAGATCTTTCGATATATATCCACAAGATCTTATTTAGTTTTTAGACAAAGAAAGAAATAGTTAATTCATCGAAAAAGTATAAAATTTTAGTAGAAATAAAAAAGTATAAAATTTTAGATAAGTGGAGTAATAATCTATTTAACTTAAATATATGAAATATAATACCTTTTCTTGCCTTAAAATAAAACGATCAGCTCAGAATTTCACTTTAGTACTTTTCGGTTCGAGAATGTTCCTCCGCCCATATTTCCAAATGGCTGGGTTTTATACAGTGCAACGTTTTGAATATTCTGCAGGCCCTCATTTTAAATATGTCAATGACATATGTGACTATTTTAGTCCAAGTTCGGGCATATTAATGATTGAGCCAATATTTCAGAAAGCTGCAGTATAAATGTTCCGCTCATAAAATTATTAAATGTGAAATTATTGCAATAAAATTTAAATTTAAATTTGGATGAAATTAATCTGGGCATAAATTATATACAGGGGATATTTATAACTTTTGATCGGCCATGATTTGCATGAAATGGGGGCTAAGTTCTATATTTTGATTAAAATAGACAATTTCAATAGGTTCTGGAACTAGTCCTATAAAAATTTTCAAAGATTTAACTCTTTAAATCATTTTTTTAAAGAGTCTAATTGAAGAGATTTAAACTAAAACATTTTTTGTGTAATAAAGCCTTCAAACAAAAAAAACCAAAAATTCGTAGTTTTACAAAATTTCAAATTGATAAATAATTTTGTATATTAACTAATGAAAAACGGTACAAATTTTTAGAAATTGAATAAGAAAGTAAGATTTGTTTCTAAAAAGAACCGAATCTTGCCTACATCCATCACTGGTCGTCACGAAGGGTTTAAGAATCCGAAAAACAATAATTTGAAAGATATTTTCTGTTTCTATCCCACTGTCCACTGCAACCATTTAAATACATTAAAATTTTATGGTTTGTTGTTATTATAATCATTATTTACATTTACATGTAACCATGGTCACTTAGAAAGTAAAATAAGCGTATTTTTTTGTTTTCGTCTGTGTATGTATTTATAAATTTATTAATTTACATACGAACTCATTATTTTATTTGTTTATTTAAATAAATGAAAGTCTTACGTTAAACTTTTCTCGTAACAACTTTTTTTCGAATTTATGTTATTTTCTTTATTTACACACGAGAATACGAGTCTAATTGAATCAATCATTAATGAACGTGTTCTAATTTTGGCTTGAGGTGATATGACGCAGACACAGACAAATTGTAGGTGTGTTTGCATTGTTCGTTCCCAAAACTTAAAGAAATATAGGTCATGTTTTGTAATTTGAACTTTATGGATTAACTTCAATACCAAAATATAAATTGATTTATTTTTTCTTGTTGTTGGTTAAGATCTGTGATAATTAAAAAAAAACAATGATACTAAAAAACACACTGTCTATTGGGGTCGGTGTTGCCACTTCATGTGAAATTACACATATTGTGTGTAATGTGTATTATCATGTGATTTTTTATTTTTGTAGTATTACTATTTTTTTCAAGAAAAAAGTAAGTCCAAAAAAGTGTCGTGCGATCCTGATTAGAACCAATTTTCAAATATAATATGGGAGAATTACCATATGAATAAATATGACACTTGATGTGCAAGAATGCACGTTATATGACACATATATATTTGATATTATACCTTTTTTGGATCATTGTTTCGTATTTTTTTTGGAGTCTCTAAATACTTCTGTGGTAACACTAATAAAGACTGAGTTAAGCTTAGAAACTTGTTTTTTTGATTCTCTTATTTTCTCTCTCTCTAATCTAGTTTCTCTCTTATACTTAAGTATTCTAGACATGTTGTTGTTTATTTCAGTAGTTTTTACCATAATTTCTAAACATTTTTAGATATCTTAACTAGATTTTCATATTTTTTTTGCAATTCTTGAGATCGCTTTTGCAATTTTTGTTGTTTTAGTATTGACTTTGAAGTTTTCTAGCAACAATTGACCAATTTTTGTGCAATTTATTTTTTATTTTTTCGGTCAGAGGTTAGTAACTTTTGAGACTTGATTATAATTGTAAAATTGTTTACAAGGAAAATCGGTTTTGGCAATAAAATGCAATGTTAGATCTGTTTATATTTTGAGTAAAATAATTAATTGCTTCAATTAATTTTTGAAATGTTACGATTATTGAGAATGTCAGAGACTTCCTTTAATACATTTGATACATGAAATTTTAAATACTCTTTCGTCAAAAAGTTGCAACATATTTAATAATATTTAAAAAAATTCTGATTAGTTATATCTGAACCTATTTAAAGATTGTAGTGTTAGAGACAGCATATCCAATTCGAGACTTTCTCTTTATGACACATCTTGGCGAAATTCTCTGCAAGACTTTTGAGAATTGTGGAAGGAAACAATTTTAAAACATATTTAAGAATCAAAAGTTATATTCGTTTGAATTTGAATTTGAAAGAGGTTATTTAAACATTGTCATTCCATATGTAACGCCACGAAGGTATTAATTAAGACCCTATAAAGATATAAATTCTTACATCAAATCAAAACCTGACTCGATTTAGCCGTGTCCATGTCATTGGAAGAATTATAGTTTTACATTAAAACTATTAATATATGAACGATTGCAATAAAGATATAAACCGATATCTAAGACAGTCCCAAAATCCATACAAAAATCATTTGAAAATTTGTCAAAATCATTTGAAAACTGGGTTTAAGCAAACCACAAATCCATTGTCTTACTAATCGTTCAAAATCGGTTCGGTAAAAAAAATATCGACAAAGATATGCACAAATTAGAACTTGTATAGCTTTTGAACCGCTAGAGATACCTTAATGAAATTTCACATGGTTAGAGGTGAATTATTTTGGATTTGATCTGAAAGAAATCAAGTACATATGTGACAAGAAGGTTTAGTCGGTGACCCTCCAAATTTGTCCATCTCAGGCACAACAAAATATTGTAGAATATAAATTTCTAGATACTGTGCTGGTGATTAGAACTCCTTATAAACTAAACTTTTAATATCGTATGCATCTAAAAATTTTATAGAACATTTCATGGAGTTTTGGCCATAAATAGAGCCTTTATTAGAAAATATTTCTTACTTCAAAAGTTTTAGATCAAACGAAATTTTTAATATCACATATCTCAGAAACTTTAAAAGCAAATTTCGCAAAATGTTCATACTAAATATATTTAGGGTATTAAAGATTCGACAAGCCCATTACTCAATAATTTTAAAGTCATTTGTTATGATTTGCTATGTAATAGTTTAATTCAACACAAATTCCACAGATTCAAAACTTCAGATTAGCATATTTCGTTAAGTAAGTAATTCTACCATAAAATATCTTTGAATTTCCGAATACTGTCTGGCCAGACACAATCTGATAGAGAATTTTAACTTCAAATAATTTTCTAAGAAAATAAAACAAGTGGCTAATTTTAAATACAAGAATAAAACGAAGACATTTTTCTCAAGAAAGAAACGAAAAATAAGAAGCAAAAATACCTCAGGCTAACAAAATTTCACCAAAAAAAGAAGAAATAAAATCCATAAGGATACAACTTCATCTAAGAAGTTATCACGAAAAAAATGAACAAAAAACATTCCAAAAAAGTAAATTTCAAAATTAGTTGTTTCCTTGAATTAAAGCAATTCGCCGTGTAATACGTTAAAAGAAAAGTTATTAAAGAAAGTGAATGAGAAATAGAGGGGGGTCAAAGTTAAAAGAAAGAAAAAATGAAATAAAATGACTATTCGCAAATGGAAATACTCACAGGCATTTAAGGACTTTAACGTTTTATTGTTCGAAAAGGTATACAACAAGACGTTATACATTTCAATTCCTTTAGAATTTTATAGGTAAATTACCTAAGAACTCAAGACTGAGTGATTCTAAGTGTATTTATTTAGACTTTGCCGCCTGTTGTTGTAAAGTGGCTTTTGATATTTGATTGCGCAATTGGGAACAGGAAACTTTTCTACGTCCACGTCTGTCTTTCTTTCTTTTCATTCCCCCTGTCTTGGGGTCTTTTATGGTGTTGAGTTTGATTATTATTATTACTTTTGTTGTTGTTATTATTATTTGTGTAGTTGAAAGTGTATTGAATTGAATATTGGTTTGGGAATAATTTCAATTAAGTTATATTACAATATTTTTATTTTTCGGTAATTGTTAACGGTATTTTCGTGTTACTCAAGAAGTTTTGCATGGAGGGTATTAATGGCCTTAGCCCGCTTAATGAGAGGAGGAGAAGAAACTTTTATTAGTTTTATTAGGAATTTAAATTACAGAGGAAAATCACTTGACTAATATTTGAACAAAATCTTTTAAGTTTCAATTAAAATTTTAATTAATACAATAATATTGTATTAATAAGCAATTAAAAGATTTATAAAAATGTTTTTTTTTTCAGTTTTTATTTTTTTTATTTTCGAAAAGAAAACATAGTTAAGGCTTATTTGGATCAAATTCTTAATATTTTCTGAGAGATTTCTGAAATTTGAATGTTGATGTATGGTAAATAACTGAATTTGACTACACAAAGCTAGTTAAGGTTGTACTTTCAGCCAGGATATAAAATTTTTATAGAAGTATTTCATATCTATGAAAACGTCACAATATGACGATTCAAAATTTTATTCCATGTAAATAATGTTTAAAAATTTGACCTTTTTCACTAAATGATCGGCCTGTCATTATAAAGGCTGCCCGGCAGGAAATACTTTTAAGATATTTACCTTACAGATGAGGCTATATACGAAGGATAAATTATAGCTTTTCAATTTATAATATTTAACAAAACAATTTATAAAATTCCATTAAAATTGAACAAATTTGGATAGAGCTTGTGGGTAGATGTCCCAAGTCCAATTATAATGTTCAGAACAAAAAATATGGTTTTATCAGTGAATAAATGTTGTCACGTTTTTATAAAAAAAAATTCTAAACTTAGATCAAAACAA
This sequence comes from Cochliomyia hominivorax, assembly GCA_004302925.2. NCBI lineage: Eukaryota > Metazoa > Arthropoda > Insecta > Diptera > Calliphoridae > Cochliomyia > Cochliomyia hominivorax. Next base: position 20,661 of record PYHX02000030.1, on the reverse strand, counting down.
CTTTTAAACGGTTCCATATGTTTGCATCAATATTTTTTAGAATTTGATATCTTTTTTATCTCTATTAAGCCCAATGGCTTGTAAGAAAACTCGACTTAAATATCTCGGAAGCTATAAAAGACAACGTAGACATACTTTTTATACAGTTTTACAAGGTTTTTATAAATGAGGTTTTTAAAAATCAACATACACGATACCTCCAAATTAGGAGGTTCCCCAAAACCCGCCTAACGTGTCTGTGCTCGAAAACAACTCAGCTTTAAACGTGTGAAATTTTATTAATAAATGTTTTTTAAATTTTCAAAAGTTAGAGAATTATTTCCAAAGAATCAATTTGTACGCACAGTGCGCAGTATTTATAGACTTATTGACGCTACCTGTCGTATGATTCGATTAGATAAGTATAACGTTAATGTCAAGTTTTGAAATGAGAGCTTTTTTGAGATAAAACGCAAAATCTACGAGAAAGTTCATACCTTATAGCAGTTTATGGAGAATTTTTACTACATTTCTAAAAATCTGATCAAGGACTAAGGATATTTAAGCAAATAAGACAGTATTTACCAATTCATTTTTTAATTTTTAATCTTATTAAATTTTCGTTTTTATTTTTGAAAAAGTTATCATAGAGAGAGAATATAGCGGTCAAAAAGGGCATATTTACTGAGATATGGAAGCTCAGTAAATATACCCAATAAGGCAATAATTTCTCTAAGATATTGTTATTTTTTTTATAAACATTCATTCTTTAATAATTCACAACATATGAAGTGAACACCTTTAATATAAACAGAATTTTGCAATTAACGTCACACATGCGCAAATTTCTCAATATAATCACTCTCTTTGTCTCTCTCAATTTATTCTCAATTATTTTTGCAATTCTTTATTCTCGTTTTTTTTATATTTTTCGCATTGCAAAATTATTCAATGTTCTTTAAACATACAGCCAAACTGGCTTGGAGATCTAAGCCAAAACTTATAATTATTCCGAAGTCTTGGCCAACTAACTCTTCTTTTTAAGCTCAGTTTATGTCTTAACTGATTTTTTTGTGTAAATCACAAAAAGAGCGAAGACTTGTTCGTTGCCGGTAGTTGGTTTAACAAAAAAAAAAAAAAAAAAAAACACTTAAATCAGGGTTCATTGTACCCGATATTATCATATAAATATTTTTTGTTTGTTAATTCGTTGTTGTCTTTCTTTTTTTGAAGTTTTATTTTTATACCCTCCACCACCACAAGTGGTGAGGGTATATTAAGTTTGTCATTCTGTATGTAACGCCAAGAAGGAATCATCTCAGACCCAACAATGTATATATATTATTGCATCAAATCAAAAACTGAGTCGATTTAGCTATGTCCGTCTGTCCGTCTGTCCGTCTGTCTGTCTGTTGGAAACATTCTCACGCCTAGAATAATTGACCGAATTCAATAAAACTTGGCCACATTATTTGTTATTGTCCTAAGCAGTTTGCTATTTAAAACCAGCTATATCGGTTTATAAGCAAGGAAGTTATAGACCGATATCTGAAACAACCTCAAAATTTCAAAAATGAACTCTTATAATTTCTTCTAAAAATGTAATTGGACTAAAACAAAAAATTAATTTTAGCATACAATTACACGTGCTTCATCATCGTGCCAAAAATTATCAAAATCTGATTAACCGGAAAAAAGTTATAGGCTATAATATGCAAAATTTTGATACACCCCAAACTCTTTGTGTCATATGGACCGCAATTTTTAAGATAATTTACTGAAATTTGTCACAACTAATTTTTAAACCATTCTTAATATATGTTATAAATTTTATTAACATTGGTCCATATTTTGATATAGCTCCCATATAACGCCATTTCCCGGAATATGATTTATAGCTCATAAAACTCTTAAATTGGAACCAATTCTATTGAAATTTGGCACAAATAATTGTTTAACTATTTTAAATATATACTATAAATTTTATTTACATGGGTCCGTATTTTGATAAAGCTCCCATATAAGGCCGCTTCCCGGAATGTGATTTATAGCTCATAAAACTCTTAAATTTGAACCAATTCTATTGAAATTTGGCACAACTTATTTCCTAGCCATTTTAAATATATGTTATAAATTATATTAAGATGGGTCCATATTTTGATATAGCTCCCATATAAGGACTTTCCCGGAATATGATTTATAGCTTATAAAACTTTTAAATTTGAACTAATTCTTTTGAAATTTGGCACAATTATTGTTTCAACTATTTTAAATATATATTGTGAATTTTATTAATATGGACCCATATTTTGATATAGCTCCCATATAAGGCCCCTTCCCGGAATTTGATTTATAGCTCATAAAACTCTTAAATTGGAACCAATTCTATTGAAATTTGGCACAAATAATTGTTTAACTATTTTAAATATATACTATAAATTTTATTCACATGGGTCCGTATTTTGATATAGCTCCCATATAAGGCCCCTTCCCGGAATGTGATCTATAGCTCATAAAACTCTTAAATTTGAACCAATTCTTTTGAAATTTGGCACAACTGATTTTCTAGCTATTTTAAATATATGTTATAAATTATATTAACATGGGTCCATATTTTGATATAGCTCCCATATAAGGCCCCTTCCCGGAATTTGATTTATAGCTCATAAAACTCTTAAATTGGAACCAATTCTATTGAAATTTGGCACAAATAATATGAATATAAATTTTATTCATATGGGTCCGTATTTTGATATGGCTCCCATATAAGGCCCCTTCCCGGAATGTGATTTATAGCTCATAAAACTCTTAAATTTGAACCAATTCTTTTGAAATTTGGCACAATTATTGTTTTAACTATTTTAAATATATACTATAAATTTTATTTACATGGGTCCATATTTTGATATAGCTCCCATATAAGGCCCCTTCCCGGAATATGATTTATAGCTTATAAAACTCTTAAATTTGAACCAATTCTATTGAAATTTGGCACAACTAATTTTCTAGCTATTTTAAATATATGTTATAAAATTTATTAACATGGGTCCATATTTTGATATAGCTCCCATATAAGGCCCCTTCCCGGAATATGATTTACAGCTTATAACACTTTTAAATTTGAACCAATTCTTTTGAAATTTAGCACAATTGATTTTCTAGCTATTTTAAATATATGTATTCAGTTTTATTTACATGGGTCCATATTTTGATATAGCTCCCATATAAGGCCCCTTCCAGGAATATGATTTATAGCTTATAACACTTTTAGATTTGAACCAATTCTATTGAAATTTGGCACAACTAATTTTCTAGCTATTTTAAATATATGTTGTAAACTTTATTAAAATGGGTCCATATTATGATATAGCTCCATTATAACGTCCCTTCTCGAGTAAATAAAGACCAATTCTACTGAAAGTCGACACAATTATTTTGCTAACTGTTCTGAAGATATTATATTAATTTGCCCTGTATCGGTCCAAATTTTCCTATAGCTCCCTTATAACGGGATTTTCCGGAAAACGGATTAGAGTTTATAAAACATTTAAATAAAGATCAATTCCATTAAAATTTAGCACAATAATTTTTCTAACTATAATCAAAGTATATTATAAATATGAACAATCTTGGTCCAAACTTCGGGAAGGGGTCTTATATGGGAGCTACATATAAGACCCCTTCCCGGAAAATAGTTTTGAGCTTATAACAAGCATATTTTTTGTTTTTATACGCTCCACAGTACAAGTGGTAGAGAGAGAATATTAACTTTGTCATTCTGTATGTAACGCTAAGAATGAATTATTTCAGACCCCATAATGTATATATTCTTGCATCAAGTCAAAATCTCAATCGATTTTCGTCAATCTCTTTGTCTGCTCATATCCGCAAAAATTAACAGAGCTCAATGAAAATTGGTAGAAAAAAGGCAGTTAATAGAAAAATTTTATAGCTTAAATTGTAACTAATTTTATGACTAATTAAGTATTTCTGTATTATATACATTTGTGAGTATATGTGTGTCTATGGAACCTAACGTATTAACTTTACACGAATTTGTGGTGGAGGGTATTTAAGATTCGGCATAGCCGAATATAGCATTCTTACTTGTTTTTTTTTTAATTTTATGTTTTTTTTAATTTGCATTAAATCTGGGTTAAATCAAATCATATTGTTTGGTTAAATGCTTGTAGTTGTAGGATGTTTACAAACTTTTTTCTTTTTATTCGATATCTTCTTTATCTTTGGATCTTGTATATTTATAGAGTTTATATATTTATGGAGAATATGTAGTTTTGTTGTATTTATTTATAAATATTTGCATAAAGAAAATTAATGCATATAAAAAGTTCTTTTCTTATTATTTAATAGTTTTTGTTTCAATATTTAAATGTTTTTGTTCAGATTTTCTAAAATTGTTATAATTTATATGTTTAAAAAAAATTTAACTTTTGAGTGGGAAATTGGATTTAAATTGTATACAGATGAAGCAGAAAATTGCAAAGTAAATATATCCAAAGGGCATTCTCCACATATTATATAAATGTCGAACCTTTGCGGCTAGATCAATGTCGAGTCATATGCCGACACATTGTTGAAGTGCATCAAAAAAGAATGCTATAATTGCCGGTTTAATATCACTCGCCCGTACTCTATCCGAAATTTTTTTAAATTTAATTTATTTTTTAATATTCTTTAGGCCCAATTTCCTGTCCCAATTTCCTTGATTTCCGATATACACTTTATAAAAAATTTGGTTTATAAAATAAGGTTTATTAAGGGAAGACCCCTTCTCCGAGCCCTATACGAAAATTTTGTATTTTTTTAATTTTGTGTTGTCAAAGCACGATTCACGCAGAAAATTTTTTGTGAGTTCTCAGTTGATTAGTTATAGAACTATGCGATGGTTTTGTCCTGTTCAAAACTTTTACAGTGCTTAATTTTTTGCAATTCCCGCGTATCAAATTTCACGAAAAATTTAATATCGTTAAAGGTTGTCATGTATCGGGTTTTAAAAGGATTCTTCCTAGGATAAAAAGAAAATAATCCCAATTTCATTAAACTTTGTCAATTTACTGTGAATGTTAGCTTGCCAACAACATGCAGACAGATAAATGGACAGACGGTCATAGTTATATCGTCTCAGATTTTGATCTGATCAAAAATAGTGAATTATGTGAACATTATTCTGAAAAATATTAAAAATTTCTATTTCAAAATATTAGTTTTTAACGGATCCACATAGTCTTCTTGCACAAAAACGTTTAAAGTATTGTTTCCAAAGCAAAAATGTTTACTTTGGTATTTCTTTTCCTTAAATACCTCAAATAAAACCAAAAATATTTATATATAAACATAATTTTTATAATGCAAGCGAATAAGGTATGCCTCGAAACATCCCCTAGATTTGCGGACTTTTAAAGTGAAAAAATAATTTCTCACACAAAAAAAAAAAAAAAAAAAAAAAAAAAAAAACAACGTTGAACATAATTGATTTTAGACAATGTCAATTTTATTTTTGTTTAAATTAAACATTTTTAGTTTGTGGTGAAAAATTACCGCACATTTTAGAATCGTTCGAAATTAATTTATAAAATTGTATAACGAAATTTTTCAAAATTACTTTACAAGGAAAAATTTCCAAATAACTGCATTTAATGTGGAGCAATATTGAATTAACATTCTAAATCTAAAAAGCTTAATTTAACATTTATGCAGTTATGATGTTGGTTTATAAATAAATTAAATATTAAATCAACATTGCTTCACAATAAATCAAATTTTTTGAGATTTTAATTCCTTAAATTTTACAATTAAAAAAAATTAAAAAAATCTAAAGATTTTACTTTGTACAATATAAAAAACGCTTAGTTTTAACAGAATGAAAAAAATGTACGCTATTCTCAGATCAACATTGGTTTTTTAACCACCTCTATAATGCCCATATTAACTTCCAACGTATTTCCAAAGTTATACAATTATTTTAAAAAATTGTTATTACACTGTGCGAGGTAACCAATTTTGGAGGTTCGCATCGCCTCTCCCGGAGCCACTAAAATCCAGCATTCCATAATATTATATAGACTGCAATTAAGGATTGTCCATGTGAAATTTAAATTAGTTAAACAAAATGTTGTAGAATAACTGTGCGTTTTAATTATTGTCATTGTTCATAAATTTAGTCCGTTTACGCAAATATAAAATCCTTCATTTTTTGCTGGCTTCTGTTCATAGAAGATCAAAAATATAATAAATTAATAAAGTGGTTTAAATTTCAAATATCCTAAATAATAAAGATTTTAATTCACGAATAAATCACTTTTGACTTTTTGGTAAAAGAAAATAAATTGTCTTAAATTAATTTAACATTATAAGCATATCAACAAAATATAAAATATAAATATCTTTTAGTTATAAATAAATCTTATTAATCAAAATTTTAAATTAAGAACAATAAACTTCTTCTTTCTTTTGTCTGCATTAAAAAATTAAACTTGTAACAAACAAATAATAATGTGCAACAAATAAGTTAATACCTTTAATACCCTTAAACAAATATAAAACTTTTCAAAATAAACCAAAAGACAAATAACCAGCACTGAAATCGAAATAAGAACACTTATTAATTTTTAAAAACATAAATAAATCCCAAAATATGAGTTTATTCCTTTTGTTTTGTGTCGTGGCAAAAGATACAGAAGAATCAGGCAACCAAATCATATATGATGCCATCATGATTCATTCATCTCCCTTCAATGGTGTATTCTGTCTTAAACAACCAACCAACAAATAATATAAAGTAAGTGTCTCATCTCTCTACAACACTTTAGACCGGAGTTTATTCCCGTCTTTCTGTTTTTCCTTACATTTTCGGAATGCTGCGTGTAAAACACTTTAATTGATTTATGACATCAAAGACATATTTTTCGCAATGTTGCGTGTGTCGTGCGTGACAGTTTTTGCGTAATTTTTTTCTTTCGCCCAAAATTCCTTATTTTTTATTTTTCGCACAAAGTGACGACTTATTGTGGGTTCATTTAAGAAATTTTATTGTAACAACGCAATATTTTTTCTTCTTTTGGCTTAATCTATCTCTCTAAACTCTCTACTAGTCTTATTAATGCCCTGTGACCGTAAACGTAAAGATAGAAAGAATAACAACCGAAATATTTATGAAAAGTGTGTAAATTTATATTTGTTGCATGTATTCATATGTATGTATGAATGTGTTTGTTTGCTGTATGTCTCTATTTTAGTAATCCATCTTTAGAAGTATGATGAGAATGATGCTGGGAATGATGTTATTGTTTGTGTTCTGTTTTTAGAAACAGTTTCAGGCTGCATTAAGCCGGGAATCATTGAGATTCACAAACGACTCATATCCAGGCGACAAGCATAATTCTTACTAATACTTAGGCTTGTTGATAATTTTGACTTATGGCAGGCAGCAACTTATGTTGTACGTTAAATGAATATAGAGAGATATTTCATCTTCTTCTCATTCTTCTCTTACATTTACACATTCTTTGGTTGTTTGTTTGTTTTTGATTCTTTCTATGAGTGATTTTCGTACTGTTTGTGTGCCTATTTTATGCGCTCCACCACCACAAGTGGTGAATAAGGAATATTAACTTTGTCATTCCATGTGTAACAAATCAAAATCTGAATCGATTTAGTTATATTCGTCTGTCTGTCTGCCTTTCTGTCCATCTGTCTGTTGTTGGCACTCTTACATTCACAAAAATTTACCGAACTCAATAAAATTTTGCCTTAGTATTTCTTATAGCTCTGAAAAGTTTTCTGCTTAAAACCAGCAAAATTATATAGACCGATATCTGAGGCAACCTCTAAGTTCAAGCGAAGACCTTTCCTAAAAATTGCAATTATAAGTCGATAAAATAGAACGAAATTTTGCCATAATACAAAGTCACATAGACTTAATCACTCCATAAATTATCAAAATCGGTTCAATAGAAAAAAAATTATAGCTTAAAATATTGAAGGTATTGAACATTCGGCATAGCCAAATTCTTATTGTTTATTGTTGCATTTGTAACAATATTTTTTGTGGGCATATGTCAAATGTTCATTCCTTACATTTTTTGCTCTAAATGTAAGAAGAAGGAGAATTGAAAAATGACTTTAAAAATTCACACACATTTTTTATCATGACTATAATTGCATTAAAGGTAGTAACAATTTTGTATAGAGTATAATTTTATCGGAAAAATTCTGTTAACTGGAAAATTCATTAAAGTTTATATAAAGTAAACTCTTATCGAAAAAAAATTATCGAAAGTTTTCTATAAATTTTATATTTATCGATAGATCTCTATAAATTCTAAACTTGTCGAAAGTTTTCTATAAATTCTAGATTTATCGATTTTTTTTTACAAAATTTTTTTGTAAATAAATATTTAAGAAAACTTTTTCTTTATAGAAGATTTATCAAAATTTTCCTCTGTATAGAGGTTTTATCGTAACTTTCATCTAAATAGAAGATTAATCGAAATTTGTCTAAAAAAATTTATCGATTTTTTTCTAAATAGTAGATTTATCGAATCTTTTCTCTAGGAAAAAGTTTAATCGAAACTTGTCTATAAAAAGAAGATTTATCGAAATTTTTCTCTGTGTAGATTTTTTTTAATGTTTTTTTAATGGAGAAGATTCAATTTGCGGAATATTTTCTCTGTGCAGAAGATTAGATTTCCCAAAAATTTTCACTACATAAAAGATTTCCCGAAAGTTGGATATTTATCGAAAATTTTAAAAAATTTGTTCACATTTCTTGAAAATATTTCTTAAATATAATTTTTCGAAAAGAAAATTTCTTTCTTTCTAATAAGAAATTTTTTTCTAAAAAGAGAACTTTTCGAAAGTTCGCTACAAACAGTGAATCTATTATGAGATAAGTTTCGAGAGAACCTTTTGAAAAGTTTTTAAAAAAAGAACGTTTTTAAAATTCTCTATAAAAAACATTTCTAAAATTCTCTTTAAGAAAAAACTTTTCGAAAAGATATTTTAGAAAGAGAATTGTACAATTTTCAGCAAAATTTCGAAAATTCTCTTTAACTTAACTATAAACTAATGAGAAAGATAATTTTTTGAAAATATATCTAAACTGAAAATTTCTCGCAAAAATGGCTCTAGCAAGACAATTTTCGAAAATTCTCGAAAATATTCTTTAAAAAGAGAATTGTACAATCCTCAATAAAATCTATTTAAGGAATTTAAGAAACTTTTCCTTTTACCCACGTATTTTCATATATATATAAATTCACAAACATGTGTAAAAATGTAGTAAACAAAAAAAAAATAAGCGAAATGTTTGTGCAGAAAGTTAAGCTTCCTTTTAGACAATTTTTAATGATTTATGGAACAAGTGGTTTTGTATCTTTCCATGATTTAGTATGAGTATCTAACTAAAATAAATATTAAAGAAAAACAAATGTTATATATTCAACGAACCCACCAACCAGCCAACCACTATGACATTTTCGAGTCATAAGATCTTTATGAAATTCAAAAAAGGTGTAACAGTTAAATTTTTTAACACAACATTTAGCGGAGTAATTAAAAAAATCAATTTATTATAAAATAAATTAAAATTTCTTTTTGCTTCAGATTCAATCTGTTTGTTTCTCATTAAAGCAAAAAGAAGAGTTACGAGCCATTATTATCAAGACTTACTGAACGATTACTTCTTACTGCTGCTTGTATAAATTGCGTTGATTTTAATCCTTTAGGTTATTATTGTTTTTATTTATTATTAGTTTTTTTCTTTTCTTGTATTGCTTTTGGTTGGGAAGGTATTATTATTATTATTATTATTATTTTCTTTAATTTATTCAATTAAACGCTTCATAAATTTTTACTTTTCCCTGACTGGCATTCGTTCGATGTTTAGTTGGCGGGTTGGTGGGTTCATTCATTCTTGTGGCTTGTGTTATAATGGAAAAAGTTTCCAATTCTGTTACTTTATTCTCTTACTTATTTTAATTCACAATTTCTTAATATTTCGCATTATCGTTTTTAAGGTATGGGCTAAACTATACCACCATATGAGTGCTGTGGAATCACCTTATTATGTACTTTAAAGTTTTCTGAAATTTATGTTATAAATAACAATAATAACAATTCAGTTTGAATAAATCGGTTGAACCATTAGAGTCAAATAGATTTCTAATGGACCTTTATCTAAATTCAGATGTTATTAAGCCGATTTTTGATTACAATTCATTCAAACTTAAAAGATGAGTTCAAAATAAAAAAATATAACTTTCTAGATATTTTTTTCGTTCATACACTCACAAAGTCTCTTATTTAAGACAAGTCTGGATGCTGTGATTTTACTCCGCTTTTTATATTTTTTGGCATTACGCAACATTCGTTATATTGCATTTATGATTTTTTTGTTGTTTGTGTGTGTTTCTCTTCTATAGCAAAAGTTGATTCTCATCATTCTTTAACACTCTGAAAGATAAAACAGAAGAAGCGAATTGAAGATGTTACACAATCATTATTAAAGGGGTTAATTAATAGTAAAAGCCGACGCCTTTAAGGCAAAAGATGATTATGCTACCGCTAATTTGTTCTTCTTTTCTAACTTCCTGTTTTTCTATCTTAATTCTTGTACATTAATTTTATACCTCCCTCCATCAGCTTCCTTTTCCCAACCCTCTTCCTTCTCTAACATTCTTTACATACTTTATAAAAATATTCTATAGATTTGAGTTCTACTTGTTGTTGCTGATAAAAATGTTAAATATTGTTTTTTAGTATTTTTGACAAAAAAGTTTGTTTTATTATTTCGTTGATTTTCACAATTAAACAAACAACATTTTTCGTGTGGAATCATAAAATTTTATTTAAAATTGTTTATTGAAAAATATTTTGGTTCCGGTGGGCTGAACTTGATTTTAATGATTTAGATTAAAAATCAATTTCTCTATTCTTTTTGCATTCAGAATTTGTTAATTGAAGTTTTTATTTTATGGAATTTATAAATTTTCTTCTTGGAATGTGTTTAGTTTTAAATGTTTATTTCTAAGCAAAAATTAATGGACACTTTTTTATACTTTATTGAAAAGATGACACCACATATTTTTAGTATTTCATAGACGTTAATAACTTTGAAAAGAAATATTTTTTACGATTCCAAAGACGCTTACCGAAATCCTGTAATGCGATATTTCCAATTTACATTTATATTTATAGATGTTTTTTGATTCAGCGACTTATATTTTTTGAACTTGAACAATTACAAAGAGATTTCCTTCATACTAACCCAAAAAATTCTGGTGGTCGAATAGGAAATTTTTACAAAAGGCAAATAAAAATATATATTTTTATCCAAAAAATCTGAGTCGATTTAATTATTTGAAATCTGTAGGTGTTTGTGACATTATGAAATTGTACGATTGTGTATTTGTAAGAGCAAAAATAATACTACAATCACTTTAAAATATCCGTACGTCTGGCTTGCTATCGACGAAAAGCTTGTTACCAAAATACAGGTCGCCGTTTTGAAGACATCTTGTGCCATACAAATGACTCCGCGGAATAGTTATAAGAACATAAGTATAAAACCATATTCACATAATTTTTCACAAATTTTGGTAAATTTTATGAGGATCGGTTCATTATTTCTTACAGCTGTCATACAAGACCCACTTGCGAATATCATTTTAAGAGCATAATAAATATATACTTACGTATTGTATTCAATTAAACGAGGGTCGATCCATAATTTACAACAGCTTGCACATTACCTTTCTTTCTAAAAAAATCCTTTAAAAAATATATAAAACTGAAATAAACGTAATTACTTTACAAATTTATTAAATTCTTAAGATTAATAAAAGAAAAGGAACCTTGATGTGTCAAACCAGAACGACTTACTTTAACAAGAAGTAAATTTAAAGTAAATTTTTTGAAATTAGTTTCCCCTAAATTGATATTCTAAGTATTTTGGAATAAAAAATTTCGGTAACTGTTGATAGTCCTGTATTAAGCACAACTTTGTTAAGCTTTATTTATATAGATTTTGTTAAATGTCAAATATTAAAAGAAAACTTTGCATCGCAAATAAAAATTTTCGGATTGAAAAAACCAATTATATAAGAATAAACTTTTAGGAATTAATTTTGTACGTATTAAAATTATTACCTATCCAACGATATCAAATATATTTATGAATACTTTACACAAGAAAACTACTTTTAAGTTCCATTTCTAAGTTATTAAACTTTATCAAATTACTAATTCTGAACTTAAAATTATCCATTTTCAATTTTTAAAATTTTACACAAATATTTTTAAAAAAATTAACAAATATTTGCTATAAATTTTTTCTTCAATAAATTTTATTTTAAATCCATTAAAATATTTCGAATTTCTTCCTCAATTACAATTAAAGTTTCTGTTTCCATCTAAATTCTATAAATTCCTAAATCTTAACTTAATAATTTTTCTTTATTAAAACTTTTTCTATACAAATTTATGTTCTTACGTTCGATTTTTTTATTCACACATATATTTTCTATATACGAAGATAAATATAAGAAAAGTTGTAAATCTTCTACCTCTAGGGAAACATTAGATACCATTAAGGTAGTTTTCTTATAAAACAAAAAAACTTTTTCTCTATTTTCGAAAACATGATAAAAACTTCTCTCATACTAAAGTGTAAAGTCAACGAAACTACTACAAAAAGGGTTGATTACAAAAATATTTGCCTAAATATATAAATTATCAACTAAAAGGACATAAACTTATGAAAAGTTATGTATCTTCTCACACGTATAAGATTATGAGATATTGCAGGATTTTAAAGGAATAATTTAAGATTCTTAATAATTTAAAATATTTCTGTATATTTGTGAAATATTCTGATAATTTGAAGGTTAAAAGCATAAATTTTGATAAAAGTGCTATTAAGTGCCTTTTCTATCACCAGTCTATTTTCATGCATACTTATTCTAGGGAGAGTTGCATGTCTTGCCTTAGCTGGATTCGAATAAAACAATCATCTTTCATTCACATTTTTGCACAATGATCTCAAAACGCTTTTTGAAAAATATTCTATAACTTTGGAACTACTCAGTATTTCTTAATCAATTTTTTCAGTTTCATCTCGGGACAATAACATACCAAGTAAAAATTTCAATGAGCTTTGTCATTTATTGTGGACATAATAACGCCAACAACAAACAAACAAGTGGACATAGATAAATCGTCTTTTGATGTTATGCAACAATAAATACTTTGTAGGGTCTTGACTTTACAAACTTAATGACAAACTTAATATACACTTATGGTGGTGAAGGGTATAAACAAATTTGATGATTGTTTGACAAATTTTAATAACCCATATTACCAAATTGGCATTCGTTTAGAAATTGATCATCTCCAAATCTCCAAAAACTCCTTAAGAATTTTCATGTGAACTGTTTCCTACTGCATCAATTTTGATAATTTGAGGAGCGATAATGGAAGTGAAAAATTTTTGAATGAACTAAGGGCTTGCTTCAGATATCGGTCTATAACTTTTATAGACCGATTTTGCATATGTTCATTATAGGATTTTAAATAAGTCCTCTTCACTATTTGTGGTGGTAGGTATTGGTAAAGGTTTTGGGACCGGTTCTAGGTACAAATAATGATAAAGTGAACCAATTTGAATGAATATAGTTTTAACCGAGAGAGATTTTTGTATATAAGGATATTTTTGATAATAATAGTTATCCATTAGTTATACCAAAATGAAATCAAGTAAGACCTTATGGAATATATTTATTCTTAGATTATGTCAAATTCTGATTATTTTTTTATTTCCAAATGATTTCAGTCTTTTGAAGTTCTTTTTTTAACTCAACACAAATTAAAGCCAAATAGCCCCTTAAGAACTATGAACCAGTCAAGAACTAAACCAAAAAGAAATCTAAATAATTTTAAATTATTACACTTTTGTTTTGAAATTTTGTAAAGAAATATTTTTTCACACACACAAATATAAATTATATTTTCCTACCAACAAATACAACCAAAAGTGACAAATATTTATAAAATTTACAAAATGCAAAAACAACAACAAAAACAAAAGAACGAAGATATAAATAAATTAATTTAAGGACATTTAAAATAGTTTTTTGTCAAAAAGGTAAAATTAAGGAATATTATTAGACCTTTGGGTAACATTTAAACGAAGAAACATGTTTCTTGTGGTCACTATTTTAAATTAGGAAGAAATTCTGTGACTAATTGTTTGATTTATAATTTAAGAAAAAAGGTTAAATTTTATGTAATAAATTTAATTTCAAGGAAAACCTTTAACTCCTTAAACCCTTGAAATAATCTTGATAAGTTTTTGACTAGAAGTAGTAACTTGTCATCTATAATAAATTAAATAATTTATCAAATGGTTAAATAACAATAAGTTTAAGAGAGAAATCATCAAATATGAACTTTAAGGTTTTCAAATTATAGTTTTACATCATTTATACACGTTTACATGTGTAGAGAGGGAGGTAGAGATCGAGTGTAGAGTAACAAATGGCATATGACTTATTGTTGTTATTTATGAAGCTTTGCCTGTATTGTATTGTGTATATGTGGTTTATACCTTATTTTGTGATTAAATCCTTTAGACTTTACCAACATTTATGCAATCATATACATTCACATACGCATCATATGTACGTTTGATGACATTTGATGTTGATAAGAAACAAATATTAATGAATTATGCCGCAAGCAATTTATGTGTCATTATAAAATCTATGAATGTAATAGGGAGATTCAATTTATAAAATGGGATAGAAAGAAGTTTTGTATATAAAACAAGTAATCAAGAATTGAAATCAAAAAAGTTTTCTTTGCATCATCGATAACAATAACATAAAAAATGTCCTCACGGAAAATTTGTTATCCTTTGTCGTGATGTGATTAAAAGACTATTACATTTGGAAACCCTGTTATGTAGTGGGGTTCTCGATAACTATTCCAATGCCAACGGAACGACCGATGAACGTGACTCCATTGTAGAGATCCGTACATCTGTGGCTTCAAACGGTGTGGAAGGGTTAGTAGTTGTTTTATTGAGGACTTCGATGTTATAGTCCTTTAGACTGAAGAATGACCGTAGCAAACTACAGGCGGATATTTCTGCCTTCGAAAAGACAGTCAACTTGCAAACTTGTAGGCATAACTGTCGCAGACATTGAACAAAATGTGCCGAAATCCACCGATGAAGTACTAGATCAATTACGCTTGGGATGAAGCAATAGGCTCAATACCAACTAGTCTCGGTAATATTGACTGTGCCGTCCCTAACATACATTCAGAATGTGCTCAAGGACCATATAATTCATGACATTTGTTTCAATTTTTCTTTTTTTTATAAAGAAGATCTATGGACTCATCTTATAGAATTGGCCAATTTTTTGGACTGTGGTTAAACCAGAACTTGACATACAAGGTGCGATGCTCAGTGATGAATACATCGATTATCTGCTTGGACTGCTACTGGTATGCTTTGAGAGAAATTATATTGAACTGAGTTAAAAAGTCGAACTTCCGGCTATATTTGGCTCAGATATTACATTTGAAGTTGAATTCTATTCCAGTTACTATGACGAGAAAGAAGAAGAGAAAGCTTTCCACATTATATGTCTCTGTCTAGCACTTGGTGAGCTTACGAAAATCTTACTTGCAACCTAAACGCTTGAACAAGTTCATCTTTATAACGCAAATCTGGGGTCACTCATTTTATTACAATTGGAAGCTGGGTGATTTCGAAAAGATGTCAAAAAGTCCACTGAATACCAGTCGAATCAAATCACTGTCCTTTAGGGTAATACAAAGGGATCAGCAACAAATGTACCCAAGTGAGATGTTTTTGTAGCACTACCCTTGGATCTTACTAACTAACGTTGTTTCAATAAAATCACAAATGAAATTTTTGTTATTTAAAAATTTAATTTCTGAAATTACCAAATTCGTATTTCACTTCCCCTGGAATCATCGGAAACTTTATGTGAAATTTAATTTTTTGTACAACTTTTTACATAAAACATGTCTTTCTGAATACCCCTAATAATTCTTAACAAACTTCATAAATTCTATATTCCTATACTTAAGATTAGATTCACTAAAATACTTTCATATGTATTTGTTTAATAACTTTGTTTTAATACTCCCAAAGCACACACTCACATCTGTATGAACATATAAATAGTATAATTTCATATGTGTTTGTAAATAACTGTTTATGAGGTTTAATGAATTTTTCTGTTTATTGTCATCTTGTTATTATTATGATTATTGTTATCAAGAAAATTTTTCTTCTTCATCTTTTATATTTGACGATAAATAAATATTTGAAAGATACTTTTATTCATTTGCCAAAATAAGAAAACTATTGCACACGTGATCTCTTTCTTTTTTCTATTGTCTCTTAATTATTTATTTATGACAAAGTGAAACAAACATACACAGACACACTTATGAATCACATAACTTAGGAAGGTTGGCGTTCGTCTTTCACAGATTTTACTCCTTTTTTCCTTTGGTGGCTTATCAAAATTAATGATGAATTTTTTCTTCTTATTGTTATTATTTTTTTTTTGTTCTGTCATATTTGTTGTGAAGAAGATGTGTAAATAATTATTTTCGTTTTCCTTGAGGGAAATAATAACACACTCATACATGCGAACACATTTTCTTGAAAAAAGTTAAAGAAAGGGTAATTGTTAATGAAGGAAAGAGAGAGAGATGAATTTTGTGTGAAATATCGTTAGTTTCAGTGATATATAAATATGAGTCTCTGCAAGTGATGCTGATGATGACGATAAACACAAATTCATATGTTTAATCTATTGCTCACACATTAATGTGGTAACATGTTTAATATAGATTTTTTTTCGATTTGCGGTTAATGACAAGTGATTGTCTTTTTACTTTTCTGTTTGTAAAATATATTTTTTTTAATTTAATATTTTTAGAGAATTTTGACAAAAGCTCTTATTTAGTTTATCTTATGACAGTATGTGTGTGCGTTTTTTGTATTTTTTTGATGAACAATTAATATCGATTTCGGATAAAGTTGAAACAGAACCGATTTTATGATAGATCCTTATTAAGAGCATTCAATATTTAAGTTATATGCATAACATATTTCTACTGGTATTATTTTCAGATAATTAGAGTGTCGACTAATCTTGATACAAAATCTATGTTTTTGATTTTAATGCCTTTCCAAAGTTCTTATTAAAAATTGTGCCAAATTAAATATATACACATTATCATCTCTTATGATAAGAATAATCTTTTTCTAAAAATATTTATAAAACTCTCTCTATTAACCAAAAACTTACAAGTTTACTTTTTATCTCTAACGAATATCAAATAATCGGTACAAATAACAAAGAGCTGTGACGTATTAACTAAATTGACTTTGATTTTATGCATGACTATGCAAACTTTATAGGGTATTGGAAAATCCTTTATTGTCCTTCCGAAGTAATAACATAACAAATATACCTTGATTATTTACTTGTGGTGGTGGTGCGTATAAAATATTGGTATTCTTAATTTCGGTTTTTTTAAATTATATTTCGAAAACATCCTTAAATCCTTTAAAAAGGTAAAATAGGATCCTATATTATTTGAAAATATTTGAACATATATGTTGATGTTAACTTGATGAATATATATTAAAAAATGATATAGCTTTCACAAGTTGCAAACAGATTGAATGAGAAACAAGAATTTGCCAGACGGTTTAAAATCTAATTTCTGGGGTGCCCTACTTTGCACCCTACAACATACATATTTCATGTGATCCATCCAACCGATCAATATTTACACATTTATATTTCACTGTATCATTTCAAATTTATTTTATTTTCATAATGTTTAATAATTATGTACATTTCTGGTCATATTTTTAAAATTGTAGCTTTAAAAACGATTTGTACATAATAGATGAGAATCCAAGATTTATAAAATTAGAACTTTGTTTGTAAACACTAAATTAGAGGCCAGCTAAAGTTATTCACTATAATAAGACTAAAAATATTTTAAATATAATTTCTTATTAAATGCTCCTTAACGAAAACTTAAATTTCATCCTTTTCCTTTTACTTACTAAATTGTTACATCTGGAAAAAAATGAAATGAAAAATCGTTTAACTAATGAGCAATGAAAACAACGTGTTGTCTAACAATTAATATTGAAAATGATAGAAACAATTTTTTTCTTTTCAAGAAAAGAAAAAGTAAACCCTTTAAAAAACTTCTAAAATTGCCAGAAAACAGCAGCGTCTAATAAAAAAGCAAACAAACACCCAATTGCCATCAGGTTAAATTAGCCATCAACAATAATGAAGGTATGTAACAGGAAAAGTAACAACAATCACTTGCTCAAATCTGCTTAATAACAAACATCAACCCTTCAAAATAATACGTTTTTCTAAAAAAAAATTGAAAGAACAAGTAAGAATGCTATATTCGGCTATGTCGAACCTTTAGTACCCTCCACCACAAATGCATTATGTTTCGTACGTACATACTCACACATACACTCACAAACGTATGCAATATATAAAGTTATTCCTAAATATAACACGGAACACTTAATGAGTCAAAAATAAGTTATTTTTTTTTTTGTTATAACCGATTTTGATAATTTTTTTGAGTGATAATGAAGTTCTTCTCAAAATTACAGCAAATATTCAGGCCAGTTTTAACAGAATTCTGTCTAAAATTTAGGATGTGAGCGTGCCAATAACAGACGGAAAGACAAACGACGGGCATAAATAAATCGACTCAGATTTTGATTATATCAAAATGTATACATTATAGGGTCTGAGATGATTTTTTCTTAGTGTTCACCACTTGTAGTGGTTGAGGACACTGCCAATTTAGTAAAATTTTTTCCTTAAGATTTTTATTTAGTTTTAATTTTTTAAATATCAATTTTTTTCTTTTCTAAAGGGGTATTTAAAAATGGAGTGAAGTCATTATAAAAAATCTTCTTATTAACATCAAAAGTTTTTTTTAATCATTTTTTCACGTCAAAAATGTCTATTTGAAGCAGCAAACGTCAATTATAAAATCAGTTTTTAATCCCCTTTAAAGTTTTCTTAATTTCTTGTGATGACGATGATGGAAAAATAACAAAATTAAAAAAAGGTTTGGGTTTGGTGGATAATTTCTTATATCAGGTTGTTGTTTTTTGAAAAAAAAGGATTTTAACGCCTTTTATTTTTTTCTATAAAAAGTTTTGAAAGTAATTTTGTTCTTTTTCCAGTAAGTTATTCCGAAAAAAGAGTGAATTTTTAATGAGAAACTTTTGGGATTTTCTTAAATCGTCTTTTTTCATTATTTCACATTTAAGAAACCATGGCGAATTAAATTTAATTGCAAATGCAGCATTTGCCGTTTTTAAAGTTTTTTCTGAAAAAAGAAAGATTCATTAAAAGGATTATAGTGAATTTGGTTAGAAAATAAATACTTTTATTTCTTCCTAAGACATTTTCCACCTAATTTAAGATTGATGAGCTTTTGAATGTTATCTTTGTTAAAGGGATTTTATACTTTTAAAAAATCACAAATTTTAAGATTTAAAGAAAATCTTGAGTGTATTACTCCGATAATATTTCCTAGATCTTACAACTTTATATATTTTTTTTTTTTTTCAAAATTATTTTAAAAAAAAACTTTTTTTTACATATCATTTAATATTTCTTTGATTTTTCCCTAACTAAATCAGTAGTAAAACACGCTTTTATTATTTTTCGAATTTGAAGTCATTTTTGGAAATAGTTACATATTTTATAGAAATTTTAATTTATCACGTCTTATATTCAACTTCAAAGAACGTCAATTTTTCTTATATTTATATATTTAACTTTATTCTTTTCAAGAAATAGGAATTATTTAAAAATATATGCAATTTATTTTCATATATATGGACACTTAACTTACATATGTAAGGATATAGAAATATACTAAACACATATTTATCCTTAAAAATTTGTCCTTTTTTGTTAATTCTCCAAAGAACAATTGTCAAAGATTAAAAATACATCACACAAAAATGTATGATTTAGTTTATTGGGGGATTTCATTACAGACTTTTTCATAATATTTATCTTAATTTAAGAACTCGTTCAATTTTAATATTGATGTCGATATAAAGTCAGTTGCTTTATGGCTTCGTTTAATTAATGAAAAATAGTAAGAATTTAAAACAAGTAAGAATGCTACATTCGGCTAAGCCGCTCTACCACAATCATATACACTTTCAATGCAAAAAATATAAAAAATTCATACTTTTAAACAGGAACACTTAATGAGTAAAAATTGATTACAATTTTAGGCTTATACCTTTTGTTCTACAGAGCCGATCTTTTATTTTTATGGCAATACTTAAGAAGTACATACAACTTAAAATTATGTAAATTTAGTTCCAATTGGTTGATTTATGATTGAGAATTTTACCAAAGATCTTCCATGAACTTGGGTTGTTTAACTTTTGACACTCTGTGCTGTAGTGCCAAGAAGGGATCATTCTAAGACCCCATAAAAGTTAAATGTTATGATCATATCAAATTCTAATTCTAATTTCACTGTTTCACTGAAAAAAATGTATATGATTCAATAGTAACTCTGCCAGGA
>PYHX02000029.1:0-57709 GCA_004302925.2 Cochliomyia hominivorax | reverse complement strand
GAGAAGAAAGGATGTCGAAAAACAAAATTGTAATAAGAGACTTAAATTAGAAATCTACACAAGGGAATCATTAAGAACCACATAAGGAGTGTAGTTAAGCATAAAGGATTTTAAGTCCTGTTTTAGCCACTAATAACAAAACACTGGCACGTGTACATAAAGAGAGAGAGAGAGAGAAAGTAAGAGATATAAATACACATAAGTGTTCTGTTGTATTAGTGTACTACATATGATAATTTTGCTTATGTATTGTAATTTTATATGAATATATATTGATAATTCTCTTGTAGTCATTGGGGCATCTATTGATATTGCTTTGGTAGCATTTTGTTGGATTTTAGTGATGCATGTTTAGATTTGGAAAATATTTACGATTTTTGTTTTTGTAAAAGTTTGTGTTTACGTTTCCATTGCTATATGTTCATGTTTGTGTATTGACAGGAAATATTGAAAGGTTTATGGAGGTAAAGGCGTAAACCTACTGATAAGACCGCAAACATTTTTAAAATTTTGAAATCAATCGAAATATTAGAAAATAATCATAATCCAGATCGTAATATAGACTAAAACCTAAAGTATTTTCTAGTCTTATAAACTGACTAAAAACCAGATTTTTATCAAGTCTATAAACTAGACTATAATCAAATCTGAAATCTAGAGAATAATCTAGTCTGAAAACTAGATCAAAAACTAGACTATAATTTAGTATATAAAATTAGCTACAAAGTATAACCTAAACTCAACTATAATCTAGTCTAAAAATAGACTATAATTTAGTTCAAAAACTAGAATTTAATATAGTTTAAGAATTTGACTATAACTTGGTTAAAAAATTGGTTTGTAATCTAGTCTAAAAACTTGTATAAAACTGGACTAAATTTAGTCCATAAACTAAATTAAAATCTAATCTATAAAGTAAACTTAAATCTTTAATTGAGTCCGAAAGCCATGCTATAATCTAGAAATAAATTTTGCTTTAAAGAAAACTATAATAAAGTTAAAAAATCAATATTCCAAAGATTATTGTCTGTCATAGTCTTTAGATTATACAATAGTCAATTAATACTATATAAAGTTTAGATTATATTAAATTGGACTCTATAATAATCTGAAAAAGTCTACAGATTAGATTGAAGTATAGTCAAAAGATAAGTCCACACTAATGCATATGCCTATAAACGCATTTAATTTTTATACCCTCCACCACTACAAGTGGTGAGGGCATATTATATTTGTCATTCCGTGTGTAACGCCAAGAAGGAATCATCTCAGACCCAGCAATGTATATATATTATTGCATCAAATCAAATTCAGCTATGTCCGTCTGTCTGCTTGTTGGAAACATTCTCACGCCTAGAATAATTGTCCGAATTCCATAAATCTTGGCCACATTGTTTGTTATTGTCCTAAGCAGTTTGCTATTTAAAACCAGCTATATCGGTTTATAAGCAAGGAAGTTATAGACCGATATCTGACACAACATCAAAATGTCGAAAATATGCTCTTATAATTTCTTCTAAAAATGTAATCGGACTTAAACAAAAAATTAATTTTCATTTCATAATTATCAAAATCTGATTAACCGGAAAAAAGTTATAGGCTATAATATGCAAAATTTTGATACACTCCAAACTCTTTGTGTCACATGGGCCGCAATTTTTAAGATAATTTAAATTTGTCACAACTAATTTTTTAACAATTCTTAATATATGTTATAAATTTTATTAACATTGGTCCATATTTTGATATAGCTCCCATATAACCGGAAAACCGGTTTGAGCTTAAAAACAATGAAATAAAGACTAATTCCATTGGAACTCAGTACAATGAATTTTTTTAGCTATTTTTAATGTATATTTAATGTATATTTTTATTTTGATGTAGCTCCCATTTCAGGCCCCTCACCGAGAACAGTTATCAGCTTATAAAACGAGTAAATAAAGACCAATTCTATTGAAATTCGACACAATTATTGAGCTATCTGTTCTGAAGATATTATATTAATTTGCCCTATATCGGTCCAAACTTTCTTATAGCTCCCTAATAATGGGATTTCCCGGAAAAAGGGGTTTGAGTTTATAAAACATTTAAATAAAGATCAATTCTCCATTAAAATTTAGCACAATGATTTTTCTAACTATAATCAAAGTTTATTATAAATATGAACAATCTTGGTCCAAATTTTGCTGTAGCTCCCATAGAAGACCCCATCCCGGAAAATAGTTTTGAGCTTATAACAAACATATTTTTTGTTTTTATACGCTCCACAGTACAAGTGGTAGAGAGAGAATATTAACTTTGTCATTCTGTGTGTAACGCTAAGAATGAATTATTTCAGACCCCATAATGTATATATTCTGGCATCAAATCAAAATCTCAGTCGATTTTCGTTAAACTCTCTGTCTGCTCAAATCCACAAACAGAGCTCAATGAAATTTGGTAGAAAAAAGGCAGTTCAGTAGAAAAATTTTATAGCCTAAATTGTAACTAAGTTTATGACTAATTAAGTATTTCTGTGTTATAATTGTGAGTGTATGTGTATCTATGGAACCTAACGTATTAACTTTACACGAATTTATGGCGGAGGGTATTTAAGATTCGGCATAGCCGAATATAGCATTCTTACTTGTTTTCTTTCTTTATTTTTGCTGTGATCATCCAAAACTAAAGTTGAAATTTTTTAATGAGGGACAACATAACGGTACGTTTTTAAATGTTTTTGGTAATATTTTATGTGGAATATTTCTATAAACGCAGATGTGAAAATTGCTTTTAAAACAATTACAAACTTAACTTTCCTGAAACTTCCAAATATGTTGCTTATATTTTGCGAAAAGATGAAAACATAAAATTGAAGAAGCCAAAGTGTAAGCTGATGCGCCAAGAACAACATATAGAAAAGCGTCAAAAATTCTTCCGCAAATACATGAACGAGGTAGATGAGTGGACAAAATGTATTTTAGACGGTTCCGACTTATAGTCATATTTTTGGCACGATTTGAGATCAAAAGATGATAGATGCAGTTTTTGCAGTTGGAAAATCAAAAATTTGTTTTGTTCCAATAAAAATATGGAGTACAATTTGTAACGAATTATTGGAAAATGATCTTTTCCTCTTTTGTGGAAGATAATGCATCAGTACATATCTTAAGTGGTCTAAATAATGGTTTAATGAACAAAACATGTCTCTGTTAAATTGACCGGCTTGCAGTTCTGACTTAAACCCAAAGGGGATTTTGCAGTGATACATGACCCTTAAAGTTTATTCAAATAATGCTCAAAAGGAAAGCATAAAGACTTTAACAACGATAAATCTAAAATTGAAGTATGTTTATAATATGGGGAATTTGATACTGATCTGCTTAAAAAATTAGTGGAATCAATGCCAGACTATATTTTTGTGGAGATTTATACCAAAAGGATCATCTAACCTTTATTTATAATTCTATAGAGACTGATATACTTAAGTGCGTTTATAGGAAAAATGCCATTAAAACTGGCAGTAATATTTGGCTAAGTCAATACCTTCCACTACCACTGCCGGCATAGCTCATTCTTCTATCGGTCATAATTATCTGTCCACATGCTCTAATCTTCTATTTGCCCACATGATGTTCATGTGCAATTTAATGTGATTTAATAAAACTGTATCACACATATTGGCCCAAAAATGTTTACCTTTACGCAACTACCAAAATTAGCTTGGAAATGGAAATTAATTTTAACGAAAATTGAATGAATCAGTTTTCAAAATCTAATTCCAAAACACACACATACATGTAACATGCAATTTCACTTCCATTAAACTGAAAAGAAAATATTTACTATCGGGTGGACTTTAACAAAATATTTGGTCAAAAATTGCACATTTTTAAAACAAACATTTCGCAGTTAAAGCACAACAAACAGATTGATGTCATCCCAAAAAAAAAAGAGTAAAAACACAAAAAAGGATAAATAAAGAAATAATAAACTTGTTTCGCAAATATCACTAAATATAAGCCAATTTAAAAATTAAGGGAAATAATAACGAAACATACGACATTGACATCATAAGTAGTTTCTAATACTAAACGTTCAAAAGAAGAAGGATAATAAAGCCTTGAACGAAATCCTTAAATCGAATGTTAAGTTATTATCCTTGTATTTAAGATTTTGTTGTTATTTTTTTTCCAGTGATTGGTAAAAGGTACAAAACGTACAATTTTAAATAGAAATTGAGGAAATGAAGAAAAAACTATATAGAAGAAGTTAACTGGCATATAGACATTCACATGATCCTTCTATTCCTTTCTAGAAATGTACAAACACATTTACATTTTTATTTGGTGTATCTTGCATTAAGTGCATAACTGCTAACAACGACTTGTCAGACGTTTATTTTGTATGCAATAGACATTGCAACGCCTGTAACGTCTGACTTCTTGATATTTTCCAAAAATTGCTTCCTTGAAAACTTAACTAAATTCACATGTTGAAATATCAAAAACATTCTTGCAGTTGAATTCATAGACAACACAAACAGACTGACAGGCATACAAAGGTATAACAAAGAAAACAACCATAATACAGGGAAATAAGAAAAATATAAATTTCAAAAAGGTTGAGAAATCTCAACTTTTAGTGGAAATGTGAATTTATAGTCAAAATATTTTTTGACTATAAAATTTTTAGTAAAAATGTTTCTCAAATTGTGAAATTTGTTAATGTTAGGAAACATGTGAATATTTGGTGAAAATAAGATTTTCTATTTTGTGAAAATGTGAATTTTTATTGAAAACGCAAATAGAATGAATATGAAAACGCTTAATTTAACTGAAACTGTGAAAGTTAACTAAATATTTTAAATTTTAGTGAAAATACGATTTATTAATGAAAATACGAATTTTTGGTGAAACTGTGAGTTTTTACCGAAAATTTTTATTTATGGTGAAAATTTGAAAAATTTGATTTCTTAGTAAAAATGCAAATTTTTATTGAAATTTAAATTTAATTTAAAATTTAGTTTGATAATAAGAATTTTTAAAGAAAATTTTAATTTTAAGTGAAAAATTGAATTTTTAGTGAACAATTGAATTTTTAGTAAAAAATTGAATTTCTAGTGAAAAATTGAATTTTTAGTGAAAAATTGAATTTTTAGTGAAAAATTGAATTTCTAGTGAAAAATTAAATTTTTAGGGAAAAATTGAATTTCTAATGAAAAATTAAATTTTCAGTGAAAAATTGAATTTTCAGTGAAAAACTGAATTTTTAGTGAAAAACTGAATTTTTAGTGATAAATTGAATTTTTTGTGAAAAATTGAATTTTTAGTGAAAAATTGAATTTTCAGTGAAAAACTGAATTTTTAGTGAAAAATTGAATTTTTAGTGAAAAATTGAATTTTCAGTGCAAAATTGAATTTTCAGTGAAAAATTGAATTTTCAGTGAAAAATTGAATTTTCAGTGAAAATTGAATTTTCAGTGAAAATTTGCATTTTTAGCGAAAATTTAATTTTCAGTGAAAATTGAATTTTTAGTGAAGAATTGAATTTTTAGTGAAAAATTGAATTTTTAGTGAAAAATTGAATTTTTAGTGAAAAATTGAATTTTTAGTGAAAAATTGAATTTTCAGTGAAAAATTGAATTTTTAGTGAAAAATTGAATTTTTAGTGAAAAATTGAATTTTTAGTGAAAAATTGAATTTTAGTGAAAATTGAATTTTCAGTGAAAAACTGAATTTTTAGTGAAAAATTGAATTTTTAGTGAAAAATTGAATTTTTAGTGAAAAATAGAATTTTTAGTGAAAAATTGAATTTTTAGTGAAAAATTGAATTTTTAGTGAAAAATTGAATTTTTTAGTGAAAAATTGAATTTTTAGTGAAAAATTGAATTTTTTAGTGAAAAATTGAATTTTTAGTGAAAAATTGAATTTTTTAGTGAAAAATTGAATTTTTAGTGAAAAATTGAATTTTTTAGTGAAAAATTGAATTTTTTAGTGAAAAATTGAATTTTTAGTGAAAAATTGAATTTTTAGTGAAAAATTGAACTTTTAGTGAAAAATTGAATTTTTAGTGAAAAATTGAATTTTTTAGTGAAAAATTGAATTTTTTAGTGAAAAATTGAATTTTTTGTGAAAAATTGAATTTTTTAGTGAAAAATTGAATTTTTTGTGAAAAATTGAATTTTTTAGTGAAAAATTGAATTTTTTGTGAAAAATTGAATTTTTTAGTGAAAAATTGAATTTTTTGTGAAAAATTGAATTTTTTAGTGAAAAATTGAATTTTTAGTGAAAAATTTAATTTTTAGTGAAAAATTGAATTTTTAGTGAAAAATTGAATTTTCAGTGCAAAATTGAATTTTCAGTGAAAAATTGAATTTTCAGTGAAAAATTGAATTTTCAGTGAAAATTGAATTTTCAGTGAAAATTTGCATTTTTAGCGAAAATTTAATTTTCAGTGAAAATTGAATTTTTAGTGAAGAATTGAATTTTTAGTGAAAAATTGAATTTTTAGTGAAAAATTGAATTTTTAGTGAAAAATTGAATTTTTAGTGAAAAATTGAATTTTCAGTGAAAAATTGAATTTTTAGTGAAAAATTGAATTTTTAGTGAAAAATTGAATTTTTAGTGAAAAATTGAATTTTTAGTGAAAAATTGAATTTTCAGTGAAAAACTGAATTTTTAGTGAAAAATTGAATTTTTAGTGAAAAATTGAATTTTTAGTGAAAAATAGAATTTTTAGTGAAAAATTGAATTTTTAGTGAAAAATTGAATTTTTAGTGAAAAATTGAATTTTTAGTGAAAAATTGAATTTTTAGTGAAAAATTGAATTTTTTAGTGAAAAATTGAATTTTTAGTGAAAAATTGAATTTTTTAGTGAAAAATTGAATTTTTTAGTGAAAAATTGAATTTTTAGTGAAAAATTGAATTTTTTAGTGAAAAATTGAACTTTTAGTGAAAAATTGAATTTTTAGTGAAAAATTGAATTTTTTAGTGAAAAATTGAATTTTTTAGTGAAAAATTGAATTTTTTGTGAAAAATTGAATTTTTTAGTGAAAAATTGAATTTTTTGTGAAAAATTGAATTTTTTAGTGAAAAATTGAATTTTTTGTGAAAAATTGAATTTTTTAGTGAAAAATTGAATTTTTTGTGAAAAATTGAATTTTTTAGTGAAAAATTGAATTTTTAGTGAAAATTTAATTTTTAGTGAAAAATTTAATTTTTTAGTGAGAAATAGAATTTTTTAGTGAAAAATTGAATTTTTTGTGAAAAATTGAATTTTTAGTGAAAAATTGAATTTTTTAGTGAAAAATTGAATTTTTTAGTGAAAAATTGAATTTTTTGTGAAAAATTGAATTTTTAGTGAAAAATTGAATTTTTAGTGAAAAATTGAATTTTTTAGTGAAAAATTGAATTTTTTGTGAAAAATTGAATTTTTTAGTGAAAAATTGAATTTTTAGTGAAAAATTGAATTTTTAGTGGAAAATTGAATTTCTAGTGAAAAATTGAATTTTTAGTGGAAAATTGAATTTCTAGTGAAAAATTGAATTTTTCAGTGAAAAATTGAATTTTTAGCGAAAAATTGAATTTTTAGCGAAAAATTGAATTTTTCAGTGAAAAACTGAATTTTTAGTGAAAAATTGAATTTTTAGTGAAAAATTGAATTTTTCAGTGAAAAATTGAATTTTTTGATGAAAAATTTAATTTTCAGTGAAAAATTTAATTTTTAGTGGAAAATTGAATTTCTAGTGAAAAATTGAATTTTTCAGTGAAAAATTGAATTTTTAGCGAAAAATTGAATTTTTCAGTGAAAAATTGAATTTTTAGCGAAAAATTGAATTTTTAGCGAAAAATTGAATTTTTCAGTGAAAAATTGAATTTTTAGCGAAAAATTGAATTTTTAGTGAAAAATTGAATTTTTATTGAAAAATTGAATTTTTATTGAAAAATTGAATTTTAGTGAAAAATTGAATTTTTAGTGAAAAATTGAATTTTTAGTGAAAAATTGAATTTTTAGTGAAAAACTGATTTTTTAGTGAAAAATTGAATTTCTAGTGAAAAATTGAATTTCTAGCGAAACATTGAATTTTTAATTAAAAATTGAAAGGAGATTAAATCTCATAAAACTCATAAATATTAAAACATTTTGAAGATATTTTGTACATATAATGTACATATTTAGGACATGTGATACAATCATATATAGCGAAAGTTTTACAAGGATCCATCCATTAATTTCTGTAATCTATATGATCCTACAATCACTTCCAATGTCATAAATCTCTTTAAATGAGAGCATTATTATAATATCGGAGATAATAAACAAGAATCATAATATCCTATTCTATGAGGGTCGTACCTTTGTTTAGCTGATTATGTATTCTATAAGGAATCTCCTTGAATGATGGACGATCAAGTGATGCAGAATTATGATATCTCAAATTGGGATATTTTGATGTTGACGTTAAATTAGCTAAACCCTGTAAAATATTCCTTTTATGTTTATTGACAATTTTCTATTTTTCTACAACAACAAAGAAAGTAAAATATATTTCTTCCCGGAGTCTTCATCTCCACATCTTCAAATAAAGAAAATTTCATATAACAATTTCAACCTGACTAAAGTCTCTTTTATAAAATGGCTGCTTTATAACTTCAGAATATAATATGTTAACTTAAATATTCTCTTCTCTCTTCCTGCAACATGTTCACAAATAACAGTCATCAAATAAATATCTAACAAAAATTGTCAACTAACACAGAGACACATACTCAATAAAACATATGGGGAGAAGGGAACTCATACATGTAAACATATAAAATTTTATATGCAGCTGGAAAACTTTTTAGATGAAATTGCACTAGAAAGGCTACGACAACGATGAAAACGACGACAATTCAATTTGGTGTTGATAGCGATGAGAATCCAATCACTTGACATGAAGTAATGACACACTGTGAATGAAACACAACACTAACACTGGCACATACTGTTATCGTCTGCAACAACTCAAAAATCAAATAGAAATTTTTTTAGTTCAACATATTTTTAGTACCTAAGAGTTTCTGGTGACTGTTTAAGAAGTGAAAGTGTTAACTAACCTCCCGATCAGTCAGCCTTTAATAGTCTCTTCATGACACACAAGAGAGGCACTTAAGTGCATTCCAAATTAATTTTATTAAATAGTTCTGTAACTTTTAGGCCCTTTCGATTAGAGGCGTAGTCGGTGTACCTCCAAACTTGGTCGCTACTGATCCAAATTAAAAACCAATTTTAATGTCGGCAGATTTTTACTTAAAGTTTATCCGCATTTAGTTCACAAGCATTTTCGTTAAGATTTTTTTGTAAAACAATAAAAAAACTATAAAATTCAGTACAAAAATAGCTTCTTCATCATGAATAAATGTTGCCACCTTTCTGTGTAATATACTTGTTACGGCAGACCATCTAAGAATTTTATGGGGAATCCGGTACATATATTTAACAATTTTTAGAGCCCCTATCAAGACCGCTAACTTTAAGACTGAAAAGCAATGGGAACAATAGGTTTAAAATTTATTTCGACTTGAATGTCTTTCAAACTCTAAGTGGTAACCTGCATGTGTACTATTCCAAATCAGCTCAAAGACATATCAGCTCTAACACCTTAAAAAACATTTTTCATGACTTCAAAATAATTTGTGCGAATTATTCATTTTAAAAATCTTTTTTTGTTTTTGCTCTTTTTTCATTTTTATCTTTTTTGATTTTAATCTTTTTTGATTTTTATCATTTTTTAATATTAAACTCTTGTTAAAAGAGGGATGAAAAATAAAACTTGTTTCTTAAATTTTAAATTAAACTCTTACAGAGATCCGATCGTTTGATGAATAAAAAAAGAGTCAAAAATCCTACTTTACTTCCTAACAAACTCGCTTTTTTTGGTCTTTACTCAGTTAAAGTCATTATGTTTTTTGGGCACAATTTAATTCGACTGAACCAAGAAATCCGAGGAGGGCATCAGCTTTACCCCTAACCTATGTCCCTCCAAATCAACTGTTAAGCAACTCAGCCCTAATCATGTCGCATTTCATTAAGACATATCTGACGATTTAAACGTCATAGAATTATTTCCAAAAAAATTATTTGAAACGCGAGCGACCAGTACGAGACAGTCGCTAAAAACTGCTGGATGTAAACTCATACATACACCTACATATACATGCATGTATGAGTTTACAAAAAAAATAACATCAAAAAGAACTAAAAAACGAAGCAAAATCAGAAAAAAAGCAAACGAAAATTTATATTTCAACATGATTAGCTTCTTATTGTCAATGAAAAGGACGAAAAAGAATTTAAAAGAAATATATTGCACCAGCAACAACAACTACAACGACAAAAAGGAACAATGTTTTTTTCTAAATTGGATATTTAGTTAAGTATAATATTTGTATTACATTTTGTCGTCAAGTCTAAGGACAAGCTTCATATGTAGCTTGTCCTGTTGAATTACACACACACACGCACACATTCACACAAAAAGGGACAAATTGTATTAAAGGTCGGATGTAATTGTGGCTAAAGATATTGACAGAGCAGCAGAACAGGATTTTTTTTTCTATTTGATAAAGGAAACTTTAAACCAAAAATGATGTGGTAGATCCTGTATACAGGATAATATAATGAAATAATACATTCTTATATATATATAAACACGTATATGATTTATATGATGTTAATGCTAAAGGGGTCATTGATTTCCCATGGTGTTTCCATTAAATATAACACACAGGAATTGGTGAAAAGAATATTAAAAAAGGATTTTTGATTTTAAAAATGAGAAATCAATGTTAAAGGATATAATTTTTTAAACATTATTAAATGTATAGAAAAAGTTTTTGATTTTTTTTTATACCGTCTACCACCACAGGAGGTGAAGAGAGTGAAATAACTTTGTCATTCCGTGTGTAACGCTAAGAAGGAATCATCTAAGAGCAAATTTTATACATAAAATCTGAAATTTGGCCTGAGTTTTTTTTATTGTTCTGAGAAGTTTCCTATTTAAAAAAAGTAAAATCAATTTAGTATATTTAAAGATATAAACCGATATCTGGAGCATCCCCTAAATTCAAGAGAAATTCATCCAAAGAATTTTTAATTATACGACGAAAATTGTGTTCTAAAAGAACAATCTGGCAGATAAACAGGAAAGTTTACCAAAATTCAGTTTTTCCTGGAATTTTCTCAGAATAAATTTATTTTCTGTTCTCGAATTTTAGGTAAAGATGGAAAATTTTAGTGAAAATATGAATTTTTTTAGTAAAAATTTTAATTTTTAATGAAATTTTTATATTTTATGAAATATTTAATTTTTGGTGGAAAATTCATATTTTTAATTAATTTTTAGTGAATTAAATTTTATGTAAAAAAAATATATTTATGTGAAAATGTATTTTTTTTTTTGTGAAATATTAAACTGTTTTCTGAAAATTAATTTTTTAGTAAAAATGCGATTTTTTATAAAAATATATTTTATAAATGTTTGTAAAACATTTCAATAAATTTTGTAGCAAAAATATTAATTTTTTAGTAAAATTTTAATGTTTTTTGAAAAGGCGAATTCCTGATTGAGAAGAGATTTTTTTGAAAATGCTAATTTTTTCTGAAAGTTCTTAAGTGAAATTTAGAATTTTAGTGAAAGTTTTTTTTTTTTTTTTTTTTTTTTTTTTGAATTTTTAACGAATTTCTGACTTTCTACCAAAATTCTGAAAATTAAGTGAAATTTCAAATCTTTAGTTGAAATAAAATTTTTTTTTGGTGGAAATCTAAATTTTTAGTAAATATAGGAGTTTTTTGTTGAAATTCGATTTTTTAGCAAAATTAGCCATTTTTAATGAAATTAAATTTTTTTATATAAACTTTCGAACTTCTAGTGAAACTCTGAACTTTTAGTAAAATTTAAAATTTTTAATAAATTTTAAATTTTTTTCAAAAACGCGAATTTTTTGTAAAAAGGTGAATTTTTTGGTGAAAATTTAAATATTTTTGTGAAAATTTTAATTTTTACTAAAATTTTAAACTGGAATTCGGATGATTTAGTGAAATTCTGAATTTATTGTGAAAATTTGAATTTTTTGGTAAAATTCAAAATTTTTATTAAAATTCACAATTTTTAGTAAAATTATGAATTTTAGTGAAAATATGAATTTTGTCAGAAATTTTAAAACTTTAGAAGAAATTTTTAGAAAATTTGAATTTTTATTAAAATTCAGAACTTTTATTAAAATTCAGAATTTTTTTAATGAAATTCAGATTTTTTGTTGACGATGTAATTTCTTTGTGGAAAATTGAATTTATAGCGAAATTTACACAATTTCACTAAAAAAATTTATTTATTACCATAAATATACATCTTCAGCAAAAAATTGGAACTCTCAGTGAAATTATATATTTTTGCTTAAATTTTGCGAAATTCTTATTTATTTAATGAAATTCTGAATTTTAAGCGAAACTATTTGTTTTTAGCGATATTCTCAAATTTTTATCAAATTTGGGTGTAAGATTTTAGGGAGTAAAAAAAGGTGAATGTTTAAAGAATTAAAATTTTTAGTGAAATTTTAAAATTTTAGTGAAATTCTACAGTTTAAACGAAAATGGAAATATTTAGTACAATTTTTAGTTTTCTTACTCCTTGTTACCGAAATCATCCTCGTGTATTCTCTTTTTTTCTTCTCCTTTATCTTATTATATTTGAATCATTTCTTTCCATTATTTTATATCCAACTAAATTATTTCGTATTATTTATTTTTTTAAGAAAACTAATATTTCTTATTATCCTTTTCCTATTTCGATGTTATTTTCTTCTTCTTCTTCATACACCTCCTTAGACCTGTTCAATTGTAATTTATTTATTTATTACTTTCTGATTGCCATTATTTTAAGTTGAGAAAATAATACGTCTAATTTAATTCTTTGACTTTGGATTGTAAACAGAAAAAAAAACAACAACAACAACAAAAATTACTTGCATCATCTACAACAGGATTCACACAAATCCACTGTAACACACATACACACAGTCACATCCACATCATACAATTGAAAAGTCTAGTTCCAATGATTGTTTTCTAATAAGAAAATCCATTGCATTTACTTTAAATGAAGAGCAACAACAACAACAACAGTAGGAGCAGCAATAACAACGTCATCCATTTACTTACATCCTCCTGCTGCTTCATATTTATTTACCTCTTGTAATGTTATTTCAACCTTTTTTTTCCTGGTGCTCTTTCCTTAAAACACAATAAATAATTTATACTGAGACTAAAAGCATTTCGTTTCCGATAAAACTCAAAATAGAGAAAAAGAGAAAAATAAAACAAAACACAAACGGAAGTTTGAAATGAAAAAGCAAAACAAAACAAATACTCAAACACAGAGAGAAGCAGAGAATATTCTTTGTGCCAATTTCAATTAGGCAAAAGCACTAAATGTTATTTAAGACTTGTTTTAGTGAAACAACAACAAAAAAATTGATGGAAAACAAATGGAGGACAAAAAGGAAATAATGGTGGAAGAATATAAATAAATAGTGTAGGATCGAAATAAAACAGAGGCAGAGTAGTAGGACTTAACTGCAGTTTGTCTATGTTAGCCAAAATCTGACTTTTCCAGATAAAAAAATGCTGAGAAAATTTGGCCGAAATCAGCGATACTTTCATTCGGATAGGTTTGGTTTGTATATCCCTTGATCCCATGGAAACCATGATCCATTCAGTAATATTTTAATAAAAAGAAGTTGACACACCTCGACCTATTGGTGATAATATATCATAACCAGATCGAGGTTTGACATTAAAAATAATAACACGTAATTACAGTACCTGGACCACTTGTACTTTCATAGAAAATCTCGCTCTGGTAGAGGAATGGTTCACATGATTCTCCTAAAGCCAAAACATGATAGAAATCAAATTCAAAAAAAAAAAAAAAAAAAAAAAAACAACAACACATCCGGTTGGAAAGCAGCTCGGCTAGCTCAATACTCGGACTATTTACAAGTTTGAAAACAAAAAAACTTGAAAAGCGGCTGACTGGGACTCTGCTTAAAATTTAGAGGCCTAAAACAGATCGCTAAAATTAATGTAAAGTTTTCTAAAGAAATCTTCTTGTTGCATAATGAATTATGAAACGTATGTTATGGCAGAATTTTCGCAACTTCCTAGTCAAGAATTTTAGGTTACTTATGCTCGAAGGAATATTGAAGAAAAGTTTAGGAAAATCAATCATTCGTTACAATGGACTCTATAAATACCGAATCATGAAAGTAAATTTACAAAAAGGCTGCTTCCATTCATAAGACTTCATTATGTATCTACTTAGTTTTATACTGACTTGGTAAGCAAACCCTTGAGTGGTAAAAGAACACCAATGCGGTATTTGTACCAAGAGAGACAAAACTTCCAAACTGTCCACAGCTAAGGCCAGTGGACTACCTCTTCAAGCTAAGTGACAGAAAGCACTAAAAAATTTTAGCTTTTATTATGCTTTCTGATTTCGTTTTTATTAAAATATATGTGTGTTAATAATTTTTTAGTTTCACTCTTTATATCATTACCTCGATCCTTCTGTATTGCATACATAGATCGGCATTTTCGGAAGATATAACAACTTAGAAATTTGAAAAAAAAAATTCTTTAAAATTACACGCTCTTGCTCCAATTAAAGGCGAAAATGACTTAAGAGAAGAAGCCTACGAAATGATTTCACGCGTTGTAAACAAGTATCATGAATTTATGATTAAATTCGTTTTGACTGCATCAAAGATAAGACAAGCTGCACCAATTATTAACATTAAGCCTCTTGAGTTCAATATCGGAGTTGCTAAAGAAAATAGTTGTCTGAAGTCAAGCTTTTCTTCACTTAATTATCGCCTATTGTCAATTCAACTTTAATGAAGATCAGTGAAAGATTAGGACTTATAAGGATTCATTCATATAGGACTGTTGGTTTCTATATGCCAGTCCAATTTGTTTTATGATACAGAAGAATAAACTTGGTTCCACACTTCAATTAAAGGAAAAATTAATTCAAGAACAGAAGTCTATAGTGATTTAAGGCGATGTAAACATTTTGCTTGGATCTTAGTTTTACTTAATCAAACATCGGACCAGCTGCATCAATTGTCAAACTTATAAAGTTCAATAACGGACTTATTAAATTCAAGTTGTTCTATTTCTGTATTTAGCTCCCTAAATGCTCTAAAATACCGATAGCGAATATCCAGCCAATAGCTTTCCTTTGTTTATTGTCATTAAAATTTAAACTATAAAAGAGTTAGTCCTCTAAATTTTGAATATTCCTTCGAAATTGTAACAAAGCTAAACCTGAGTCATGTACTGACGAAATTGGATCAGATTAAAATTACAGTTAAGCTTCACGTGAATAAGACCATTTTTGACAAACTCATTCAACTTATATGAAAATCACTCCACAGCTTGACGTTCTTGATAATAAGTCCCTCCTTGGACAATAGCTATACGAGGACGTGCAAGGAGCACTTGCAAAAAACCAATATCCAGATGTTCTGGTGTCGAAACTGGGAGATAGCAACCCTCAAAGTATGACCACAAATTGAAGTCTGGTACCGCAAGAGCCAGTTGCCCCTGATATAGCCAGACTACTCGGTGTTGTTATATTGGACTGATTGTTTCATGCTGGATGTGGTGTAAGCATAAATCGTTGTGATATGCTTTTGCATTTCCACAGAAGTTATGACAGAATCGAGAGGAGTTTAGATCATCGTGGAATAAAGCCAACAGTACTCCTGGAACTTCAACTTTTTATCAACTTCACTGTTAACAAAAATCCCAATATCCGCACGAACATTAAATCGAGTCTTATAACCCCCAGATTTTAATAGCAAGTTCCCCACTGTACTCCTATAATAAAATCTAGAGCCTAGAATATAGTTCCTCATATTTCCCATTCCTTCCACTTTCATGTCTTATGCCATAAAGATTTTCGATTAAAAGTCTAACAAAATGCAACAAATAAACTATATTTTTTAGATTCCAACAACAAATGCATAACAACAATAATACCAGCAACTATAGAAAATCAATTGTTGTGATACTTTTTCAAACAAAATTTTCCTTATTTTTCAATTGTTGTTGCACTCGAATGAAAAAAAAAAAATAAAAAGTGCAAAAATATCAAATACAATTTATTTGGTTTAAAAATACGAAACCCAACATTAAATAAAATATAGAGACTTGTTTTAGTATTAGTTTTGTTTTTTTTTTTCTCTTTTTGTTGCAACAAGCAGCTGCAACAAACAAAAAATAAATAAAAAATAAGGAAAAGAAATAGATTATAGAGATGATACGCTTTGGGTATTAAGTACAATTTCAATTTATAGAATTTTCAAAAGTAAGAAATGTGAATGTGTTTCGAACGCGGAGAGAGAATGTGCAAATAACAAGAGTCTAATGACACACATACAGAGGAAAACTTGCAGTTATAAAAGAACACGAACATAAATAGCAAATAGTGTGTACCCTTTCACGCATTTGAAACAGTGGTTCCAAAATTATTTTTTTTGGAAATAAATCAGTAACTTCAAACTGAACTTGAACTGAACTCAAACAGAACTAGAAATGAACTAGAACCGAGTTTTAATGAACTAAAACTGAACCAGAACTGAATCAAAACTGAACTACAACTGAATTGGAACTGAATTAAAACTGAACTAGACAGAATTAAAGCTGAACTAGAACTGAATTAAAACTTAACTAGAACTGAACGAGAACTTAACTAGAACTGAATTTAAAATGAACTAGAACTGAATTAAAACTGAACTAAAACTGAACAAGAACTAAACTAGAACTGAACAAGAACTGAATTAAAACTGAACTGAAACTGAACTAGAACTGAACTAAAACTGAACTAGAACTGAACTAGAACTGAACTAGAACTAAAGTAGAACTGAACTAGAACTGAACTAGTACTGAGCTTGAACTGAATCAAAACAGAAATAGAAATGAATTAAAACTGAACAAAAAATTGAACTAGAACTGAATTATAAATGAACTAAAACTAAACTAGAACTGAATGAAAATTGAACTGAACTAGAACTGAACTAGAACTGTTTTATAAATGAACTAAAACTAAACTACAACTGAATAAAAACTGAACTGAACGAGAACTTAACTAGAACTGAATTGAAAATGAACTAAAACTGAACAAGAACTAAACTAGAACTGAACAAGAACTGAATTAAAACTGAACTAAAACTGAACTAGAACTGAACTAAGACTGAACTAGAACTGAACTAGAACTAAAGTAGAACTGAATTAAAACAGAACTAAAACAGAACTAGAACTGAATTAAAACTGAACTAGAAATGAACTGGAACTGAACTATAACTGAATTAAAACTGAACAGGAGCTGAACTGAACTAGATTTACTAGAATTTTGGAAAAAAATCGAAAATTTTCAAATCAAATCATCAAGAAGACTTAAAAATGTTCAACACCCTTGTTGACCAGCTTAAGAGATCCCTTTGACCAGCTAAGGACATACGCATTTCAATATTAATTTGTGAATATCGCAAGAATGTCTATAAGAAATTTCATAAAACAATATTTGGAAGTTCTAAAATTTTAGACTTAATTCCTAAAAAGTCCTTTCGAAACCACTGTGCAACAGTAACCTATACACATGTTTAAAAACATTGTGTATGTGAGTGTGTGAGTATTTTATGCAGAATATAAAAAACTATTAAATTCTACTGAATGAAAGAATTTATAATGGGGTTTAAACTAAAATTTATACAAAAATAATAAAAAAAAGAGAGAGAACAACTTAAAGAAACAAAAGATTTGAAATAAAATAGAGTAAAAATGTTTATCTACAAAATGTTGAAATAAAACAAAAGTTTTCTGTTTCTACCATATTTTGTTAGCGGATCTAAGAAGATTATCTGGGTTCTTTTTTTTTTTTTTTGCTACGTATTTTACCATTTAGTTTAATAGTTTCATAGATAAAAATTTACAAAAAAAATAAAATAATAATACGATTTAGTTGTATACAAAAAAATTAAATAAAATAAAATAAAATTGTTACTAATTGCTTTGTTCTTAATATATTTAGTAAAAATAACAATAATTAAAAAGTATTTAGTACAATGGTAACTAAAATATACTTTAATAGGATTTTGTAATTAAGAATTAAATAGAACAAATGTAAGACACAAGTAATTTTTAATGAGGAGTTTTTCTGAACTCTCAACATTTTGAGGAAACTGTCAACATTTTGGGGAAACTCTAAATAGTTTTAGGGGAAATAGTTGGGGATAAACATAGTTTCAAAATAATATCGTTTTTAAATCCAAAAAATTAATTCAAATTAATGAAATTATATGTTTAGCAACATGATGCGAATTTTATTTTGCAACATGTTGACAATAAGTTTCAACTGTTGTAATTTTTCAATAACAACTCATACTGACTAAAATAGATTTTTTGAATATAAATATAAAACTTTTGATAGACTGTTTGAATTTGCATGAAATTCATTATGATGACAACAAAGAAGTGAAGCAAGATGATGATTTGAACCTTCTAGTAAATGATCCCGAAATGTAGCTGCTATAACGCTAAGTTAATTTGTAAATACTTCCTCCATTTGGAAATAAAAGAAATTTAGGCACTTTTTGTGAAATACGAAGATAAATAATTATTTTAGTAACACAGACTCAATCCACATTTTTTAACAGAGTTTATTCTACAGTTAACTACTACAAAACGTATTATTATATAAAAAAGGATAATTTTAGCAATGGAGATGATATCCCAAGCATTTATAATATGGCATTGGCTCTCCAAGATATTAACCTTTGATTACAAGTTTGAAATTCAATATATTTTACTTTTTAAATACATGAAATGTTTAAATATTTTTCGAAAGGATTCGTCTGTATGGTGAAATGGTTCGTGGTTCACATATCATTCTAAATAGGTATAATGACCGAAAGAACTCCTCAATGGAGCACACTTTGTGCCATTTCTGAAATAATTATGGAATTTGAAAAAAAATCGATTTGAAAAAAGTTAAATTTCTTGAGAGGATTTGTGGTCAATGTCGGAATATGAGATTTAGTACATTATCCAAGAGACTTTGATATGATGTCCCAAGGGGTCCTTAAAGAATCTATAAAAGAGGAATTACTGAAATAATTTATAAAAACATATTAAAATAAATACTTGTTTGAAAACTTTCTCAAAAAGAAGTTATATAAAAAATGGTTCGTGGTGCACATATCTCGCAACATATATATGACGGTCCAAGGGCCGCCTTATAAAAAATATTAAAAAAATATTTTGAAGTGAAAATGACTGTAAAAAGTTTTTCAAATTCGATTTAAACTACTTAAAGATGTTTATATCAATATTCTCTTATTATACCCTCCACCAAGAAGGGGACATATTAATTTTGTCATTTCGTGTGTAACGCCAAGAAGGAATCATCTCAGACCCCATAATGTATATATATTATCTTGCATAAAACAAAATCTGAGTCAATTAAGATAAGACCGTCGGTCTGTCCGTCAGTCTGTCTGTCCTTCTGTCTGTCCTCTCGCACGCTCACATCCACAAACATTGACAGAGCTCAATAAAATTTGGACTAAGTAATCACTGTAATCTAGAGAAGTTTCAAATCAGCAAAATTGGTTCAGTATATTCAAACTTCATTACAATTTCAAAAATTGTCAAAATCGGTTCAGTAGCAAAATAGTTATAGTCAAAACTGTAACTAATTTTATGATTTTAATAATTTTGCTTTTTAACTCTGTAATCAAAACTGTAACAAGCGCTCTATTTTTGGATACTGACTAAAGATCTTGCAAAACTGCGATACAAACATTTCTGAAAGACTTCATCATATGATATAAATAAAATTTTGTGAGATTTAATGTGCAACTATTGCAAATGTAAAAAAATAATACCTGATATACGCCACTTTGCTCCCCTATAACTCAGTATAAGGAGCTTATATAGGGTCCAAACCCCCAAAGTTATAATGCTACTCTACATTGCTATCAATATATTTAACTTAATGCAAATTCATTTTGCCTATAAAAAGTTACAGATTTATTTCCAAAAGAAATTTATTTTGCTTTTTTCTATTTTTTTACAAAAAAGTTATGTGCGTTTTTAGGAATATGCACCAGTGTATATTGTGTTATTATTTTATCTGTTTAGGATTTGTAATGAAATTTTTAATTTTTAGTGAAAATATGGATTTTGAATGATAAATTTTTAGAAAAAAATTTTCATTTTGATTGAAATTTTAAATTTTTAGTGAAAATTTTAATCTTAAAAAATTAATTTTGATTTTCTATAAATTTCAATTTGTTTTTTTTTTTTTAATTAAAATTCAAAATTAAATAAAATATTTTTAATTGAACGAAAAATATTTCCTCGTTGCAAATGAATAAACTGGACAAAGATTTATTGTATCAATGACTGACAATTTCCTGTTAAACACTTGTTAATTATAAATCGGTTTGGCGAATGGCTTAACAATTCCCCAATGTAAACACACACATGTACACATACATACATACACAGACATGCTCTTGTTAAAATGTAAACAAAAAAAATTATAAAAAATTAAAATAAAAATAAAAAATATGAATAAATCGAATTATCTGTGGACAAAAATATTATTATTGCATGATAAAAATTCTAGAATGAACATGTAAGAATGTTATATTCGGCTATGCCGAATCTTCAATACCCTACACCACAAATGTGTGTAAGCAAATATGTTATGTTGTGTACACAACACACTCACAAACGTCCGTGTTTCTTAAATGCAACACAGGCCCACTTAATGAGTCAATAAATTAGTTATACATTTGACTATAGCTTTTTTTCTGCTGGACCGATTTTGATAAGTTTTGGAATAAGAATGAAGTACGAATAACAAAATATTTCGGCGAAATTTCATTCCAGTATATCGATTTGTAATTGACAGTTTTATGAAAATTCTTCCGTGGAACTTAGAGGTTGCCTCAGATATCGGTCTATATCTTTTGTTATACTTAACCGATTTTTCCTAATATTAAATAGGAAACTTCTACAGACTATAACAAATATTTATAGAGCAATATATATACTTTATTAGACAATAGAGCAATATATATAGAATATATATATATACTTTATTAGACCTGAGATAATTCCTTCTTAGTGTTACACACGGAATGATAAAGTGAATATACCCTCTTCACCATTTGTGGGTATAAAACAAGAAGAGAGAAAAAAATTAAATAAAAATATTAACACTCTAGTGCATGTTTAAATAACATAAAAAGAGAAAGAGAGAGAGAATTTATCAGTAGGTGGTGACGTATAATTAACATTTTGCAAATGCAAAAGATAAACAGAAAAACCAAATGAAACATTAAAAGTGGTGGTCAGTCGAGGGAAAAGCCCACACACATATATACACAGAAATACATACAAAAATACATGCAAACATTTGTGAAACTAATAATTATTATAATCAATAGGGAAAAGAAGTGAAAAATAAATATTATTTTTTTGTTTTGAGATAACGAAATTATGCGATTATTTCACTAATAAGTGTTATTTAAATGGATAAATAAATGATGACGGAATGTATGAATAATTGAATGAATGAATGAATGAATGATTCTAGATAAATAATTGTTTGGTTGGGTATTTTCTGATAATTAATTAATAATTTTTAGTCATTAATTTATTAATTCTTTAGATTAAGTTAAACTCATAAATAAATGATTTTTATTCAATTTTGATTCAATATTTTTAATTGGATCTGGACGGTAAATATAATTCATTATAATTGTTTTTAAGTCCATATTGTAAGCAATAATTTTCTCCTATGGAATATTTGATCGAAGTGAGGCCAAGTCTGACAATTAGAATGCGAAAAAAAATAAAATTTTTTTTTCTAAATCACGTCCACATAATGTTTCAATCACTTTTCACTAAAAAATCAATTTTTGACTAAAAAATTCAATTTTTCACTAAAAAATTCAATTTTTCACTAAAAATTCAATTTTTCACTAAAAAATTCAATTTTTCACTAAAAATTCAATTTTTCACTAAAAAATTAAATTTTTCACTAAAAAATTCAATTTTTCACTAAAAAATTCAATTTTTCACTAAAAAATTCAATTTTTCACTAAAAAATTCAATCTTTCACTAAAAATTCAATTTTTCACTAAATTTTTCAATTTTTCACTAAAAAATTCGATTTTTCACTAAAAATTCAATTTTTTACTAAAAAATCAATTTTTTCATTAAAAAATAAATTTGTTCACTAAAAAATTCAATTTTTCACTAAAAAATTCAATTTTTCACTAAAAATTCAATTTTTCACTAAAAATTCAATTTTTCACTAAAAAATTCAATTTTTCACTTAAAAATTAAATTTTTCACTAAAAATTAAATTTTTCACTAAAAATTCAATTTTTTACTAAAAATTCAATTTTTCACTAAAAATTCAATTTTTCACTAAAAATTCAATTTTTCACTAAAAAATTCAATTTTTCACTAAAAAATTCAATTTTTCACTAAAAAATTCAATTTTTCACTAAAAAATTCAATTTTTCACAAAAAATTTAATTTTTCATTCAAAAATTAAATTTTTCACTAAAAATTTAATTTTTCGTTAAAAAATTTAATGACAAAAATTCAAATTCAATTTTTCATTGAAAATTCAATTAATTTATTGTTTAGTTTCTGTTGTATGAAAAAGCCCAATAATAAATAATTTAACTTATTTTCCCAACTTTTAGCACAATCATTTTTTAAATGA
Source organism: Cochliomyia hominivorax (assembly GCA_004302925.2). NCBI lineage: Eukaryota > Metazoa > Arthropoda > Insecta > Diptera > Calliphoridae > Cochliomyia > Cochliomyia hominivorax. The sequence continues at coordinate 34,875 of PYHX02000029.1, read as the reverse complement.
TGCATTTCTATTTAATAAAATCAAATATTGATTACTTTAAAATTTTAGAGGAAATAAACTTTTTTCTGCCAAAAATTCTCACGAGTGTTTTAATGTGAAAACAGTTTTTTTCAACCCAAAAAGTACTTCAATGACATTGAACAAACCACAGAAAAAAAACTATTTATTGATTCCAATGCTGTATTTTTCGCTTTAATATAGAAATAAACTAAAAAACTAAATAAAAACTTGAATATTCAATGACAACAAAAAGAAGAATCTTCAAAACAACTCAACCCTGGTTATTTGCATAAAAAAGTAACAACAACAACAACTCTAAACAAAATCTACAGAGATAAGTTGAATGAAGGAAATATCTCGAAATAAATATATAGAAATACACCAGGATGATGTGAGTGAAACAAAAATAACAACAAAATATATATTCACAGCATAAAATACGGTTTTACTCTCATTTAAATGTCAGCCAAATACAAACAACAAACAATTCAAATGTTTAAACACTTAAACAAATACACTTACACGAGTAAAAAAAACGAGTTACTACATATAAATGAAATTGCATGCGAAAACTCTTGACTGGCAACTACACTCACCTAAACAGAGGGAAATGCAAGAGAAAGAGAGGAGAAGGAAGAGGAGGAGGTCGAGAACAACTTTATATTGTATGCATTCAAATGCATACGTAACCATCATCATGATGCATCATCATGCTATAAGAGGATTTATATATGTAAAAACATATACATATGTATGTATACATTTGTATATTGTTATATGTATGTGTATTCATGGTTTTTAAAGTTACTGTTGGTTTTATATTTTCATGTTACTTCTTTTTTTCCTGTAGAACGGTATGATGTTGATGTACGAGAGTTTACTCTCCATTTTTTATGGTTTAACTCCTTTTTTACTCTTTTTTACTTTCTTTGTTTTGTTTTCTTTGTGTGCAAACACATACGCTGACACACTCACGTTTACATGCATTCACATACTTTGCACAGTGATTGAAAATCGATTTTTTTGGAAATAATTCTTTTGCTTTTGAACTGTTAAATGGATCTCAACATGGATGGAACATCGTATAGCTGGAGCTAAAGTATTTTCAAGACGATTTGATTTAACACATGACCATAGCAAGTCTGAAGTGTAATCGGTGGCCCTCTAAATTTGGCATCCTCGGAAATGTTCTTAAAAAAATCGCTGGAAATTCATTAATGACTTGAGAAAAAAAAAAAAGAAAAAAAATCATCAACAAGTGTAGGTTAACTCCTTTACACTGGTACATATTACCATAAACGAGTTTAACCTTTTTCTCTATTTTTGTTTTATATTTATTGTTCTCATCTTAGTATTTTTCTTAATCTTGTTGTTTGACTTTTTATGCGATCAAATGTTTTTGATGCAATTTTTCTGTGGAATATTTCTATAAACACAGACGTGAAAACTGCTCTTAAATAAATTACCAAAAATCTAAATTTTATAAATTTTTGTTTTCTATTAATAGAAGTATGTTTTTAATGACGATATCTCAATTTTACTACAGAATTTTCTAATTTAATCGATAAACTTCAAAACGTTTAGTCGGATCAAGAAGAGATCCAAATTGTTATTATTTTTTCATTAGCAAAAATGTACAAATAGAGAAATGGGCGTAAAATTAAACGTTCTGAAAGTGTTATACATATTTTTGTTAAGAAATGACGGATATGTTGGTGTCCCGAAACCTTCCAAGGGAAATACAAAATTGACAAAAAGACTGATTAGTCTGATAAAACCAGAATCAATCTGTAACAAATTCAATTCTAAATGAATATAGAACAAATTGAATCTTCCCTTAATTTAGACGGTCCTGATTCATACACATATTATTGGCACGACTCTAAGTCAATCGATATTCGGATATTAAGACCGAATTTTGACGGTGATAGTGTTTGGTTTAATGAAAAATGAACTGTGCCCCTAACCAAACAGAAGCTCTTATTCCTGAAAATCTACTCGAAAACATCTCGCCTATAACCATGTGAAATTTCACTACAACATCTCCAACGGTTCAAAGTTACTGAATGATTTACAAAAACATCGATTAGGTAACACTGTGCACTGTAAATTCAATGAATTTAAAATTGTGTTTAACTATACTGACACCTGTTGTTGTAATAAAATGAAATGAATGTAAAATAAATACAAAGAAGAGAAAAAAGAGGAAACCATAACAAAAAAAATGAAAAAAAAATCTCTGTTAAAAAAACATGCACTCACACAAATCAAAATAAATGAAAGAGTGTCACTGTTAGAAAGGCAACAACACACATGAAAAGAAAATAAATTCATGATGAACGACTAACCTCAAATTTCAGAGAGAAAAAAAATTATAAAATGATGAATATAAAAGAAAATTTAATTTAAATACAAAAGAATTTTTATTAACAAGAATTTTCTCTAAAAATCAAAAGGGTTTTTACTTTAAAAAGGACATGGATTAAAGTAAAGGATTTTTAAAAGTAAAAGGGAACAGAACTAGAAGTATATAGAACTGAACTAGAACTGAACCAGAATTGAATGAAAACTAAACTAGAACTGAACTAGAACTGAACTAGAATTGAACCAGAATTGAATGAAAACTAAACTAGAACTGAACTAGAACTGAACTAGAATTGAAACAGAATTGAACAAGAACTAAACTAGAACTAAACTAGAACTGAACTAGAACTGAACTAGAATTGAACAAGAACTAAACTAGAATTGAAGTAGAACTGAACTAGAATTGAACCAGAGTTGAACAAGAATTAAACTAGAACTGAAGTAGAACTGAACTAGAATTGAACAAGAACTAAACTAGAATTGAAGTAGAACTGAACTAGAATTGAACAAGAACTAAACTAGAATTGAAGTAGAACTGAACTAGAATTGAACCAGAGTTGAACAAGAACTAAACTAGAACTGAAGTAGAACTGAACTAGAACTGAACTAGAATTGAACCAGAATTGAACAAGAACTAAACTAGAACTGAACTAGAATTGAACCAGAATTGAACAAAAACTAAACTAGAACTGAACTAGAACTGAACTAGAATTGAACCAGAATTGAACAAGAACTAAACTAGAACTGAACTAAACTAGAACTGAACTGAACTAAAACTGAACTAGAACTGAACTAGAACTGAACTAGAATTGAACCAGAATTGAACAAAAACTAAACTAGAACTGAACTAGAACTGAACTAGAACTGAACTAAAACTGAACTAGAACTGAACTAGAATTGAACCAGAATTGAACAAAAACTAAACTAGAACTGAACTAGAACTGAACTAAAACTGAACTAGAACTGAATTAGAATTGAACCAGAATTGACAAGAACTAAACTAGAACTGAACTAGAACTGAACTAGAACTAAACTAAAACTGAACTGGAACTGAAATAGAACTGAACTAGAACTGAACTTGAACTGAACTAGAACTAAACTAGAACTAAACTAGAACTGAACTAGAACTAAACAAGAACTAAACTAGAACTGAACTAGAACAAGAACCGGACAATAACTGGGGAGGAATTTCAGCTACATTCTATTTAAAGCGATACATTAAATTTATTCCAAAACTCGTGAAAATCGGTTCAGAAAAACCAACTACTTCAAAAAACAATAATATTGTGCTCTTTTCTTTTAAATGAAAAACAGGAGTGTATAATTAATCTGCAAAATTTTTTGTCAAATGAGAAAAACTTTCAGTTTTATGGGAGCCATCCAACGAACGATTCAAAAATTGTGTAATTTAGTTCCATGTGAATTGATAAATATCAGAAAGATGAGTAAGAGTAAGATCAGACGATCCGATCGCACCTGTACCAAAGGCAAGTGTTTCACTGAAATTGAACGATCAATTAAAAGGAAAAATATTTGAATAGACACAAAGACATTATCCGTCATCATAATAATGTTTACTGAAGCTGTGGTGAATAATATATGCTTGAGGATAATCCCAAGCACAAAAAATATACAACTCGCTAAACCAGCCACTACAGGATCTAATACACTGGATTTCATGATAATGATCTGCTTTTGATGGGATTTGAATGAGTTGAGAAAATCGAAAGAGATGATCAGAGGAGACCTCTACTGAAGACATCGAAAGACAGATTAAGCACTAATTAGAAAACTCTAGATGAGAATTCTGGATCATTCGCACAATAAGCTTGAATATAATTTATCTCAAATCACTGGCTGTTACACAGTGTAATTAAATTACTTATAAAAAGATTCAATTTAAATACAAAAAATCAACAAATTTTTTCAACATTCAAAGAATTTCTTCCTAAAATTTAAATTATTTACTAAATTAAATAAAAAATTCTGTAGGCATCTCTGTACTCATTATATTTTCCAAAAAAAGGAAAAACAAACTCTGACAATAAAACAAAATAAGAAAATCTTTTTAAATTGTGATGAAATTATTTGGAATGTTTTAAAAGTTGTTATTCTTTTTCGTATTTTTTTCCTTAACACCTCCTATTAATTTAAGCCCTTTTTAAAATGGCTTCATATATACAAAGCACACACACATAAATACACACACCTACATGCATGTACATATAAACGTATTTGTTTTTAACTCTCTATTACATTTCATTTCCTTCTTTATTCTATATTTTTCTTCTGTTATGTTTTATAGATTAAACCATAAAAAAATACATAGAAAATGTTATGTTGGCTCATTTAAAATGTATTACAACATGTCTCGTATGATATAAAAATATAAACAAATACTTTCATACATCTTATTCTTCTTCTAGTTCTTCCTATTTATTTGTTTATGTTTGTAAAAAGAAGTATTAACGTATGTTTATTTGTATAATTTGAAAGGCACTTTCCCTTTCCTGTTTTCTTCTACACTTTTATTATTTAACACAACATCATGACAACCGAGAATAGAAAGAAAGAAAATTGTACTACGCACACATACAAATACATACACACATATATATAGAGTGTATAATCTTTGGGGGATTTAGGCTTTTGGTAGGGAATTTTATATTTTTTAAGTAAATACTAAAATATTTAAATTCCATGTGTAGTGAGTAGGAGGGTGAAGAGAGGATAAATTTCAAGACGTTATAAAGTTAATACGAAAAATAACATACCAACACACAGATAAACGAAGACAATATGAAGAAACATATGCAAACAAAAGTATTAACTTACACGCACTTATTTTTATGCTAAAATAAGAATAATACGAGAAGTGGAACTAAAAGGAATTTAGTAATAAAACTCGAATAGAATTTGAACAAAAAACTAAAATCAAATCTGAAATGGAATATGAACTAGAATCGGAACTTGATTCTAAGCTCAAATTAGAATGAAAACTGAACAGGAACAGGACAAGAATAGAAGTAGAATCTGATCTAATCTAAATCTGATCTGAACTAAAATTTGTACTGAAATATGCAATAGAGTGTGAACTAGAATCTGATTTACAATACGAAATATAACTGAACACAAACAGAATACGAATCTGAACTATATTCCGAAAAAGATTCTGGACAAGATTCTTATCTTGAATCTGAGCTGAAATATGAAATATAATCTGGAATTGAAACTGAATTTAAATAGAATCTAAACTAGTATCCGAAATTAGAATCAAAACTACAATCAAAACTAGAACTGAACACGAACAGAACTAGAATCTAGAAAATGAACTAGAATTAGAAAGAGTCCTGTACTAGAAATTAAACTTTAATCTAAATTAGGATCTGAACTGAGAACTTAACTAGAATTAAACTAGAAGCAGAAACTAAACTCAAATCTAAAAAGGAATCTAAACTAAAATCTGAACTATAACCTAAACAAGGATGCGAAATCAAATCAAAACTATAACTGAACACCAACAGAACTATAATCCAAAATGGAATAGAACTGGAAATAGAATCTGAACCAGATTCTAAATCTGAGCTAAAGTCTGAACTCAGCACTAGAATCTGATATAGAATTACAACTATGATTAAGCTTGAACCGAATTAGAAGTAAACACAATTTCAACTAGAATCTAAGCTGAAATCTAAACCAGACTCAGAAGTATAATCGAGCTAAAATCAGAACTAGAACTGTTAACGAACTAAACTAGAACATGAACTAGAATCTGAACCACAATTAAAACTACAACTTGAACTGGACTAGATTTGAAGTAAAACATAATAAATTTTTAAACTAATCCGTTCGATGGCAATCTCACATCGAAACTAATCGCTATAACTCAATTAAATTTGATCTGGTTATTTGTTATCAAGATAAGTTCGAAAATTGTTACAAAATTACAAACTCAAAATTTTGGAATAGAAATTGCCAAGATTTGCTACTTGAAATTAAGGGTTCCAAACAAATTTTTCATACATCAAAATCTGAACAGAATAGGAACTGAATTTAAAATTGAATTAAGAACTTAATCCTGATCTAAAACTAAAGCAGAGTTTATAAATGAAACAAGTGGTGAATTTAGAACAGACCAAAAACCGAATCTAGAACTCGATTTGTAATTTAATTAAAAACTGAACTTAGAAATAAATTAGGAACTGAATCAAGAACTAAGTCTACAATGAAATTTAGAACTGAACAAATAATCCAAAGTGAAACCTACAAGGAATATGTCATCTGGAACTCAACATGAACCTTTAACTAAATTAGAACTTGAACTAGAACAACATTTGAATATATACTGGGACTTAACAAAAATCTCAACTAGAAGCTGAACAAACACAGAACCTGTTTTGGAAGAAGGATTTCAATTAAAATTTGAACTAAAATTTTACCGTAACATGAAGAAGAATCTGAGCTTAAATCGGAGGTAAAAGTTGAACTAGAATTTGAACTAAAACTAAAATAGAATCTGAAGCAGATACCAATTTCAAATAGAATTTGAACTAAGATCTGAACCAGAAATTAAATATTGGAGTTGAAGTCCTTCAAAACTTTAAGCAACTTTTGCGATGACTCTCGTTAATACAAGTGTAATAAAATATCAGCCCAATAAGAGAACAAATAGAATCTCAAAGGAATACAAAAAAGGAAAGCATTCATGGACTATCAGAGACTTAGCTTAAGGTGTTAAGCCTTTTTAGCTTTTAGTGTGGTAAATTATTTACAGGCAGATTTCTAAATCGTTTCTTAAATAAAATAGCTGCCTATTTTTAAAAGATCGCAAATAAGTTTTGGGTATTATTATGTGATTTTGACTTACCCTCGACTTAAACTCGAAAACCTAAAAATAGATAAAATATATTCCATTATTTTTATTCGCAAAATATAATTCAATATAATTAAGTTTATTATTAAAATGTTTATTAATTTAATTAATTAATTATAATAATTTAAATGGAATTTATTATAATGAAATATAAAATAAAACCAGATCACAACTCTAAATAATTAACAAGTCTTTTGTTTCAAATGTCATGTCTGCATTACATCGATAAATATTTTATTATTTTTTTAATGAATTTTTTATAGCAAATTTATGGATAAAAATTCAAACATTTCTGCAATTTTTTTATTGTCGACGAAGTCATGTTTCTAATTAAAATCCAGCACACACACACACACGCAGAGAAGTAAAATTGTTATTATGTATTAAATTCCTCTATCATTTTTTTTTCTCGCACATAAAATTTAATTTAACTCGGTTTCTTTTTCCTATAAAAAAACTGTCTACATATATATTCCAAAAGATTTTTTCTATAATTTTTTTCTACTACAACTATAAACACATACAAATGTACATGTGTTAAATATAAAGCTTTTAACCTCATAAAACTCATAATGTTTGTAATAAAATTTTGCGGTTGTCTTTATGAGTTTTTAGTTTATTTTTCTTCTCTTTCTCGGTTTCTCTACAAAATAAAATTTAAAAAAATCCAAAAAACTCCTTTAAAGCTAATTGAAAATTATTACTTCTTTTTTCTTGCATCCTCTATGTAATTTTATTTTTAGTTTTTTTTTCTTTATAATTCTTAACTTTTAGTTTTAAATTCAACTTGACAGTTATAAAACCAAAAAAAAAAAAAAAAAATAGGAAAACTTCACTTTGCTGTTGCTTTAAATTATAAAAGTTTATTTTATCATGCCAGGAGAAAATTACAAAGTAAAGAAAGAAAATGTGGAGAATGAATTATGGAGAGAAGTCTTAAGGATACAAGTAATAAAATTATTTTCTGTTTTAATTTAATTATGATGGAGTTCGTTAAATAAGAATTGATTTTCAGTTTACTTCTAGTTCAATTCTAAATGAGTTCTAGTTCAGTTCTGGTTCAGTTCTAGTTTAGTTCCAATTCAGTTCCAGTTCTAGTTTTGTTTTAGTACAGTTCAAGTTCAGTTCTGGTTCAGTTTTAGTACAGTTCTAGTACAGTTCTAGTTTCTAGTGCAGTTCTAGATGAGTTCTATTTCAGTTCCAGTTCAGTTCTAGTTCAGTTCTACTTCAGTTCTAGTTCAGTTCTAGTTCAGTTCAAGTTCAGTTCTAGTTCAATTCTATTTCAGTTCAAGTTCAGTTCTGGTTCAGTTCTAGTTTAGTTCTAGTTCAGTTCTAGTTCAGTTCTAGTTCAGTTCTAGTTCAGTTCAAGTTCAGTTCTAGTTTAGTTGTAGTTCACTTCTAGTTCAGTTCAAGTTCAGTTCTGGTTCAGTTCTAGTTTAGTTCTAGTTCAGTTCTAGTTCAGTTTTAGTTCAGTTCCAGTTCAGTTCTATTTCAGTTCTAGTTCAGTTCTATTTCAGTTCCAGTTCAGTTCTAGTTCAGTTCCAGTTCAGTTCTAGTTCAGTTCAAGTTCAGTTCAAGTTCAGTTCTAGTTGAGTTCAGTTCTAGTTCAGTTATATTTCAGTTCCAGTTCAGTTCCAGTTCAGTTCCAGTTCAGTTCTATTTCATTTCTAAAGAGTGAGATCAAAAAATGTTTAACATACCACTAAGCTTAAAATTTTTTAAATTGATATTACAATTTTAATTTACCAAAAAAGAAAGATAATTTTTTGATAGTTTTCATCACTATTGATGAAATTTTTAAACTTTTTTGGGAACCGTTCCCTAAACGTTTTTAAACAGCTTTTTGTCACTTTTTTCATACAGGTTGTCCATATCCGTTTAAAATCACCACACTTTTGGACACCTATTTTGTGCTCTTAAATTATCTCTCCATTTGCCTTAGCGTCGAGCAACTAGGACGACTGGCCTCCCTTGTCATTGTATCACTCAAGGACAGATTGCCAAGTCAGATTTATGGAAACAGCTTTTTTAATAAACATTTCTTGATGTAAATTTCGGTATTTATAGAGCCCGTCATAACAAAATATTGCCTTCTTTTGCCTTCTAATGAAACCAGGTTTTTTAAATACGGACAAATTCTTCCGGTACTGTTTAATAATATTGGAAACAGTTTGACGCTAATCTTGGAATGGTTGGCCACTTTTTGTAGGACCAAGTTGAATTTTGTTGAAGATATTTTAAAGTTTGAATACGAACTTTCGTCTGGTCACTCACACACAAAGTTTAGATGAAGAACGTATGATAAGAATTTTTCAATCTCACTCCTTTTTTATGAATTGCACTCTGTGTAAGTGTTTTTAAAAACAAGATATTTATTATTTAATAAATAAGGAGTTACTTGAGGAAATTCTCTTTCACATACGAATGAGTGAGTGCATCCTTTTGCTTTTTTTATAAAATAATATTTTATATCTTCAGCTCATTGTTGTTATTTTTGTTGTTGCTGCTGAAGTATATTTGTTCAGTTATAAATACATACTTATAGCTTATAACTGTATAAACAAAATACGATTCTCCAAAAAAAAAGGATTATTATTTATTTGTTTGTTTGTGTAAGTGTACGAGTTTGAGTATGAATATTTTGTGCATTTTGTTGTTTTATGCTCAATTTAATTTGTACAAAAAAAAAAAAAACATAAAAAGTACATTTTCTCTCATCTTATTTATTCAGTCGTTTGGAATTTATATATTTGAAAATATTTCCATTTAGTATTTTGCTTATATGTTTTAATTTTTATTATTTTCTCTACATATCGAACATTTCCTGCAAGGTGGTCATAACTAAAAAATCAATTTTTGTCGATACCGAAACATAATTCTTGGAATCCATAAATAAAAACTTTATTTTTGGTTAATTTTTCTAATGTTTACAAAACAAACTGCAATCTAAAGTTAAGAACTACCGATAGACAACAGAAATAACGCTTTATTTCCGGCAGCAATTAGTAAACTATATAATTGGCAAAATATAATTTTGTTGAAATCCTTTCTGATATAAGAATGATTCATTCACAAAAATTTGCCAGACATTAAAATACATTATTTACTTTCCACTACCGATATTAAGTTGAAACTTAAAAATTTTGTGTTATGACGATCTTGCAGCAAACGTGCGATATGTCCATTGTTTTTGTATGAAAATAAAAAAAAAACTGTTGTTAATACAACAATAAGAGCAACAAACAATGATAAGTGGAAAATAATAATATTTTGTGAATTAATATCAGTTTTTAGGTGGAGAGAAATTTAAGAATAACAATTTTAAACCAATTTCTTATATCACAGTCCTTCTTGCATATTATTTTCAACACAACAACAACATAAATTGTAAAAGTATGCAATTTTTTTTTGTTTTCAGTTATCTGTTATTTCCGTCTGTCCGGACGTCTGACTGCATTCATATCTCTAAAGGAAATAAAAAACAATAAACTTGCATGTCCTTACAAAAAAAGCCCATTTACATAAACCTATTTAGTAGCTTGTTAAAGGAAAAATTCATATGATATGAAGTCCACATTTTTTAGACAAATATGTTTGCTGGGTTATTGGTTCTGGTTAATCTTTGCATAAAAATTAAGATTTTACAAATGCAACAAATATTTGTTTTTTTAATAAAAATTTATTTATAGAAAAAATGTCTACTCCATTAAATCTTGAAATGTTTTAACATATTGGAATCTGCATACGATTAAAAAATGTTGCAAATGCATTTTTAAGGCAACAATTTGAATTATTTTCATCTCATAAAGAACAAATATTTTATAGTAAAGAAGATATTTTGACATTCTTCTAAATCTTAAGTTGATTTTAAACTTAGGACTCTACACGCAGAGAAAATATGTTCTTCACAGTTCTTACGTAATAGAGCTCACAACCATAGTATAGTTATAGGATAACCATATTGTGTTGTTTACTTAATCCCATAGTTAACCATAATATGATGTCTCACGATTATGGTTGCCATAACAACATTTTTTCGTTGCGTGAAGTTAAAGTCAAAGTGCACCCACTCATAAAGCTTGTAACTCAAAGTTTTATGAAATTAAAATTTGTCATGAAAGACAAGAAGGAATTTCTTATATCGATTGGGTTTGAAAATAAAGTAAATGCAGGCAGTTATATCAAAATTCATTTCATCAATATTTCATCTTTTAATATCCTTATTATGACGCTTCAATCATCTCATTATCCAAACTTTCCTTCTTCCAAAAAGTCCAAAATAACCGCATTATATAAACAATTGTTTGTAGATTTGACCCTCAAAAGCTCAACAGAGATTCTGTCAAAATCTGGAAATTAGTTTATCTTGGTTCTGCTAACTGAAAAATATGGTGTATATTTCCACCAAATGTGACTGTCATATTAACTCCGTTGCAGAGGATTATTATTCCCGGAAAGCATGCGGCTTAATTCAACTATTCGCACTAAAACTTGTTGTCTTTCTGCTTTTTATTGCCGAACACTCTACCTTTGGATTATGTGTTCTTGCACTCCAAACCATCGACCATGTCTGCTTGTCCTGTCTCTTCGCTCAACGGATGTAATGCGTTTTCTACTCCAAATCATCATTATTCATCTATTTCTAGGAGCTGTAGGACGTCTTGCAATTCAGACTTTTTTATTTAAACCTTATTTTATCTCCCATAAATTCAGCACTTCATACTGTTTTCCAGTTAAGTAGTATTTAACCGCCTTTAAAACTTTTGTCCTTTAATACTTTTATAATTCGCATTAAAAATCATCGTTGACCAACCGTCTAAAAAAATACATTTATCTGGACTTTTTTCCATTTTTTTATAATAAATTATTGTTCTTATGGCAGTTTTTACACTCTATTCAGGATATATACATGAGAGAGTAGTTGTAAGTGTATGAGGTTTTTGAAAAATTATAGTTACTGTTGTTGCTGTTATTACAGTTGCTCGTATGTTTGTGCTAAAAAAAATGTTGTTGATGTTTATGTTGGTTTGAGCCGCATATTTCCCATAAAATATTTGTTTTTCATATTTAAGTTGGAATTGTAAATAAAAATAAAACACAAACACAAATATACAGACAAAAATATGGTTTAAAATATATAGAAGAAATACAAGTGTAGGAAAATACCTTTATTGCATATTAAATAAACGCAGCACAGTGTTGCTAAAACGATTTTATGAAAACACTTTTATTGAGATTTACTAGGATTTACTGTAGACAAAATTAAATTTGTCTCAATTGATAAATTAGTTTTTAGACAATTAAAAAAAGAAGCCTAAGATCACCACCTAAGCCTAAGATCACCACCTAAGCCTCCGACCACATATAGTTATGTAACCTTAAAAATCAAATCGAAAACACCTCAACTCTAACCGTGTGAAATATCATTAAGATATAGATGATGGTTCCAAAGATGAAAAAGGAATATTTACAGTTATAATTTAATTCTAATTAGTTCAGTTCTAGTTCAGTTCTAGTTCAGTTCTAGTTCAGTTCTAGTTCAGTTCTAGTTCAGTTCTAGTTCAATTCCAGTTCAATTCCATTTCAATTCCATTTCAATTCCATTTCAATTCCAGTTCAATTCCATTTCAATTCCAGTTCAATTCCATTTCAATTCCAGTTCAATTCCAGTTCAATTCCAGTTCAATTCCAGTTCAATTCTAGTTCAGATTTTAGTGCAGATTGTAGTTCTTATTCTAGGAAAAATCTAGTTCACTTATAGTTAAGTTCTAGTCCATTCCATAATGAAACTGAACTAAGAAATTCTAATTCAAAATCAATTGAGAAGCACTGTGCTCGGAACTAAAGGGCTTGAGAGAAGAGAACAAAATAAAACGAATTTATAAATAAAAATAAATACAAAAAGTTAAAAAAAAAACATTAAATCCCAACCAAAAAGAACAAAAGAGTTTAAACCAAACCAGCAACGAAACAACAACCATCAACTATCATACAACAACACATGGACACATATAGACAAACATACATAACATTTTCATTTACAGTTACAAAAATAACAAATAAATATAAAAACTACAAAAAAACACAAATAACTTACACTCAAAAACATTAAAATGTTAAAAAATAACAACAAAACCAAAATGAAAATAATGAAGGATAAAAGCAACAACAACAACAAGAACAATAACAATAGCATTTAAAATAATCGGAAACTACAACAAATACAACAACAACAATAGGAGCAGCAACTATAAGCAAAAGTAAAATATAAACAATAGTGGCTGGTGCCTCTTTGTCCTCTCAAGAGAAAAATTAATAATAACAAATGCAAACAATAAACAAAATGAATTGGTATGAGTGTGATGGCAAGTGAATGAGTATGTGTGAGTGTGTAAAAGTAACTAAAGAGTACAGTTAAAGTAAGAGTAGCCAAAGAAGGAACGAATGCTTTTTTCCATTCATAACACTTAGACTCTATATGAATTTATGTATGAGCGAAAAGGTAGACAAAAAGAGATTATAACGGTGAAAGTTTCCGGTGCAAATGGTCACTACTGTAGCATATTTAAGTAGTTGCAGAAACAAAAACAACAACAACAACAAAATTATACAAAATTACTTACATAAAACAATATGAATATAAATGACTGTATGAAAGAGAATTGTTAGTTTTTATTTTAACTTTAATATATGCGATTATACGAGGGTTGGTAAATTAATACTTGATGACAACTTTTATATCTGAAATTATTTTTAACTAGCAGACCTTGCAAACTTCGTTTTGCCAGAATAATATTAAGGGTTTTTGTGGCTCTAAGCAAACATTCGTGTTGTATAATTTTGCGATTTAAATAGATTATTAAATTTGCTTTGTAAAGGGGGGTACCTCTCTCCCTGATCCTATAAGTCCTATATTTTTCCAATGATGATGTTTCACATTAGCATAATTGCTGCAAAATTTTATGAATTTTACTGTTAAATTTTATTAGATTCGATAATCAAAATTTGCTTTGTATGGGGGATACTCCTCTCCCTCGTCCAGGACCTTGAGGAAGTTATTGGAAACAAATTTGAGAGCTTCCTCACTGTTGTAGTATTTAAGACATTTGATAATCAATATTTGCTTTGTATGGGGGTACCACTCCCTCTGGTGCTATCCGTCCTATATTTTGTCCAGTAAATCAGTTCCAATATTAGCCAATATTAGCATTCTATGGGGGTACCCCTGCTCATGATCCTATTGGATTTTTTATAGCGTATGTTACTTCTGGTTGCATACATTTTTTCAGGATTTTTCTCTGAAAATTTTCTGAAATTTGGCCCAGCCATCTTAGAGTACATACGTTACACACATACAAACATACATACATACATACATACATACATACATACATACATACATACATACATACATACATACATACATACATACATGATAGAAACTAAATATTGCTTAATAATTATAATACGTATGATTAATATTAATTACATTAAGCATACGCTCAAGTCGTATGTATGCAAAATAGCTAATTTTACTAAAGGAGTCCTACTTTGGGTTGGATATTCAGCCAAGTTATAAACTTATTACATAATAATTGGGTATCTGTGGTAACGTTAGAATTTTCTAGTATCTTGGAAGTAAAATCACTCCCATATTTCTATATAAAAGATTTTTTTAAACTTTACTTTAAGCATTAACATTATCACGCTGTCCTGATAAAGGGTGTCCTGCAAAACACTTTTTGCAAGTTCACCTTACATAAATAACTATAATTAAGGATAAGACAATCATGATTTCAGCTTTATGATTTGAGAACTTCAAAAAATTTTTTTTTTCTAAAAAGTTTGGTTAAAGCTTGTGAGCAGGAATTTAGTTTAAGATCATCTGAATTTACTCCACATAGATTACTGTTATGATTTCTCTAACAATCAGCGAAAAAGTTATAAAGTTTGGAAAAAGAAATGATTTAATGAATAAATTAATGTTGCCACCTCTTCGAAATGAATTAAAAACTTTTTTTCGAATTGAATAACTCTGAAACTTTAGGAGATACCAGCTTGTGTAAAAGGATTTTTTATATAGAATCACAAGGAATATCTGTACACAAATATCATTTGTCTGACTTCATAATTAACTTTTTGGCGAATTAAAAAAATCAATATACCAAAGATGACCAATTTGAAGGTCCAAAATCTTACCTCTTGAAAAGTTGAGGATCCTTATTAAATTCAAATCAATTTGAAAACATTTCAGATAAATAAAAATAAAATAAAAACATTTTGGAACCACTATGTGATGTCCTTCCATCTGGTATGTTGGCTGACTTTTTGGGTGTCCGTCCAACATTGTAAAGACTTTACATAAATCAATTTTAAAAACATTTCAGCATTTTTGTTCTTTATTTACGTGACGAATGACAAATGGTCGGTCTTCTACTGATCTTAGCTCCTAAACCAACCCAATTATGAAAAATTTTTTAAGCGCACAAATTTAAAAAAATGTATTACTGAGATAAAATTCTACCTAAAATTTAGATTTTTTAAAATTTATATAATCTTGACTTACTTTATCAGATTTAACGAGGATCGCTCCATAATTTTCAGGAAATCGGAAATCAACTCAAATGGCATAAAACGTTTATTATTGCGAGTGTTGTTATATTTAAATATGTTTTATAAAACCACAATTCATAGTATCGAATTGGTCTACGAGGGTCCTTTCATACTCTTTTATTCCTAAGTCGTGGGCAGAGTACTATGAGCCTCAAAGGAGGCTCACATGCTTGTCAGTATTCTTGAATCTTTATTAAATAACTGTTTAAAAATTAAGCAAAAACTAAAACTTCCTTTAACCAGCCCTCGTTTCTAAAAACTTACACATTTAATTCCATAACGTATATATTTTTTTTTAAGGACGAAATTTTTTTGCGAATTGTAATGATAAAGTTAAAATCCTTAGAGTTTTTACTCTACTGAACTGTGAGTTATAAACAAGTTTCTGCAAATTTTTATTTCCCTTTTCTTCTCTTCATTTCCTTAATTTAGCGCATATATTTCCTAATGATAAACTTAAAGAAAACGAAAAGTCACAAAAGAAGTATTTGAAAAAAAAAAAAAAAAATACAGAAAAAGTGATAAAATGATGAAATTAAACGTTTAGATTGTTATAAATGAAGAACAACTTAAGTGCGAAAAGTCTAAAATAAAAATAAAAAACAACTATAATGAAGTAAAATCTTAGTTGCGGTAGGCCAAGTGATTAGAGATGTTAATAAATTCATTTAAAGCAAAAAAGAAGGAAAATTAATAACAATTTTGGTAAAACAACACATTTGGTATTTTAAAGGTTGAATCTCAACTTAAATCTGAAGTAAAATCTCAACTAGAAAATGACTCAGAACTGAACTTAAATCAGAACTTAAAATTTGTACCACAATTTGAGTTATAACCTGAACCAAATTCTGAAATAATGTCTAAAGAAGAACTGGAAGTAACATCTTAAATAAAATCCCAATTTAAAATATAATCATAACTTGATTCTGAACTAGAATTAGAATTAAGATCTGATTAAAAATCTAAATTAGAATCTTAATTAAAATCTGAACAAACTTCCCATCTGAGCTAAGAGCTGCACTAGAATCTGAACTGGAATCTGAACCAGAATCTAAACTATAACTGGACTACAGCTGAACTAAACTAGATCTGAACTAGAATTAAACTAGAACTAAACTAGAATTGAACAAGAACTGAAATAGAACTGAACTAAAACTGAAACAGAACTGATCTAGAACTGAACAAGAACTGAACTGGAACTGATCTAGAACTGAACAAGAACTGAACTGGAACTGAACTAGAACTGAAAAAGAACTGAACTAGAATTGAACTAGAACTCAACTAGAACTGAAATAGAACTGAACTAAAGCTGAACTTGAACTGATCTAGAACTGAACAAGAACTGAACTGGAACTGAACTAGAATTGAACTAGAACTGAACTAGAACTAAAATAGAACTGAACTAGAACTGAAATAGAACTGAAATAGAACTGAACTAGAATTGAACTAGAACTCAACTAGAACTGAAATAGAACTGAACTAAAACTGAACTTGAACTGACCTGGAACTGAACTTGAACTGAAATAGAACTAAACTAGAAATGAACTATAATTATAATTGTGTTAATCATAAAGAAGTTACTTTAAAATTTCTCAGCAATTACTTTAGTACTTTTTGACTTACTTCATACTTCCATCACAGTTGCATTTAGGAGATATCGCTTTAATTCCAAAAAAATTTATTTCACTCCATTTCAATTAGGTTTTATTTTAAGGCAAAAATGCCTTATTGAAATTAGATTGCAATTTATGTCTTATTAATTTTCTGCGTCATTATTTTCATTCACATACAATTTCACATGGTCACCTTAATGCTTCTGCCTGTCGAAAAAATTCTTTAAGTCCTTTGTAGTCTTATTTATATTTATGACATTTTTTTCTTTCTTTCTCGCTTCAATTTCTTCTTACATCCTTGTTAACTTTTTTCTTCTCTTCTTTATTTCCTATCACTTTCTTTCCCTTTTTATACCTAAATTATTTTATTATTTGTAATTTGAAGAAAATAAACTTAACTCCTTTTTTCGGTCAAAATGACATGAAAAAAACGCTTAAGAAAATGAGCAAATAACTGCAAGTAGAGAGTTGTAATAATTCAAGAGAAATTTTTGTTTTGACATTTGAGAAAATTAGTCATGACATATGATGAAGAACTTAATTAATATTAATTGTTTTGAATAACAATTATTTTTTTCTGTTCGTTAAAAACAAGTAATTTGAAGAGAAAATAATATTAATCATGGATATAAAGTTACGCTTCCGTAGAACTTAGTGAATTAAGTTACTGGTAGAGAGAGAGAGATGAATACAAGAAATATGAATACAATGTGTTGCGTTAAAATTAACAGTGCATTACAAAAGTTTGTTTATAGGAAATGAAAGATAATATTTATTATTCAATAAAAAGGAAAAGAGGGAGAGGGAAATAAGTGATTATTTTATGGACTAAGTTTTGATAAATATACTTATTTCTTGCACTGTATAAGAAACTTAATAAAATACAGTATTATTTATAAGTAACTGGTTAAATAATGAACGTATCTATTCATATTAAATGTTAACTGTACATAACTTCTACAACATTAACTAAAAGAAAACAATGAAATACACAACAATACGAAAACAATGCAACAACAAATAAATAAAATTACAACACAATAAAGGGGAATTATATTCTAAGTGGTTGTTATGAAAAAAAGGAAGAGAACATTCAGTGAAAAAAGATTTCAGCAAAAACGAAGCGAACGAGCGACATGAGTCTTTAGTGCAAATAAAATTTTTCACTAAAAATTCAATTTTTCACCAGAAATAAAAATTATTGCTTGAAATTCAATTTTTCACTAAAAATTCAAATTTTCAGAAAAAATTCAATTTTTGACAAAAAATTAAATTTTCACAAAAAATTAAAATTTTCACTAAAAATTCAGTTTTTCATTAAAAAAATTAATTTTTCCCAAAAAAAAACAATTTTTCACTTAAAGTTAAATTTTTCAAAAAAAAAAAAAAACATTTTTTCAAAAGACAAAAACAATTTTTCACTAAAAATTCAATTTTTCATCAAAAATTTCAATTTTTCAAAAAAAAATCATTTTTTCACAAAAAATTCATTTTTTCACAAAAAATTCAATTTTTCACTAAAAATTAAATTTTTCACAAAAAATTCAATTTTTCACTAAAAATTAAATTTTTCACAAAAAATTCAATTTTTCACTAAAAATTAAATTTTTCACAAAAAATTCAATTTTTCACTAAAAATTAAATTTTTCACAAAAAATTCAATTTTTCACTAAAAATTAAATTTTTCACAAAAAATTCAATTTTTCACTAAAAATTAAATTTTTCACAAAAAATTCAATTTTTCACTAAAAATTAAATTTTTCACAAAAAATTCAATTTTTCACTAAAAATTCAATTTTTCACTAAAAATTCAATTTTTCGCAAAAAAATTTAATTTTTCACTTAAAATTCAATTTTTCACAAAAAAATCAATTTTTCACTTAAAATTCAATTTTTCACAAAAAAATCAATTTTTCACTAAAAATTCAATTTTTCATAAAAAAATCAAATTTTCACTAAAAATTCAATTTTTCATAAAAAAATCAAATTTTCACTAAAAATTCAATTTTTCATAAAAAAAAAAATCAATTTTTCATAAAAAAATTTAATTTTTCACTAAATCCAATTTTTCACTAAAATTTGAATTTTTCACTAAAAATTGAATTTTTCACTAAAATTTGAATTTTTCATTAAAAATTGAATTTTTCACTAAAATTTGAATTTTTCACTAAATTCAATTTTACACAAAAAAATTCAATTTTACACAAAAAAATGCAACTTTTCACAAAAAAAAATCAATTTTTCACAAAAAAATTCAATTTTTCACTAAAATTCAATTTTTTACAAAAAAATTAAATTTTTCACTAAAAAATTCAATTTTTCACTAAAAATTCAATTTTTCACTAAAAAATTCAATTTTTCACTTAAAATTCAATTTTTCACTTAAAATTCAATTTTTCACTAAAAAATTCAATTTTTCACTTAAAATTCAATTTTTCACAAAAAAATCAGTTTTTCACTAAAAAATTTAATTTTTCAATAAAAATTGAATTTTTCACAAAAAAATTCAAATTTTCACTAAAAATTTAATTTTTCACTAAAAATTTAATTTTTCACTAAAAATTTAATTTTTCACTAAAAATTTAATTTTTCACTAAAAATTCAATTTTTTACTAAAAATTCAATTTTTCACTTAAAATTCAATTTTTCACAAAAAAATCAATTTCTCACTAAAAATTCAATTTTTCACTAAAAAATTCAATTTTTCATAAAAAAATAATTTTTCACTAAATCCAATTTTTCACTAGAAATTGAATTTTTCACTAAAATTTGAATTTTTTCACTAAATATTCACATTTTCTTTAAAAAATGAATTCGATCTCTAAAAATTCAATATTTCACCAAAAGGTTTATTTTTGATTGAAATCACATTTCACTTAAAATTCAAATTTGGTTTTTTAAATAAAAAATGTAATTTTCATCAAGACGACATAGATGTTCGGGTAATCATTTAGTAAAAAAGGATAATTTTTAAATATGTTTTACTCGGTTGGGGATTTTATTTATTTTTGTATGAAAAAGTGGGATTCACTGACAAGTTTATTTTAATCGAACTGAAGTTTCAAGCAAAAACATAATTTCTTTCACTTTTAATAAAGTTATTTTTCAAAAAATAACAAAAATTTTGAAATTTTAAGTTCTTTATAAAATTTGGTCAAAAAATTACTTTTTGCTGAAATTTTCTTAAGAAATGGTAAATCTTCGAGTTTAAGTGTTTTCATAGATGCTAAACACTTGTGTGGGAAGTTTATATCTTCTCTGAAAGTCCAACCCAAACTATGCTTCCTCTAGCACAATTAAGCTATTTCCTAGACATTTCAGCAAAAAAAATTAATCCTTTTAATATTCGTTTTACAAAAACTAAAACAAGAATTTAATCAAACAAATTCCAATAAAATTAATTCCCTTTTGACTTTTTTGTATTAATTAAATATGTCACAATTCCTTCTCCATTTCGAATATTTCATATTATATTTAATCATATTTATTCATAATAAAAATCAGTTTTAATAACCAAAATCCCAAAAGAAATTATATTTATTAATCAAAAAATATTACCAATTTCCTTAATATTAAAACATTAAAGAATTCTATACTAAAATGAAAAAATATCAAATAAAAATCATTTTATTTGTGTTAGCAAAATGTAAAAGAGGGGTGGATAAGGGGAGGAATAGGGAAGTGATTTTTCAATATAAAAATCAATATTTATGAATTTTTTATATTTTTACAAGTAATTTCTTATATTTAACGACAAAACAGAGTATAATTTTTAGAGAGTTTGCATACTTTTACAAATACTAACACAGAACGTCATTTTTACAACTAAAAGAAAATAAACGAGTGCAGACAAGGGGGAGGAGAGGTAACAGGACTCGTACAAAGACAGTTAAGTGAAAGAATAGTAGAAAAATAAAAATTATAATAAATGTTGATGTTCATTTAAATGTCACTTCCAATAGAAAACATAAGTAAAGGAAATATTACATACTTTTAGGGGCACGGCACACAGAGAGAGTGAGAGAGAGAGAGATAGAGAGGAAGAGAAGGAAGTTACTCTTTTGTTAAAGTATTCATATGTCTGTTGTAGCATTATTAAACTACTCCAGTTTATTTTCTATTATACACTAATAAATATTCCTATAAATGCATTTCATATGTTCCCTATTTTTGTTTTATATTTTTTGTTCTCATCCCAAAATTTAAGTTGAAGTATTTTAATGAGAGACAACTTAACGGTACTTTTTTAATTACGAACTTCTCTATCTGATCCAGAAAAGATACAAGTTAAAATTTTTTGTGATTAAGGATTTTCCAAGAGAAAAATAGGTCATAACACTAAACGTTCCGAAATTGTGGTGCGTAATTTCCTTAAGAAATGACAGAATTATGGTGTTTGGGGACTTGATCTAGTAAAAAAAGAAGCAGCTCATAATTGAATTCTACAGGAAAAAGAACAAACTAAATCTTCCTAAAACTTCCAAACACATGATCACAAAGATGAAAACATAAAATGAAAGAAAAAAGTAAGCGAATTCTAAAAAAACGCATAAAGAAAATCGTCTAAAATTCGGACGAAAATACATAAAATGGACAGTGGAGTGGAAAAGAATAATTTTCTCTGACGAAAAAATACGTAATTCAGACGGACCTGACTTATACTCCTGTTATTGACATGAATTGAAGTAAAAACATAATTTCGGCGATGGCAGAGTAAGTGGCAGCTCTATAATTTGTTTTGTTCCAACAAAAATGAATTGCGCAATTTATAACGAATTGCTGAAAGATGCTCTTCTCTCTTTTATGGATAAAAAAATGGATGACGATTGCATATTTCCGCTAGACAATGCTGTTGTACCTGTTTCAAAGCAGTCAAAATCATGGTTTAGAGAACATAGCATACCTCTGTTGAACTGACCGGCTTGCAGTCCAGATTTAAACCCAATGGAGAACTTGTGGGGATACTTGTGGAGACATTATTCAAATAATATCCAGAAATAAACATATTGACTTTAGCAGATCTAAATTAAAAATTAAGCAAGTTTGGGAGGAAATTGATTCCGATCTTCTTAAAAAATAGGTGGAATCAATGTCAGGTAATCCGCAACAAACAACAATTATAAAAATTGTTATACACACTGTTAGACTAAGGTGCTTTTATAGAAAAATGCCACTAAAAATGACGGTTAAACACTTAAATTAATTTAAAACATCTAAGAATGTTATTTTCGGCTATACCGAATCTTCAGTACACTCCACCACAAAGTCGTGTGAGAAAATGTTACGTTTCGTACATACACACTTACACATACACTCACAAATGAATACAATGTATAAAAGATTTCCTTATATGCAACAAAGGAACACTTAATGAGTCAAAAAATTAGTTAAGTTTTTAGTTATAACTTTTTTACAAATGTACCGATTTTTATGATAATTTGGATGGTAATGAAGTATATTCAGCTTAATATTGCAGCAAAATTATAATTTGAAAATTTATAATTGACAATTTTACCTGAGTTCTTCGTTTCAACTAAAATGTGGCCTCAGAAATCGGTCTATAACCTTTAATTTACTGAACTGATTTTGCTGATTTTAAATAGAGAGCTTCTCAGGACTATTCGAAATACTCATGTCAAATACTCAATTCAAATGCCAACGATGGACAGAGAGACAGACAGACTGACAAACAAAGCTAAATCGATTCAGATTTTGATGTGGTGCAATTGTGGGTTCTAAGATAATTTCTGCTTTACGTGAATAATAAAATTAATATTCCCCCGTCATCACGGTGGAGGGTATAATTGTATTTTTTCCTAATTCTTAAAAAAAATCATGTGAGATTATAGGAATATGGCCTAGTGTATTCCGAATGCGTGCGTTAGAAATAAAAGAAAATCCTTAGAAAAAACGCTTTTTTAATCATTTTACATATAAAGTTTCATATACACTCTCTCTCACACACATACACAGAAACGCTAACACTTGTTAACATATAAATAACCAGATATGCCGTTACAGTTAGATGCATTATGTTGCATAATAATGCCACTAGAAATGTGAACATCAAGTCAGTAAAATAGCATTGACATGAAATAATATGTATGTTATGTTTGTATATGTATATTGGTTGTTATGAATAGATAATATATATTGTTTGTATGTATGTGTGCGTGTATACACAATATGCCTGAGTAGTAGTGTGTACTGTAAACTACTTAAAATTGATGAATATGCAACTTTTAATGATATGTCAGCATCTGGTAAATGCTTAAATAGAAAAAAATGAAAAATTTTATAGTTGCATTTTCTATTACTAAATACGAGGGAAGTATGAAAAGGATTTTCTTAATAATAACAAATAAAGAATGCTGTATATTTGGCTCTATAAAACTTGTGTGTCAACAATGTTTATGCATGAAGTTTCGGGCATATTAAATCACAAGTTTGTAAGCAGAAATTTTTTTTCTCTAAAAAATGTAATTTTTCACTAAAATTTCAATTTTTCAGGTGAAAAGATCACTGAAAACTAAATTGTTAATTAAAAAATTCAATTTTTCACTAAAAATTAAAATTTTCATTAAAAAATTTAAATTTTCACTAAAAATCACATTTTCACTAAAAATTTACATTTTCAATTAAAAGTTCATATTTTTTTATAATTAAATTTTTCACTCATAATTTAAATTTTCACTGAAAATCAAATTTTTCACTGAAAAACAAATTTTTCACTGAAAATTAAATTTTTCACTGAAAATTAAATTTTTCATTGAAAATTAAATTTTTCACTGAAAATTAAATTTTTCATTGAAAATTAAATTTTTCACTGAAAATTAAATTTTTCACTGAAAATTAAATTTTTCACTGAAAATTAAATTTTTCACTGAAAATTAAATTTTTCACTGAAAATTAAATTTTTCACTGAAAATTAAATTTTTCACTGAAAATTAAATTTTTCACTGAAAATTAAATTCTTCATTGAAAATTAATTTTTTCACTGAAAATCAAATTTTTCACTGAAAATCAAATTTTTCACTGAAAATCAAATTTTTCACTGAAAATCAAATTTTTCACTGAAAATTTAATTTTTCACTGAAAATTAAATTTTTCACTGAAAATCAAATTTTTCACTGAAAATTAAATTTTTCACTGAAAATTAAATTTTTCACTGAAAATTAAATTTTTCACTGAAAATCAAATTTTTCACTAAAAATTAAATTTTTCACTGAAAATTAAATTTTTCACTGAAAATTAAATTTTTCACTGAAAATTAAATTTTTCACTGAAAATTAAATTTTTCACTGAAAATTAAATTTTTCATTGAAAATTAAATTTTTCACTGAAAATTAAATTTTTCATTGAAAATTAAATTTTTCACTGAAAATTAAATTTTTCACTTAAAATTAAATTTTTCACTGAAAATTAAATTTTTCACTTAAAATTAAATTTTTCACTGAAAATTCACATTTTCATTAAAAATTCTCATTATCAAATAAGAATTCAAATTTTCAGTAAAAATTCACATTTTCACTCATAAGTAAGAAGTGAAAATTTTAATTCAATTTTTTCAATTTGAATTTTTAGAATTTCAGTGTATGAAAAAAATGAAATTTGGCTGGAGGAATCCTAGTTTAGGTTGGATTCTTAGACAAGGTACAATATATATAGATGGGCATAACCGTCAATAGCAGGCCAATTTTTTTTATAGAGTTTTATAAAAATTATCTATAAACAAAATTCATTTTAATTCATAAATGAATTTTTGGCGATTTCTGAAAAAGTCGATATACTCGAGCCTACTTCCTATAACCGGGATTTGTACTCCTTTAAGTAAACTAGAAAACACTTAAGCTGTTACCATGAGAAATATTGTTAAAATAACTTTAAAAGTTGTAAATTTCCAATAAAAATGTTTGATTTGAAAGCGCAGTGGGCCACCCATTCGACGTTTAACCTGCTACTGACTTGTTATCCTTCAAATCAGCTAGAAAATATGTCAGTTGTAATCATATTCATTTTTAAAATTTCATTTTTGTATTTTTAATGATTCAAAAACTAGAATTAAAATCGTGCAATAAAAGCAGAATACAGAACGTATACTTAATACTTTAGAGCGATAGATTAAAATATTAATCATACGTAATACTTAACATACGGTTTATTTGATAACAATTTTGCTATAAACAAATTTTCCTTCCATCCACATAATTGCATATTAAAATTTCAATAAGTATGCATTTACTAATACTTATACAATTTTCAGTACTTTTATATAGTTGTGGTAGTAAGAGAAATATTCATAGATAATATAAAATTTATTTTTGTTTGCATATAAAAAAATATACACATACATATACATATACATATACATATACATATACATATACATATACAAGAAAAAAAGAAAACTTATAAACATGCACTAGCATGCACTTAAAAAGAATTTGTCATACATATGTCAAACACATACATAAATGATATATGTATATAACATTGTATATGTGTATTTATTTTAAAGTGCGTGTGTGTGTATGTGTGTTTATATATGGATCTGTGTAACCATATAACTTATTGTCATTTGACACACTTTTAACTGAATGTATGATGAGGCAAAAACACAAGAAGAAAAAAAACAAAGTAGAGCAAATAGGAAAACAAAAATAAAAACAAAAAAGATGAAACCAAAAATAAAATATAAATAAAGTAAGTGGCCACACACACGTCAGACAATATGTTTAGGTACAGCAAAGATCTTCTGGGAAAAAAACAGCTCTGCTCCTTAACACAATTATGTTCTAGAGCGGAATAGGTCACCACCACAAGTATATATATTCTTGCATCAAATGAAAATCTGAGTCGATTTAGCGCTGTCCGTCTGTTAATCTGTTGTTGGCAAGCTGACAACCATAATAATTGACCGAGTTCAATGAAATTTGGCACGAAAAGTTTTCTATTTAAAATCGGCAAAATCGTTTCAGTATATTAAAATATATAGACCGATAACTGACATTTATATATGTATATGTACGAAGTAAAACCTGTTTATTTCCCACAAATTTATGGTGCACAGTATTGAAGATTCGGTATGGTCACACATTTATTTATTTAAGGATACTGTATGATTTATGTAAGCAGTGTTTATGTGTGTGTTGCTGATACACTCATTACACTGTTAAGTTTCTAAACCAGAATGACTCTGAACTAAAACTAACCTAATGAATACTTTATAGTATTTTTCTTATAGTTTTTATTTTTGTTTATCTAAGTTTTCTTAGTTGACACGTTCTAAAAAATCTTTGCAACTGTGACACTTTTTAGAAAAAAAGAATAATAATTTATGAATATTTCTTTTAATTAATTAAAACTTAAGTGTGTCATAAAATACATATTCAGCTATTTTACAAAGATGGTCTTTTAATAGAAAGAAAAGAAGTTCAAAAGATTCCTGTTTCCCATCGGAGACAAACTCTTCACTTTTTACGAAAGTGGTCATAATAAAGGTCCTTTATAATTATAAAGCAAAACCCAACATCCACCTTTACAATGTCAGCATAATTTAATCTTTATGTTGTATGGAAAAACTATTGTTTATTTGATGTAAATAATTTTGTTCGCTAGAGGTAAAAATTATTTACTTCATCTAAATATTATTTAACCATGTATGTAATGTAAATAATAATCAACTGAAAGTAAACATTGTTTAATCGCTGTATATAATTGAAATTATAATAATTATTTGATGTAAAGTATGTAATGTATACTTCCCAATGTAAACTTTTTCTTTCAAATAAAAAACTATTGTTTACCTCATAGAAACCATTATTTATTTGATGTCAAATTATGTCTATTTTATGTAAACAAAATTTTACTGGAATCTGTGAACTAATAGTACCATACATCTATCCATAATTGTATACCGAAATTATTTACACTATGTAAACTATTCTTCATTCGACGTAAAATATAATCATTTTTATGTATTTAACTTTTAAGTTTAGTGAAGACGTAAAACTAAAATAAAAAATTCGAATTTTTATTAAAAATGAAACTTTTTATAATTTAAACGTATTAAAAACTATAAGTGAATAATGTTAATTTTTAACGAAAATCTAAATTTTAATGTAAACTTAGATTTTTAGTCAAATAATGATTTTTTTAGAAAAACCAAGTGAATTTTAAGTAATAATGTGAATTTTTTAGTAAATTTCTTGGTTTTTAATCAAAACTATCCAAATTAGAGAAATCTGTCCAAGTTAAATGTTTTTTTAGTTATTTTGTATTTTTGTGATTTTTAAAGAATTTTTTTCTTTAGTGAAAATTTAAATTTTTTATTGAAAAATTAAAATTTTTGGTTAAAGCCTTTTACGAAATTCTTTTACCGATAATGTTAATTTTTAAAGGAAATATTAATTTTTAGTGAAAATATGAATTTTTGTGAAAATGTGAATTTTTGGTGAAAATATAAATTTTTGGTGAAAATATGAATTTTTGTGAAAATGAGAATTTTTAGTGAAAAATTGAATTTTTAGTGAAAATGCGAATTTTTAGTGAAAATGCGAATTTTTAGTGAAAATGCGAATTTTTAGTGAAAATGTGAATTTTTAGTGAAAATGTGAATTTTTAGTGAAAATGTGAATTTTTAGTGAAAATGTGAATTTTTAGTGAAAATGTGAATTTTTAGTGAAAATGTGAATTTTTAGTGGAAATGTGAATTTTTAGTGAAAATGTGAATTTTTAGTGAAAATGTGAATTTTTAGTGAAAATGTGAATTTTTAGTGAAAATGTGAATTTTTAGTGAAAATGTGAATTTTTAGTGAAAATGTAAATTTTAAGTTAAAATGTGAATTTTTAGTGAAAATGTGAATTTTTAGTGACAATTTGAATTTTTTAGTGAAAATTCGATTTTTTGGTGAAAATGTGAATTTTTAGTGAAAATTTGAATTTTTAGTGAAAATTTGAATTTTTAGTGAAAATTTGAATTTTTAGTGAAAATTTGAATTTTTAGTGAAAAATTGAATTTTTAGTGAAAAATTGAATTTTTAGTGAAAAATTGAATTTTTAGTGAAAATGCAAATTTTTAGTGAAAATGTGAATTTTTAGTGAAAATGTGAATTTTTAGTGAAAATGTGAATTTTTAGTGAAAATGTGAATTTTTAGTGAAAATGTGAATTTTTAGTGAAAATGTGAATTTTTAGTGAAAATGTGAATTTTTAGTGAAAATGTGAATTTTTAGTGAAAATGTGAATTTTTAGTGACAATTTGAATTTTTAGTGAAAATTTGAATTTTTAGTGAAAATTTGATTTTTTAGTGAAAATTTGAATTTTTAGTGAAAATTTGATTTTTTAGTGAAAATTTGATTTTTTAGTGAAAATTTGAATTTTTAGTGAAAATTTGATTTTTTAGTGAAAATTTGAATTTTTAGTGAAAATTTGATTTTTTTAGTGAAAATGTGAATTTTTAGTGAAAATTTGAATTTTTAGTGAAAATTTGAATTTTTAGTGAAAATTTGAATTTTTAGTAAAAATGTGATTTTTTTGTGAAAGTTTGAATTTTTTGTGAAAATTTGAATTTTTTGTGAAAATTTGAATTTTTTGTGAAAATTTGAATTTTTTGTGAAAATTTGAATTTTTGTGAAAATTTGAATTTTTTGTGAAAATTTGAATTTTTTGTGAAAATTAGAATTTTTTGTGAAAATTTGAATTTTTTGTGAAAATTTGAATTTTTAGTGAAAATATTAATTTTTGCTAAAGTAGTGAATTTTTAAGTAAATTTCAGATCGAAAAACAAATTATAATTTGAAAGTGAAATAGTGAATTTTCTCAACGAAGGAGAATTTTGAATTTTATTGTAAAATTTTACCTCACAGTGAAAAGGTAAATTTTTAGTGAAATATTGGAATTCCTACAGTTCCCTTCGTCACTGTGGTGGAGGAGGATTGTAAGGCCCACTACTGCTTGTAAGACCAGGTTGGGTTTGTTGAAGAAAAAAAATAAAATAATTTTAGTACGCAACTTTTTCTGGTAACTTATTTTAGAGAAATTAACAATTTATTCAATTGTTTGATATTTAACATCGATCTCACTCTTTATATTGTGTGAATTTCATTTAAAAAGTTAACCCTAATATTTCACTCAAATGAGGACCCCCCTAATTTACACATATATAAATATCATTCTGATACAATATAGTTTAAGGCATAAAAAATAAGCTGAAGGAAAAGGATACTCTCTATTATAAATCTTTATAATAAACAAAGAAGAAAAAAACAAAAAGGGAAGAAAGTGTTGCCATAGTGAAAAAATTACGCCTTAAAAAAGAAAACAAAATGCATAAGAAAGAATCTGCTTCATTCAATCTCAATGAATGAACGAGTATTGCTTACATGCCTCAAAAGTATGGTTGCACACATGTAAATATATATATACACATACACAAACAGAGATATTCATTGACACACACACATTTACAAGTTTTCTTTATACAAAATCATAAATAAAGACAAAAAGTTTGGTTGAGAAATAATAAGACTGACAGCTGTTAAGGGTTCTTATGAGGGAACTTTGTTTTTTTTTTCTTACGCTCTTAAGTTTTTTGTTATTGTTGTTGTTGTTGTTTTTAAAGGATAAGTGGCACTACTTTTCATAAGGAAAAAATAATAATAATGTCAGCAATAAAAAGGAAAAGTGTGATAGAGAGACAAAAACAGAAAGAAAATGTGAAAAAGAAAGTGTATGATTTTGAATAAATTGTTATTTCAGTTTATTTCAGCTAAAAATTACAACAAAAGAAAAAAGCGACCTCATCATTTCTTTTGTTTGATTAAAAGTATGTGATTTTGTGACCAGTTAACCTAGAAATCTTTTTTAGTTTGGAGGACGGTAAAAAAAAATTTAATTTAATTAATTTTTTATATTTAAAATTATATTTGTCCATTTTTTCTAGTTATGAAATCCCGATTTTATTTATAAAATTATTATAGAGTTTGATCACGTTTTTTTGTTATTGTTGTTATTTTTTTCTTATATTTTTATTATGATTTGTTGTTAATCTTAACATTCCTTTTGTTGTTGTATTATGGTTCTGCCTTTAGGGAATTGTAAATGTCTCATTAAAACTTGATTACGTACACAAAAGTTGTATTTAAGTCCGTAGTTTGGGAGGTTATTATTAATGAAAAAGGCAGCTTAAGACCAAAATTGGAATTTTCCTTTAATTTTACCCAATCGACAATAAAATTTGTAAAGCAAACAAATTATAAGAATAAAATAGCATAAAGGGGAACGGGGTGAGTTCTCTGATCTAATCGATGCAATAACTGGGTTAAATTTCCCTGAAATAAATTAAACAGTTAAACTAAAGATTCTAAAGTAACAGAATTATTTCCAAAAAATAAGTACGTATACTTGATATTAAGCTGATAGAAAAATATTAAAATCAATCATACGCACATGCAACATTGTTTAAGAACATGTTTAGATTGCAATGCAATGCAACACAGTTAACTTTATTAGTCTCTATATTATTATTGAAATGGGTGGATAACTTTTGTTGTTGATTGCCTCCATAAAACAATCCGGCATTATATAAGGAGTGAGATCGAAAAATTCTTAACATAAATATATGTTAATTATTAGTAAAATTTACAAAAAAAACTTGTATCTCTTTCGGAAACCCTTCCATTAACGTTTTTGTAGTACTTTATGCCACGTTGCTCTAACAGGTAGTCCATCTCCGTATTAAATCTACCACACTTTTGGACACTTTTTTGGACTGTAGAATTAAACATACTTTTTCTCTTGCTTTAGCTCCGGGCAGTTTGGAGGATTTGCCTCTTAGTACAAATAAAATATTTAAAAATATTAATATTAGTGGACACATTGTTATGCGTTTTTTTAACATTTCTTGATGTATATTGATATGATTGGCATATTCTGAAACATTCACTCGAGCATCAGCCCGGAAATTGCGAAAAATCTGCCAGAACATACGTTTTGCTCATAATTTTCATAATTTTTATATGCACGTTTATTTGGTCACTCATTTTAGACAGATTAACAATACATGAATTTGTTTGGCATTAAATATAAAAACTAACAAGTAATGATCAATGCGTGTTAAAATTGCTCGATCTCATTCTTTTTACATTTACCTCATGAGATCATAAATGAATTGTATGAAATTTAAATAAATAATGTTAATTAATTCCTGAGATGACCAAATTTTAAGGATAACAGAATATGCCCTTAAATGGCTGGTGACTTGTAATTTGTGAAATCAACGCGAATTCAGCTTGGCTGTAGTCATGCTTACTTTTATTAAAATGTCTTTCACAATTCAAAAGTTATAGAATTATTTCCATAAAAATATGAATGCGTATACTTGATGTCCAGCTGATAGAAAAAATTATTCAAATTACTCATACGCCAAGTTCTACTAAAATTTGTTTATAACGAGCTGCTGTAATATTGCTTAAAGCTTTGACATAATTTCCTGTTAAGAAATTTATGTTGGTTTTGTTGATTTTTCCGCCAATTTGAGCAGATTTTATTTGCTAATTAATTAGAAAATTACACAAGAATCCTGTTTGAAGTTTATTTAGCTCCAGGGCAGTAATATATTATGTAATCAGTGCCAAATTTTGAAAACAAATACAGGGAACATAAAAAAATATAATTATTAAAAATTTATTAAAAAAAAGTGTCTCTTAGTCTCTTTTTGATAGACTTTTAATCATTCACATACAAATACACATTTATTTGATTCTTGTGATTTTTATGTAATGTTTTTTGTGTGTTTCATTCTCATATTTATTTTGTTTAACATTTGTTATTTTTATTTATTTTCTCTTCTCTCGTTTTTTTCTTGATATATGACGTTTTTATTTTATTTCTTATTTTTATTTTTAATGTTTAATCATTAATTACATTCATATACACATGTTTGGACATGTGATTGCCACAACTTTATATTTTATGTTTTCTGTTTCAGTTTCTCTTTATACCCTACACCACCGTTGGTGGTTGAGATATTTTGCATTTGTACAGGATTTGAAACGATGTAACGAATCGGTTTATTTTTCCTCATTTTTCCCATACAACCCCCTTCCCACTATCACTCTGAAGGACTTAAATCTCACATATTCATTGGTACTGTAAAAAGAATTAGTTAAACTAAGATCCAATATCCCGACATTTACGAGGGTCGATACATAACTTCTTCTGCTTGCCACCTAAAGCCTCCCGAAAAAATCTTTTAAAATGCGCAAATCCCAAATAAATGCAAACACTAACATAACACACAACACTCTGAACCAAAATTAGAAATTACATAAATACGAGGGTCGTTTCATTAATTTCTGAAAGCTACCATTTTTA
The DNA here is from genome assembly GCA_004302925.2 of Cochliomyia hominivorax. Lineage (NCBI taxonomy): Eukaryota > Metazoa > Arthropoda > Insecta > Diptera > Calliphoridae > Cochliomyia > Cochliomyia hominivorax. The sequence continues at coordinate 2,037 of PYHX02000029.1, read as the reverse complement.
ACAAATAATGTGGTGTACGGCATAAATTAGTCGGTCTTGACCAACTATAATTTCTTACTTGTTTTTTCTTCAGCTTTATTTGATTGTGTGTTTTTCTTTTCATTTCAGTTCCTCAACTCTGACCCTTAATTTTATATTAAATATTTCTTTTCTTTAAATACATTTTCCTGTAACCACCTTTAAGTTGCTTGTGCTTAAAATTAAATACTCTGGGGGTATTTGGCAACAAATGTAGGCGGATAAGAGTGGCAATGTAAATGTGCAGGAGGCTGTTTAAGAGGCGTAGCTAAAATATCTGTCTCAAATACACTCAATCGAAAAAGACTGGGATGCCTTTTCAAGGAATAACTTTTCTTGTTGTCTTCTTCTACGTCTCTGCTATTTTTACATTTTCTCATTCATTATTAAATTGACCTTTTGTCGTGGTTTCTTTATTGTACTCGGATGTACTTGAGCCATAAAAAAGGAAAATTATGAATAAACTTTTATTTCTTTCGTTTTATTTCATTTTATATTTAATGATAGCAAAACTTAAGAAAATTGCTGTAGTGACCACATGAATAAATAATAAATTTTATTCATTTTTTATTTTTTTATATTTTTTACCTTTAATTTAAAAGAAAAAATTATAAAATGAAACAATAATTCAGTTGAGGTGGAAAATGAAAGAAGCAAAATGCTGTAAGTGATAAGAAAAATGTTTAAGAAAATGAAGACCAGAATGAGGAAAGAAAATTGTAGTGAATTACAACTGAACCAGAATTGAAACTAAACTAGAAATGAATAAAAAAAAATAAACTAAATGAAATTTAAATAAGAACCGGAACCAGAGCTGAACTAAAACTGAACTAGAGTTAAACTAAAACTGAACTAGACTTGAACTGAACTCCACTTGAATTAAAACTGAACTAGAACTGAACTCGAACTGAATTAAAACCGAACTAAAACTGAACAAGAACTAAACATGAACTGAACTAGAAGTGAACTAGAACTGAACTAGAACTGAACATGAACTTAACTAGAAGTGAACTAAAACTGAACTGGTACAGAATTATAACTGAACCAGAACTGAACTCGACTTGAATTTAAACCGAACTAAAACTGAACTATAATTGAAATAGAACTAGAACTGAACTAGAATTGAATATGAACTTAACTAGAAGTGAACTAAAATTGAACTAGAACTGAACATGAACTTAACTAGAAGTGAACTAAAACTGAACTAGAACCGAACTAGAACTGAACATGAACTTAACTAGAAGTGAACTAAAAACTGAACTAGAACCGAACTAGAACTGAACATGAACTTAACTAGAAGTGAACTTAAACTGAACTAGAACTGAACATGAACTTAACTAGAAGTGAACTAAAACTGAACTGGTACAGAATTAGAACTGAACCAGAACTGAACTCGACTTAAATTTAAACCGAACTAAAACTGAACTATAATTGAAATAGAACTAGAACTAAACTGGATTCAAGTTTGAGCTAGAACTTGGGCTGTAGTGAAGTAAAACCTAAACATGAAAATTGTGTACCATGGGTGAACCAATGAATAAAATGAAAATCGAATTTGACTTAAACCGAATATATAATTTTTAATTTGTTCTCAAATAGTGACACACACCCAGTGACAAGCAGTTTTAGAAATATCCCTACCATTCACAAAACCATCAATAACCACTAATTATCTCCCTTTATTCCCAGTGACATCGAAAGCAAATTACTATTTTAAATTATTTATTTAAATAATTGTTTACTACAGAAAATAAAAAAAACAAAATATGTTAAAATCCAAAATAAAATTTTCAATTAGACTCATTAAAATTCTCCTTTTTTTCATTAATTAACGAAATAAGAGAAATTACTCCCTTTTTTCATTGGACGTTTGTATAAATTAAACAATCGCAAGTAATTAAATGGAATTGTAATTTATTTAATTTAAATAAACTTTACAAATAATCATTATACACTCACGCATACAATTGCATACACCAAATGCACATACATTTATTATCAGCTATTTTATGTCTGTGT
>PYHX02000027.1:0-34761 GCA_004302925.2 Cochliomyia hominivorax | reverse complement strand
TTGATTTTATTTAAGTTACCGTATGCATCTCGTACTTTGGGGCAGCCACCGCCCATTGCAGACAATAAACATTTTTTGCCACGGTCAATAAGAATAGTTCTGGCACAATTGAGATCGGAATGCAGCAACAAGTTCAATGTCTTTTAGTCACACATTGACCGTGTCGTCCCAATCTTATAACCTGTATGTGGTCAAGGACCGCATGATACATAACATCTATTCAACTGCCAGACCATTCCAATTTCACTCTGTCCTAAAGATCTATGGACCTAACTAATCGTGGTTGACAGATTTCCTGGCCTGGAGTTGAACAATAACATGAACCCAAAGTGATAAATGTACTTATTCTTTTCAGCTGTTACAACAGCAACAACATGCTTAGATTTCGAACAGGGGTTTTTGAGAGTTAATTTAAAAAATGTTTATAATAAAGACATTTTTCATTAATCTATTTCAAGACATTCTATATGACTATGAGTTCTTACTGAGAAAAGGTTGCTTAGGTTTCGAACAACACTGTAATTAAAATACTTGTTTTTTTTTGTAACAAAAAAAACTCATTGTTTTCATTTAATAATTAGTAATTTGCCAATACTGATAAATTTAATAATCGTTAAACATGACGGATTTTGTTGTTTCGAACTTAATTAGAAATGTATAAATCCGGTATAAATATTTTTCAAAAACCACAAATTTTATCATTCTGAAATGTTAAAAATTCAACTGAAACCTGCTTTAATAATTAGAATATTTTTTTACTGCTTAAATTGTCGTTATTGTTGCTTTTTTAAGATAAGAAATATTTAAAATAATAAATTATTTACTTAGAATATTTTTACAGTGGCAAGCAAATGTGGTTGTATATCCCCATAATGTTGCAGATAAAAAAATGAAATGGAAATAATGCTGTAACTTCCGGACGGCTTGAACCGATTTGAAATGAAATTTCACAAAATGATAGAAGAATTGTAGGCGAGTTAAAGTTATGAGTTGGATTTTTGAACCTAAGGAGGGTTGGTCCACAGGGTGCCAAAGTTGGTCACCAAGGATTATAAAAAAAAATTTAAACGAAAAAGATTTCTTATATCTGAACAGTTTGTTATATGAGTAAATTCTGCTGGTGAAGATCTACCAAAAAGTTTTGTGGTATGATTTAAGAGATATTTAGTTTCAAAAATTAAAAATTTTACATTTTTTAACGATCTGGGTGAAGTTTTTATTACTATAGAGGGTCCTAATTGTATCCGATTTTCTTCTAATACTTTTTATTTTATTAAGAACACATAGCAAAACTTTCCAAAGAAACAATTTGAAAATATCTTCATGGGATTAAAATTTATAAGATTTTAAATTTGAATTTTCGAAAAATTTTCGATTTTTGTCAAAAAATTAGTTACACCATTTTGAATTTTAAAACAAAATTCTTAAAAACTTATATCGTATTTATACTTTGGTAAAAGTTTACTTTATAGACTTTAGTGTAATGCAAAAATAAGTCTCAAAAACTGAAATTTTGGTACAACCAGAGTCTCTTAAATTCAACCAATTTTTTTCACAAAACTCTAATTTCTGGCTTAATTCTCGATTCACAAACTGGAATTAAAAAACTTAGCATTCTTCAAAGCCTGATATGTTCCAAATTTTAAGTAATAGAAATTTTTTTGCTTTCCGATATCAGTTGGAAAGATATAGCAAAAAATGTGACAAAATAAATTTTTGGGAATTTTCGAAAGTTTTTTGGGAATTACGGGATTTTTTAAGATAAACAAAATAATTTTAATAGTTTTAGGTTAATTATCATAAAATCTATTTATGTGCTAAATTTATTAAGTTAATTTAAACAAAATTCTTAACTGGAAAATCAAAATTAAAAAAAATTTGAAAAAAAAGAAACAATTCAAGACTTTCATGGCACTTTTTGCAAAAAGTGTGTCACGAATTTTAGTTTTATCAACAATATTATACATTTTTGAGAAGTAGACTTAAATTTCCGATTTTTTGATATATAATTTGTCTACCTTTACATTTCCATATTTCATAAATAATGATGGAAACATTAAAGGTCTTTGAAAATTATATTTGTCTAACTCGTTCTTTCTTAAATAACAAGATACGAATGCTACATTCGGCTATGCCGAAACTTCAATACCCTCCACCACAAATGCGTGTGAAGTAAATATGTTATATTTCGTACATACACACTCACAGACGTATACAATATATAAGTTTTTTTCTGAAATAAACTTAATGAGTCATAAAATTAGTTATATTTTGGGCTATAACTTTTTTTCTACTGAACCGATTTTAATAATTTTTGGAATGGTCATAAAGTAGATATACCTCAATGTTATAACAAAAACTTATTATAATTTATCGATATATAATTAACAATTTAATGAAATTTTTTCGCTTTAACTTAAAGGTTGCCTAAGATATCGGTCTATATCTTTTAATATAATGAAACGATTTTACTAGTTTTAAATAGGAAACCTCTCAGGGTCATAGCAAGTACTCACGCCAAATTTCATTGAGCTCTGTCAATTATTGTCGGTATGACAGAGATTTTTTTGTGCAAGAACATACATACATTAAGGGGTCTGAGATAATTCCCTCTTAGCGTTACATACAGAATGACAAAGGTTATGTATCCTCTGTACCACTTTTGGTGGTATATAATTTACTAAGACCTAAAAATATACGGTTGTTTTTGGAAAGAATAAGTACATTTATCAATTTGAGTTCATGTTATTGCCAGAGATCTGGCAATCACGATTAGTTGGGTCCATAGATCTTCAGGACATAGTGAGATTGGATTGGTCTGGCAGTTGTATAGATGCCATGTATCATGTGGTCCTTGACCAAATGCAGATTATAGGTTTGGGATAACACGGTCAATGTGTAACTAGAAGGCTTTGAGCTTGTTGCTGCATTCCGATCCCAGTTGTGCCAGAACTACTCTTACCGAGACCGTGGCAAAATCTGTTCATTGTCTGCAATGGGCGGTGGCTGGCCCCAAAGTACGACATGCATACGGTAACTTGAATTTGAGGCGTCTCTGTCAATGTCATTCAAAGCTGTCATATACTAATTCTGATCCAAAGGATCTTGCACATATCTTTGTATGCTTTGTTCTTATATACAAATATCCTTTCTTACATGTCTCAGCGGTAACTCCAATTGTGTAATATTGAAATTGGGATGGTTTTTCCGATGACATCCTAGAAGGAACTGCTTACTTTTCATTTCATTATGTTTCTTTTTTGGAAGGATCTTTGTTTCCTCATGTAGATAGTGGATTGAGGACATTTGTATACAGTCCGTTATGGTTCTTAAGTCTGCATTTAGACAGTGTGGACGCCTCCACTGCGCATCACTAAGCATCATAATTCCAGTGACGAATCGTTGTATAGGTAACCATACCCCAAGTACTAACGAAATTTACACCAAGTAATGTTTACAAAAAAGGCTGTTTATACAAAACTTCTTAATGTAATGCTATTTTTGGCCTGAATTAGCATCCTGTTACTATGGTAAACAAGCCCTTGAGTACAAGAACAATAATGTGTTTTTTTACCAAGAGAGACAAATCTTCCAAACTGTCTGAAACTAAGGCCAGTGGAGAGATATTGAGCTCTTGTTAAGGGAGAATTGTAGAGCACAAAAAGGTATTCAAAAGTGTGGTGGATTTTAAAGCAAATAAAAAGTTAAAAATGAGAATTTAATGGTTTTGTTTTCATAACATAAGAATTTTTCGATCCCACTCCTTATGATCTATTGAAAGGGAAACTGCTTAAGTTTCGAACAACACTTTTTATAAAAAAATAAAATTAAATTTTTTTTCAATTCTCTTTTTTAGATTTGCCAACATAAAAAATGTGCCTCAAAAGCAGATTAAATCTTTACAAACTATTGGCTTGATTTATTTCATTTACCTCTTCCTGTATTCAGCATTAGAGTTTACGGTAACATTTCTAATGTATCATAAATTTGGTTACACATCAATGGATCAAGCCAAAATGTTTTTAACAACAGGTATTCAACAAAAGAGACTTTCCATTTTTTTTTAATTATTTATTATGAAATGTTACCTCAAATAGGTTTAATAATGACAGTATTACAAGGTTCGGTGGTTAGACGTCTTCCTCAACATAAAGTCAAATCATATGCAGTTTTTAGTTTATATCTCTTAGTGCCGGCATTTATATTAGTGGGTTTAGCTCAAACGGCTTTGGTGTTATATTCAGGCATGATTTTATATGCCATATGTAAGTTAAGGTTTTGAAGTCATTTTTTTAAAGCGTAATTAATTGCATTTTTATGTATTTTAGCTACCGCCTTTACCGTCACCTGTTTAACAACTTTGGTCTCGAAATATGGTAATGATGATCAAAAAGGTTCAGTTTTAGGTATATTTCGTTCATTGGGTGCTTTAGCTCGTGCCATAGGTCCCGTAGTAGGTTGTGTAGCATTTTGGTGCATTGGCTCACAGATGACTTATATTTTGGGCGGCCTACTGTTGATATTACCCTCATATATTTTACAAAAAGTACAATTATAAGTTATTTTTTTTTACCACATTTCATATATTGTTATTATAAACTCTGTTTAAAAGATGAACTGAAATGAAAGTTTTTTAGGGAACTTTGTTATTCCGATTTACTATTTTGTTAAAGAACAGAGTTATTGTTTTTTTTCACATACTTTCTTTTTTTATAAATTTCTACATTATATATTGTATTATATACAAATTAAAAAAAAACTGTATTATCTAGTATGTACTTAAAATTAATTTATAAATATTTTTGTTATAAATAATTTTTTTATAGAAAATTTTCATAGAATTCATAAAAATGTAAGTGCATTAACTCAATTTATATGAAATATAAAGAGATTATTATATACAAATTTATTTCAAAGAAATTTTTTTTTTTCCATTTTAAATATTCACCTCAATAATTCTATTTCATTTTTTACATAAATTACTCAATAAAATTCTACTTGTTACTTAATTTACTTTACATTATCTATTCCAAAAATCTGGCATCCTTCCACAAAGTAGAAAACAAAATGTAAACATTCCGATACAACTCTGTTATATTATGACAATAGCAATAAGAATTATAACGGTTTTCATAAGACAACTACGCTTTCAATAAATCACACAAAACGCCGTTAAATATTAAATGGCGTTAACAACTTTATTTAATTTAATTTACATATAAACCACTATATTTTTAATTTTTTTGTACAATATCTTGTAGAAATTAAATTTCTGGTACAAATGTAAACATATGAAGCAAATGATGGTACCCACAAATATCTATAAAAATATACTTAAATGAATAGACTATCTCTTATACTTTCAAAATCATATAGTTATAGCTTACTTAATTTGTTTAACTTTAAATACTTAATATGGTCTCTAATTGCGTTCCAGATTCCTTATATAATTATATTTGATTTAAATTTTTAAACTTTTTTATTAATTTTTAAGACATATTAACAAAAATGTGCACAAACCAATTTAAGTTGGGCAGATATTTGTCCCAAATCCGAATCAAAATTTGCCAATGCTAAAAAATAAATATTTTTTCGTTAACGTCTCAAATATAATGTTTTTTCAAAGTTCTAAACAGAAATTATTGCAAACCCATATTTTTTTCATATAAACTCAATTTTCGCCTTTAAAATTTTTTAGATTGCCGCTTTTACGCCGTTGCTAAAAATTTTCTAAAGCCGCCGTTAATTAAATTCGGCTCCGATCTCCGACGGCCATATTGAACTTGTTCAGAAACGAACAAGGAAAAAGAGATTTTTTTCTTGTGTCTACGTTCGTCGCGAAAAGTCGCAAAAAGGTGATTAATTCGTATTAAAACGTAAAAAGAATTGTTTAATTTTTTCCATTTTGCAAAAATTACAAACGAATTCATTAATAAAACTAAGAAATAATTAAGCATAAAACGGAAAACAATTTAATTATAAAACAAGTGTTGAGTAGAAAAGAAAAAAATACAATTAAAAAAGTACAAAATACGAAAAAAAGAAAATCTAGTTTTTCTTCTCAAAGAAAGTGATTATAAAGAAATAAAAAAGTAACCGCCCGTCATTCTACCCAACCAATTTTTTTCTTTCTTTCACAGTGGTTTTTTCATTTTTTCTTTTGTTAACAACAAAAAATTAACATAGAAAATTTTTTCTCTTCTTTTTTCCCATTTTTTTACGGATCTGTTTTATTGTTGTTGGTGTTTGGTTGGCCTGCGTGTGTGTGTGTGTTTGTATGTTGGTCGTTTAATCATTGACTTCGTCGTTCGTTGCTCATTGTACGGTGTTTTCTTCAATTTTTTTTTCTTTCTCTGCTTCTTTTTTTGGGGCTGCTGCACTTGTAACTTGTAAAAAATATTAAAACAAAAATACAACAAATATCAATCTACGTTTCTCTTGTGTTATTGTTGTTGTTGGTGTCTGTTCCCTTTGTGTTGTTGTGTATGATACTACAATCGCTGCTGCTGCTGTTGGTTGGTTCTTTTGTTGTTGGTGCTTGTATGTGCTGTTATTTGCTCCGATACGACAAAACGGGATGATGATGTTGTTGTTCATGTATGTGTTGTGATTTTTTGGGGTCGTTTTATTAACCATTTTATTTACAAAAATTGCATTAAAAAAAAAAAAAAAAAGATATCAAAAGTTTAAAGAATTTTATTTACAAAAAAGTTATAAATATTTATAACAAAGAAAAAAGGCAAATACAGAAGAAAATCTAGGATAATACAATCAAAAGTTGGAATAACAAAAACATCAAGAAACAATTTTAAGCTAAAAACAAAGGAAACACAACAACTACAAAATGGGCACAAGGGAAGATGAGTATGATTATTTATTCAAAGGTAATTATATTTTTTTATTTGTATTATAATATTAAAATTTAAGTTATTTAAGTTTTAGTTAATGTATTTTTATTCATTTCATTTTCTCTTCCATTTGTTTTGCATTCGTTCATTGAGCTTCAAAATTGCAAAAAAAAAAAAATCATTTCCCTACAAATATGATATTGACTGATTTGAATGGTGATGCCAGATTGTTAATAAAAATATATTTATAATGGGGGATATAATTTATATAACTTGAAATTTTAGGAAATCTCTTTTTAAAAATAAAAATTGTTTGAAATTTGTAATACTTGTACTAAGAAATCAATTTAGTGTTTGTCACGAGATCGTGTTTTGCTTAAGATCAAATTCTCGAACTATTTATTAAAACATGTAAAAATTTAAATTGAAATCCAAGAAATTCAACAACGTTAAAAAAATTGCATTATTTGGATTATAGAATTAAAATATTTTACATATTGATAGTTTCTGAGATATAGTTCCCAAAGTTTAAAATTACAGATCCATTTTTCTTGTTTAATAATTAATATATATGAACGATATGAGTATTAATGAGAGGTCCTGAAGAGACATCTCTATTGGTTATTAAAAGATGGATGTTATTAACTCAAACGGAAATATAAGTATTTTTTTTTAATATTTACCAGGATTTTTCACAGAATAATATTTCAAAATGCTTGGATATAATGGCATTATCGTTTATATTAATACTTTTAGAAAACATTTCATTACCAACAACTGATAAATATAAAATTTAATTCTATTCAAATGGTTTTTGTTAATAAATCCATATGTATAGGACATATTTTCAAATGAAGACGGTTTTTATTAATCACAGTGTCTTAATCTTTATTGATCTACAAGTCGAAGCTTTGAAAATCATTTGGAGAGAACTCTCCAGAAGCCAGAATTATTATATTAACATTTTTAACAAGAGTGTGGACTATTTCTGAATATAAGGGCAAAACTTGAGTACAGTGCCCATATCATAAACTTAATTTACTCACTTCTGAAGATATATAGCTACAAAATTAAGTATTCTTATATATGGCGATACATTATGAAGTCTTATAAATGGAATAATAATTTTTGTAAATATTCCTACGGTGCTCATAAGGGCCGTTGTAATTAAACATTGGCTTCTTTTGTCGCAACTACATATTGCTTGGCATGTCAAAAACTTTTTGGGAAATTTTGATTGCTTCAAAACTTTCATTTAACATTCCCTCAAGCATCAGCAACATAGAATTTTTGACTAGGTTTTTGGAAAAAATCTAAATAATTCCTACCGGAAGGAATATTTTTTTAATCTTGACTTCAATTTCCGCGCTGTTTTCTTTTTAAGCCTTTTATGTTTTTTAGCCTTCATAAGCTTTAACTTTTCGTACCAAATAGTTCGAGCATTTAGCTAACCGGTTCACTTCCCTATTATTTAGCTTTAAAAACATCATGTGAACCATTTCTTCTACCTAAAGCAGGTTTTCTATCAACGTTTTAACATTGGAAACAGCTTGACGAAAGACCTTTGTATGCTTGGCCATCTTTTTGTAGTACTCACTTTTTCTGATTACTCATTTAAATCAGATACACAATATTCATTTGTTTGACATTAAATATAATAACTGACTGTTTTACAAAGGTAACCTCATCAAAAAAGCCAAATAATACTTGTGTTATAAGTTTTTATGAAAAACGTGTGTTAAATTTTTTCGATTTCACTCCTTATGTAAATCCTTTAAAATGTATATTAATCTGAAATTTGAATTTTGATAGAAATATGTACTTTTTTATTTATTCAAATCATCTTTAAAATACCTCTGCTCTTAACCATGAGAAAATTTTATGGTTCAAAGGTTACAGAACTGTTTGAAAAAAAAAATCGGTTTGAAATCCCTGTTAAGTAAATGATCCTTAAATGAAATAATATAGTAAAAAATAAGTAAGAATGGAACATTCTGCTCTCCACCACAAATGCGTGTGAAGTAAATACGTTATGTTTCATACATGCACACATACACTCACAGGCGTATACAATTTATAAAAGTTTTTCTTAAATATGACACGGAACTCATAATGAGTCATAAAATTTGTTATATTTTTGACTATAATTTTTTTTACTAAAACCATTTTTGATATTTTTTGGAATGGCAATGAAGTACATATAGCTTAGACTGAACTTATAGATTGCTAAAGATATTAGTCTATATCTTTTAATCTCTTTACTGAGTTTGCAGGTTTTAAATAGAAAACTTCTCAGGACTATAACAAATACTCATGCTAAATTTCAAAGACGGACAATCAGACGAACATAGCTAAATCGATTCAGATTTTGATTTGACGCAAGAATATATATACACTATGGGGTCTGAGATTACTTCTTAGAATTACACACGGAATGACAAAGTTAATATACCCTCTTCACCACTTGTGATGGTGGAAGGTAAAAAAAGAATTATTTCATTAAATAGTAATAAAACTATTTATCAAATTCCCTCTCAATTTGTGGGTGTTGACCTTTTTCAAATTATTTTGTTTCTTTTCACTTTATTTCGCAAAGTTTCAAAACTATCTGGCAATATCATTATTATTGGTATTTTTAAATTTAACAAGATGACATATGTTTTGTGTGTGGTTATGTGTAAGTATGTGTATTTGACTGTGTGTGTCTCTCTTGCAAACAGAGAGTTTTAATTGTTAAAGTCATTAGCTAATTTATTAGTTTTTGTATTTAAATTATTGTATGCAAGCAAACAATCAAACAAACCAACATTTAGTAATTTTAAACTTTGCAAATGTTTGTTATATTTTTTGTTAATTTTTTAGGTTAAATATTTTCATAAAAATTCTTTTACTAATTGTGGATTAAAATACTTTTTTTTATTAAGTTGAATATTGTGAGTGGAAGTGTGTGTGTGCATGTATGATTACTCCCCATAAACACATATGACAGTTTTTATTTCTTATTTGCTTAATACTCTTATCCCCATATTCTGGTGAATATATAATGAGTAAAAAATACATTAACTCTTGTGAACTTCACTCGTTTTTTTTATTATTTCTCTATTTATTTATAATATTATTTTTTAATATATTTTTTTATTTATTTTCTATATGACACGTTGCATAAACTCGTTCTTCTTTTAATTCTTATTACTCAGCTGTTTTTTTATCCTCTATTTTGATGTTTTCATTTGCTGTGTTCCTCTCTCTCCAACGGTTTATGATGAGTGTAGTTAACTTTTCAGTGTTTTTTTTTTTTTTTTTTTTTTTTTTTTTTTTTTTGTACTTTTTATTACTTTCTCTTCAATTGTGGACAAGTTTCTTTTATTTTATTTTTGTTTATTTTATCTTTTTTAATATTAAAATTATGATTAGATTTGATTATTTAATTAAAGTAGATGCAATGAATTGAAAGTGGAACGGTGTATAGTTATTAAAAGGAAAATCTAAAATGCATTAATAGTTTAAAATTATCTTTGAATTGATGTGTGTTAAGTATTGTTTATCATATAGTGACAATTAAAGTGAAGATCCTTAAACTACCGATTTTAAACTTTTATAATTTTTACTATGCCCATTTTAAAAAAAGTTATCAATGTAATGGTATATTGATTCATAATAAAACTTGTAGACTACACCTCTAGCTTTCCTTTGATATCCGCAAGGTGTAATATATATGTGTTTCATAGAAACATTTAACCCACATATTATTTGGCTTTTGTTGTGATCAAGTTACTTTTGAAAGACATGCCATTATGTGTAATGTCAAACAAATGAATGAATATATTGTTTATCTGATTAAAATGAGTGACCAGAAAAATTTGTATTAAAATTATTTAATATGTTCAACTAAATCCAATTGAGTTCTACAAAAAGTTGTCCATGCATTCAAATGTCTGCCGCCCAACTTTTTCCATGTTAGTTGATAGAAAACCTAGTTCAGGTAGAATGAATGGTGCACATGAAGTTTCTAAAGCCAAAAAAATTCAAAAGAGCTCCCAACACATCCTGCAGGAAAGCACTCTATTAAGCTTAGTGCTCAGACCGTTTAGTATGAAAAATTATCGTAAAAGGAACTAAAAGCAGTCCCAAAATTCATACCAAGGAATGTTTACAAAAAAGATTGCTTCCATTCATAAGACTTTATGAAGTATTCCGAAAAAGGTTTAAAATTTTATCACTAGTGATTTAATCTATAAAAATATATATTTTTTTATAAATTGTAATAATAATTTCAATCAAATGAAAAAAATAAAGCTGTAAGTTTAGTTTTTATAAACATATATGTATGTTAAGAATTTTTCGATCTCACTTCTTATTAGACCCTTAAGCCACTTAGAATTAAAGCATGGATATATCTTTTTTTGCTGGGGTGTCAGCCCTTGGCCGATGAATTTCAGATCATTCCGCTGCCAAGAACCGGCTGTCGTGGGAATGTTAACAGTTTCCTCTTGGATGTCATCGGAGGAAACATCCTAATATCAATATAGTACAATTGGAGTTACCCCGGAGGCATGTTAGAAAAGATATTCGAGTATCCTCTTGATCGAGATTCATATATATCAGATTTGAACGACGTTCATAGAGACGCTACGAATTCCACGGTTTCAAGTTACCGTATTTATGACGTACTTGGAGACCGGCCTCCTGCCATTGCAGACTTAGAAAGAAATCTGCCGAAGTCTACAAGAGTAGATCTGGCAAACTACGTTTGGGATGGAGCAATAGGCTCAATGATTATTGGTCTCATATCCTGCATGTTCCCAAGGACCACATGATACACAACATTTGTTAAACTGCCAAGTCAATCCTACCACTCTTAGCTCAGAAGATCTACGGCATCCTTTTATAGAAGTTACACAATTCAACCTGAATCACAATAATAAACTAACTTGTTTTTTAGAGCTGTTACAGCAACAAGAATGCATGGCTATTTAAATGTGTCTTCTCAAATTGTAAAATTTCAAGAAGGTTGATTCACAAGCTCCACTTCTGAAACTTTCGAAAATCATAAATTTAGATTAGAAGAATGGTACGTTATGGGAATAGCTTCAATGAAGCTAAGTTAGTCAGAGCTGGTGAATTCTTGTCATCCAATTTGTTATGATTTTAAACCTGCTTTAGCTTTTCATACTAAATATTACGAGCACCCGAGCTAAACAGGCTGCTTAACTACAGGATGTGTTGTGTTCTTTTAAATTTTTGACCTAAAAACATCAGGTGGACCATTCACTCTACCTGAACCAGGTTTTCCATCAACGAACAAGTTCTCTCGGTACTGTTTAAATGGTATTGGAATCAGTTTGTTTTTTGTAGAACTAAGTTGGGTTTTGTTGAACATATTCAATAATTTTAGTACGCACATTATAACTTGACTTAAAAATTTTAATGAAAAAACGTGTGTTAAGAATTATTTGATTGCACTCCTCAATTATATTGCTGCATATGCATCATAAATATCCAAACTTTAATTTTAAATCAAATTTTTAAACGCATTTTATGACGATTTTAAATTTCACTACTGAAACTACAATTTTGATCAAGAACTCCTCTTTAGATTTTATTTTATTCATTAAAACAATAATTATTATTTGAAATAATATCAAATGTTTTCTTTTTGTCATCATTTTTGACTTTCAATGACATGTTTTATTGTTATCGTTCACACTTTATTGTTATTTTAAAAGCAAAAAAAAAAAAAAAGAATCAACTTAACTTCTTTTTTAAAATATTTACTGATATGAAAATGAATATATATATTTGTTTTATATTTTTTTCCTCTTTATTAATAAATAATTTAATAAAAATGCAAAAAAAATTAAGTCTGTATTATTCAGTGACTTGGTATTTAAGCAAACAAAAAAACAGTGACTCATAACGAAAACAAAACTCTGCTACAAATATTTATTTTCTCACATAACAAAAAGTAACATCATAACATACATAACTCGACTTGACTCGATTTATATACCAATTTTTGGTTTTGAAATGATTAATAGAATTGTGTTGAGTATTTGGTTGCTGGGTTATGTATGCATATATGTATGTATGTATGTATGTATGTATGTATGTATGTATGTATGTATGTATGTATGTATGTATGTATGTATGTATGTATGTATCTAAACATAATTGGGTTTTGAAGTCACTAGAACATTTTATGCCTTTAAAATAGACTGAGTCTGTTTTTTATTTATAAAAATGAAACTTTAATTAAATTTATTTACTTTTTAAGGTTATAAAAAGTCTTAAGGGTATTTTATTAAGGCTTTTTAACTTTTGGGCTTATATTATTGTCTAAATATATCCCCTGGGATATTGTAGCCTTTGTTGTAAGGATGTTTTGTTAAAATAAACATTTCTGTTGGAATTTATATTTTTATATAACAAAATATTTGTAACATAAAGTTAAAGTTTTAAAAAAGTCCAAATCTTTTATAAAACTTTATCGAACGAAGTTTTTAATATACAACTATATAAAGACTTTACCGTTATCAATCCTTGATTTGATAACTATTTGGAATATCACCAAGGACAATTACAATCTTATGTCTGCAATTGTTGAACCTTAACAAGAATTTCAAATCCCAAATGATCTGGAAGATATTTCTAACGATTCAAAATTTAAGAAATTATTTCAGAAGTAGTTGGCCACCTGGGGTATATTGATTTTATAAAAATTCGTTGAAATGAAATGTTAAGCTATGCTCAGATGTTCTTAACACATCATCTACATGCGAAGACGTAAATCCTATTGGCGGAGCAACACAATAATATTTTTACAAAAAGTTGGCCAAACATTCAAATGTCTTCCGTCAAATTGTTTTAAAGTCATTAAACAGTATCGGGGGAACTTGTCCGTTGCTAAAAAAAACCTGGTACAATTAAAAGGAATAGTCTACAGGATGTTTCTAGAGTCAAACATATAGAAAGCATTTTGAAAAGAACAGCCCGGTGCTTGTTCATTCTTAGGCAAAAACTTTTTGGTTTGATACTGATGTTGCTGTGTTGACAATCATTTGTCGAGTGTGACTCAGGATCATTCCGGAACGGATATCTAATTGTCGTATAAGCGAGCACATACTGTAGTTTACATTTCTAAAAAACATGAGTGAGAACTGACTGTATACAGATGTTAGAGTTAAACAGGGGTGCCACTGAGAGGTGTACTGTCATTGCTCATGTTTAACTTCTACCTCCCAAAAGTCCGTTCCTGAAATTTCGATCATATAGTTGATTATCTTTCACAATGTCTTCGCTAAACTTTCACTAGCGATGTTAATATCAATATTCACCACCACCTGCGTTAAAGAGTTTTGGCATCGTAATCGATAAATTCACATTTCGACTGTTAAACACTTGAAGATTTGATATCCTACTTACCTTCTTAGCTCATTCCTCAAATTGCGAAATAGGAATAATGTACTCAAGGCATTAGTTGGCAGTACTTGAGATATGGATAAAAAAATCTTATTAAAAGATTTCCCGGTTCAGTGATGAAATATGCTGCTCCTTTGGTTCGTTATAAATAGTGAAGAAAGTTGCCTAAAGAACTGTAGCAGACTGTGTTCAGTTGTCCGTTACACACCATCTACATGAGGAAATGTCTTCTGGCATCTTTTATTGAGGAGACAAAGATCGAACTGGTTTAGGAACATATCGAAATGTTTAGAAACCAATCCCTTATGCAATATTACCGGGGAATCATTCTAATTTCATTGCTTCACAATTGGAGTCACCCTTAAGTTATAAAAGAAATAATATTCGATCTGATCATGTTTAGGTATTTGCAAGATCCTTTTTAATTGAAATTCTTATATGGCTGCTGTGAACGAAATTCTCAGAGATGCCATGGATTCTGCGATATCAAGTTACAGTACGATTGTAGTATTTGAGGGTGACTTGCAAAACTGAGATCGGGATGAAGCAATAAAAATAATACCTACTTCTACGCTACTGACCATGCGTGGCACATACTACACTACTAATTTAATTGCAAAGCCAATTTAAAGTACGAGGGCTTTTCAAAATTCTTTGGAGCTACAATATGGTGTAGAGATGAGCGATAATTTCACGACTGTGATTTAATCACTGTGATTGTTAAATCGCTAGTAGCTACAGTGACTGAAATTATGAAATAACAGTTTTATAAGTTAATGTCGTTCTTTCCTCTTGTGTTGCATACTCAAATCTATTTGATTTTATTTTGTGGCAGTAAAAATACTTAAAGGTGGCGCTGAGCGTAAATTCACAAGTCATCTGGAATTAAAATTATCCATATCCTACGTTGTGAACTCTTTAGAGGCTCTCATATTCGATGAAAAAAATGTCTTCTGGCATCTTTTATTAAAACGTTTTATTTTCCGTGATTTTGAATTTTTTAATAAAAGTAAAATAAATAAACAGTCTTATGTTTTCTTTTGAAATACTGCGATCACTGTCACTGTTTTATTGAACAGTGATTTAAAAATCACTTTCACTGGGAAGGACTTTATTCAAAAATCACAATATCTCTCATCTCTAATATGGTGTAGTGTATTACATAGTTGGTCTCATCAACTATAACTTTATTTTATTCTCTCTCCCATCATAAAATATGGAGAGTTTTGTCAAAAACTTTTATTGTAATTGAAATTGTCTTTTAAAAATAATTGATTAATATTTACTTCAATATTGCAAAAGTTTAAGTCTAAACAATTTTAATATTTATACAGTTATCAAATTTCATTATACCGTTATTTTGAAATGTCATTAAATTATCAATAGTTTATGGTTATCAGTCTTTTTCTTCTTCTTCTTTCCTTCTTTTGTTTTGTTTTCCTTTAACTATACACCCCCCCCTGTTTTATTTTAATGTCTTCTTATTTATTCATTTTCATCATATTTATGGTTCATCAATTTACAAAAAATAATTAAATGTTTTTTTATTTATTAAATTTTCCATTTCCTACAACTACAAAAACCAAACAATATGAGAAGCTTTATTTTTCTTTTGTATGTTTTTCGTTCGTTTGTTAGTTTGTTAGTTTGTAATATCATCAATTAATGCCGACGTTTAATATATTTTGTAGCAGTTAAAGGAATATGAATGTTGAACAGTGATTCCAAAGCATTTTTTTTGCGGGAATAATTCAGTAACTTTTGAATTGTTGCAGACACGTTGCATCAGATCAGATACGAACTGCAATTGATGTAATTACAGCTGATGAGTTTACGAGTTGATTTAAAGAATTAACAGGGTCCCAGCTATTCAGGGATTTAATGAGCAGCCTTCTAAATTTTACCATTTCGGATATGTTGATTTACATAAATCATAAGTAGATGATCTCTTAAAAGTAGTAAGATCGAAAAATTCTCAACTTTCATATATGTATGTATGTATGTATGTATGTATGTATGTATGTATGTATGGATATGTATGTTAATAAAAACGAGACCACTAAACTTACAGTTTTAATTTATTTTTATTTGAATGAATTTATTATTACAATTTACCAAAAAAAAAATACTTGTGAAATTTTGAACCTTTTTCGGAAACCTTTTCTTCAACGTTTTTATAGTGCTTTACTCGAACAGGTTGTCTGTCTTCGTTTAAAATCTACCACACTGTAGGATAAAATTTTTGTGCTCTTCAATTCTCTTTTAAATAGAGTCCAATATCTCTCTACTTGACTTAGATCTGGGTAGTTTGGAGTATTTGTCTCTCTTGGCACAAATTATCCCATAATTGTATCGCATTATTAGGGCCTTGTTTACCATTGTGACACGATGCCAAGTCAGATCAAAAATAAGTGGACACATTAGAAAGTTTTATGAATGGAAGAAGCGGCATTTTTTATGTAAACATGCCATGATATAAATTTCGCTATTTATAGAGTCTGTTGTAACAAATGATTGGCTTCTTTTGCCGCAACTGCACATAAACTCCTCGAGTATCGGCAACATAAAATTTTGACCATTTCATCATTATTTAGAAAACCGGAATTTCCGTGCTCTGTTTTTGTTCTCTAAATATTTAGCAGCGTTTTTTGCGTTCCGAATAGCCCGAGCACTAAGCTAACCTGGTTGCTTACCTATCGGATGTGTTGGGGAGCTTTTTTGAAAATACACTCTATTATTTTGGCTTTAGAAACATCATGTGGATTATTACTTCTACTAGAACCAGGACAAGTTCTCCCGGGACTGTTTAATAACATTGGAAGCAGTTATACAGCTGACTTTTAAATGTTTGGCCAACTTTTTGTGGGACCAAGTTGGATTTTGTTGAAAATAATCTTAAATAACTATTTTCCATAAAATTATTTGAAAAAAAGCTTTGGAACCACTATTCAGCGTTTTATACATTTTGAACTATTTAAAATGAACATTACAATGAACAACTACTAACTTAAAGTCCAAGAAAAAAAATGCGATTAAATTAATAGAGTATATGAATTGGATGTGTAATGAAAAGGATTGAGAGAGGTTACTCTATGTTGGCAGCAATTTTATTTTAAATCCCAGATCATAAAAAATTGCATCATATTTGGGGTCGATTACGTATGACAAACGAACTTCAGTTGCCAAAATTATATTATAGATGGCAACTGACAACTGAATTAAAGTTTCAAAATAGTAAATATTTTGGCAACTGTGTTTTTCTGGTTGCCTCACATTTAAAACTTAAAATTTTCAGATACTTTTTGTACAAATAGAGCTGATTCCAAATATTGCTCGTGGTGTTCGGGCTTTGGTTATACAAATACAAATGCCTAATATATTCTCCCAAGATGCTTACGTTTCCGTTTTCGTTTCGTTTGTTTTCAATTTAATTGTTACTTTCTCGGTCATTTTGGAAACAATCCATTGAGGTAACATTTTTGTTCTATTAACTACACAAAAAATTCTGACATCGTAGACTAAGCCGTCACCAAGTTATTGCCGGAGATCTTTGAAAGCTCCCGTGGAAAACTCGCACAAAGTTTTTGCAACGTTGATATTGCTGTTAAAGGATAAACTATATAACACTGTGTCATTCGAATGATGAAAATATTATCTAAAATTATATTTTGATTAAATTATTACAACAATTTTATTTTTTAATATCTTTATTTATATTTAAAAGTATAAATAATTTATCAAAATCAACGTTTTTATTTTATACTTTTTTGTTTATATATTTCGGTAGCCGAACTGTCGAAATGGCAACTGACACCAGTTGCCACACATAATACGTTTTCCTTTTATTTCAGTTGTGTTGCCTGTAAACAACGCAATTGAAGTTCAGTTGTCCATACGTAATCGCAGCCCATTCATTTAATAATCTTGATTGAAATTACGTTATGCGATTGAGTTTTGTTATCTCATTTAAAAATATTGAGTTTGTAACTTCCCAAATATCACTTTATATCATCACACCCTTTACTTTACTATTTTAAAATATTAAATTTTATATGTATTTTTTATTATGATAATTTCATTTATTCATTTCTTTATTCTT
The DNA here is from genome assembly GCA_004302925.2 of Cochliomyia hominivorax. Classification (NCBI taxonomy): domain Eukaryota; kingdom Metazoa; phylum Arthropoda; class Insecta; order Diptera; family Calliphoridae; genus Cochliomyia; species Cochliomyia hominivorax. The sequence goes on along the minus strand of PYHX02000027.1, from coordinate 16,395 downwards.
TATATCTGAAATTTAGCATTTGACATTCATATATTTATTTATTATTTTTTTTAGAAAATTACGCCTTTTAATTTGGATTAAAATAAAATATTTACAAACTATAATTTATATTATTATCAACAAATTACTATAACTCTTCTAATTTGATTTGATTTTTTTACTTTGTCCCTAAATATATATTTTAGTTATATTCAACTTAAAACTAACAGACCTGGTAAACTTCGTTTTGCCAAGGCAAATGTTTAGGGCGCTTCTGGCCCTAAGCAAACATTTGTGTTATATAATCATACGATTTAAATAAATTAAAAGTAATTCCCCTTATCCTATATGTCCTATATATTTTTCGCCAATCATGGTGTTTCGCAGTAGTATATTTGCTGCAAAATTTTAAGACTTTCGCTGTTGTAGTTCTTTTGATATTCGATAATCAATATTTGCTTTGTATGGGCGGTAACCCTCCTTCCTGGTTTTACCCGTCAACAGTTAATATTTGCTTTGTATGGGGGTAACCCTCTTCCTGGTCCCATCCGTTCTACTTTTTGTCTAGTAAAACAGTTCCTTGAGCAAGTTGTTGGTACTAAATTTTGAGATCTCTCACTGTTGTACTTCTTTTGATATTCGATAATCAATATTTGATTTGTATGCGCGGTAACCTTCCCCCTGGTCCTCTCAGAATTTATTATAGCGTATGTTACTGTTACCTGTCGTTTTAGAGTTTATACGTTACATCATACATATAGATAGATAGATAGATAGATAGATAGATAGATAGATAGATAGATAGATAGATATATAGAAAGATAGATAGATAGATAGATAGATAGATAGATAGATAGATAGATAGATAGATAGATAGATAGATAGATAGATAGATAGATAAATAGATAGATAGATAGATAGATAGATAGATAGATAGATAGATAGATAGATAGATAGATAAATGAGATTGTAAGATCCATACATTTAAAATCTTGCTTCAGAAAACTTTTCTCCCAAATTTTAAAGATAAGTAAAATGCACAATATGCCCACGTTGGCTTGAAGTCAGTAGAACCTTGTAAACGTGCATTATTTTTCTGCCACACTACAACATCAATATATCGTTGCCATGACTATTGCATTTCCGTTCCGAAACGACCCATTTATCAATCGACCAGAGATTTTCAACTCAGCAACAGCTGTATGAACTGAATGTTTGTTCCCCACATTTATATATTTTGCAAAAGAAACTCGAAGAAAACAAAGATGGAATAATAATGCTAATGAGGATTTTATGGCATAAAAATGAAAAGCCTAAGAGAGAAGACAAAAAATATAGATGTTAATATTTATCTGACTAAGAAATCCACAGTTGGGCATAATCGTTATTTTTAATAAATCTGTAACTTTTGACTTGAATCTTTTTCCAAATTAAACAGAAATATGTCTGGTATTAAACTATTTCAAATTGTTTCTGTTGTTTAAAAAATAAAAAAAAAGCTGAATAATTTTTCTAAATATTTATAAATAATAAAAATATCTATCTGAAATTTTCCGTAAATATTGGCTTTATGAATCTAAATCAAAGTATGAAAAAAAACGTATGTTTTATTAAAATGATTTCCAGAAATTCCTAAAATTGTGAAAAATACAAAAAGTTGGCACTCTTAAAGAAAAAATTTGCATGTTCAAAGTATTCTACTTTCCACACCTATAACACGGCCAATGGAGCCCCGATAGGTTGCATACTCCCTTTACCATCATTAAGTTAAATTTCATGCAAAATTTATCCAAACGTTTAAAAATAACTTTTATTTTCAAAGAAAAATCGATTCTGCTCCACTGGTCCAATTGCTTCTGCGGTCCTAAACTTTTCTTCTTCGGCAACATAAAATTTTTGTCCAGGAAGTTGCAAAAATTCTTCAGAACATTCATTTTTTTTGTCCCCTAAATATATGGTAGCGTTCCTGCAAGGCACCATTTAAAGCCTCGTATGTATTAACTTTAACTTTTCGTACCAAATAGTTCGAGCACTGAGCTAACCAGACTGCTTTCCTTCCGGATGTGTTGGGAGCTCTTTTTTTTAATGCTTAAATAATGAGTTTAGAAACACCATGTGGATTTTTCCTTCTACCTAAACCTGGTTTTCCATTAACGTACAATTTCTTTCGGGACTGTTTAATAACACTGAAAATAGTTAGACAGCTGAACTTTAGATGTTTGGACTAAGTTGGTAACTTTTCCTGGTCACTCATTTAACTGATTTGTTTGTTATAAAACAAACCTACGATTCTGCTCCGCTGTGCAATCTAATATGCCATTTGAACTGTTTCTTTCTCCAACTTGATAGTTGATATGCTTCCTAGCCAATCAATCAACCAAACAATTACAGTCAACAGTGGAACAGATTCCTTTTTTAATAAATTTGTAACTTTTGCTTGACTGTTTGGATTTACAAGAAATTTTGATTTTGATAGTGATATCAGAAGAGTGTAGTTTAACATCTTTAATATGTGGTTCACGGGCAGAGTTATGGGGTTCCATCAGTACCTTTTAAGATGCCAACGGAGGAGTCTTCGCAACTACAATATTAGAAAAATAGAGTGTCATGTAAGAAGGGATATTCGTATATATGGGGTTGGAGCAATAAGATCAACACCTACTGGTCTGTATGTGGCAAAGGATCAAAGTCCAGTCCTGCCTTTCCTAAGTCCTGAATATCTATAGACTCAACTAGAGGTTGGCCCATTTTTGTCCTGGTGTTGAACTAAAATATAAACCAATATAATTAAAAAATGTTGTTCTTTTGCAGCAGTTACAACAACAACCATCCTTTAACCGAGGCATTTTAAAGGAACTGTTAGTAACTTGGTTATTTTACACTTCCTTGTCATGCATTGGGTTCTTAATGTGTTTCATTAGTCATTTGATCTACAAGAACGGAGACAGTTTCATTCCATTAGTTATTCTTTAAACATTATGTTCGGGCATTCTGTACCTCCTACACCTTCTGCGATAGTTTCGTTCATATCTAGTGCTTTAGTTCCTTATCCTTTTGATACCCGAATTTATGTTTTATTATTTGATTATTTTATAGATCCTAAAACGCAATACCAATTCTTTAATGATCATAGAACTAACAATAGTGATAAAGAAAAAGTTGACCCAGAAACTGAAATTGTAGTTAAATTTTTACGTTTATTTCAAAATATTCAAAACTTGCTAAATATCGTAAAATTCAAATTTAGTTTGAATTTTATTTCAAAATCATATAAAAAAGCAGCATTATTCATTCATTTTAAATTTCAAAACATAAAATCCGTGCAAATATGTGTGTAGATTGTGAAATGTGTGCAATTTTTGTTGCATTTTGAATACAAAACTAAAAAAGAAAAGTAACGTTAAAGTAGTTTTTTTTTTTTAAGTGTAAAATATATGTTTTTACTGGGAGGTTACCTTCTTAGTAAAACTAAAGACTCTTGAGATGATTCAAAGACTTATTAAGTATGGAAATGTAGATGAATTTTCTCTCTCTTTACGAATATTAAAACTACAACATTTTTATTGTGGCTGCTCCTTTTGGAGGAGAAAATAAAACTGAGATGATACAAATATTTTTTCTTGTAAGAGAAGATTTATAGTGTGATCATATTCCAATATTTATCTGTGTATAACCCGTATTATTCCGAAATAAAGTCGTGAAATTATTATGATTTGATATAAAGAAATAAATAGAATACAAACACATCCGGTTTGGTTAGACAACATAAGAGTATTTAAAAGTCCATTATTGATCGCATTTTTACAAAGCTGTAAACAAAAGAAAAGAGAATTAAAAACGATAAAAAATATATAGAAAAGAGAAATTGAATAAATAACAAATGACATAATAAGATTATTAAATATAGAAAAATGGGGACAGATAATTGTATGTAAATGACACAAGATTCTATAGAAAAATGGTCCTAATTAAAACGTGTAAATAAAGAATTATAGTGCATTTGTTTATTAGATGAGAAAAACCAAGTTGTGTTCGGTACGGAAGGGTGGTGTACATATCTAGCCTAAATATACACCTTTGGCCGGATACCATGATGGACCATTGTGAATCTTTCTTCCAACTAAAACCGGGTTGGGGTCTTGTAAAGAGAGAAAGAGAAATATAGCAAATGTTTGTGGGCATAGATTAAAACGAAGAATAGGGGCAGAAACGAGAAAGGAAGATAGACGCCCAATGTATTCCCTAACCTGGTCGTGGTTCTAGTAGCCAACACACCCTTAGAATAAGTCTAAAAAGAATCGGCAGTTCCACAGCTGCCAAATCCTCTAGCCTATCCTCAAATTGCCGGCCTAATCACTTTATCCTCGCCAGCTGGTAACGAGGGGCATCTACAGATGCTGATTGTATCGCCATCACCAATAACCATTCCAAAACAAAACCCTATGACTCTCCTTAGACAGACTTTGTCGGTGGTTACACAAGAAGGTTTGTGCGTGCAGGATCAATTCTCGACCATAATACTCTTGCAGTCACAACTGCTGTGAACCCTCCTTAAGTGCTGTAGAGGAAGCACAAAGGAGGCTTGACCGTTCACAATTGCTAGACGTACTTAGTGCCGATCCACCACGATCTAATTCATCAGATATTTCCCCAACGCTGAGTGATCACTTACCTTCCTATCATCTCCTTAAACTTACAAACTGGCGCAAAGAGCCTTCAGCGCTGCCTGACTGTCGACAAAGATGTTAAAACTCCTAGGATTTCAGTTTGAAATACACTGCCCTAATTTGTAAGCTCATATGAACTCCTTATATTGACCCCTATCAGATAGATTGAACAGCCTGATAATATGCTATACGCTATGTTTCAAAATAAGTCTACAAATTATTTAAAAATCTAAAAATCGTTCAAAATTATGTGATTCATGATCTGATATAACATCGGGCCCAGACACTAGGCAACCACTATTGAGTACATTGGTCTTCTGGACTGGGAGAGATAGAACTTGCTTTGTCAATTAAACTTATGTCGTATCATGTGGCCCTTGGTTACATGCTGGACATAAGTTTGGAAAGGCGCGCTCAATACGAAACCAGTAAGCTGCGGCCATTTTCAAAAAATTGAAAATGGGAAATCTGAACCGTCTCTGAAAAAATCAATATTGATTTTGATCAATCCAAGTGATGAAGGGAGAGTGTAAAATATTGGTCTTACATCTAGGTGAAATGGACCCATCATCACCGATTTCAGTAGGCATCATCAAAATAATGATGCATGTCAATTTCCATCAAGATATCTTTAACAATTCATATTCTTTGTTAACAATTTTATCAGCAAAATAGTTCAGAAACTAATATTCCGAGCAGAGTATCTAAAACTATGCAAAGGCCAGACCAGATTTTCAATCAAATTGGGAATGGATGGGCTTTTAGTCGTTGCAAATAGTTTGGTTGTATCAATTTCCGGCTGATACAGCCAACGCAGAGTTGACAATCTTTAGCCGAGTATAATTCGGAGTTTTCCAGAGTGGAGATCTAATTGTTGTGGGAACGGTGAAAAACATAAACGGAATAGGTCAATATTCTGCATCGGACTATCGAGACATTTGTCAAGCGTATGTCAAATTATTAATATTATAATTTTATATTTTCACTAACTGACAACCGGTGTGATTCGCCACCGGCCCACAAGTCTAAGGGCTACTTGATATGAATTTTTATTAAAAAAAATCAATACTTTACAACTTTAATTGCATTTTGAAGTCTCATTTGATCAGTATGTATTCATTTCTTGCTGTCGCCATTTTAAATTATTGTCTGAAAACCCTTCTTTCTTGAGAAACCCTAAAAATGTTTGAATTATCTCACTTTTTATTTTTTAATAATTTAATTTTGATCTCATGATTAATCCATTTTTTCCTTTCTTTACAGTTGTATTAATTGGTGATTCTGGTGTTGGTAAAAGTAATTTACTCTCACGTTTTACGCGCAATGAATTCAATTTGGAATCGAAATCAACGATTGGTGTGGAGTTTGCCACACGCAGCATAGAGGTAAATAAACTAAAACTCAACCTAAATTTAACAAAAATTGATGATGAACAACTGAATAAAATATGCCCAACAAGGAAAACTCCTGTAAAAAAAAAATAGCAACAAATTAAATAAGAACACATAAACGACAAGTAAGCTACAGAATACCCTACACCATGACGCAAACATGAACAATTATGGACTGATCCTTGAAGGATTTGATTTGATTGTGATTTTTGGTTGTATAAAACGTACTTATTTTAACAGATTCATGTCATTTAAGGAAGAGTTAAAGGAAATTATGGACCGATCTTTGCATAATTCTGAATTATCGAATTCTTATGCTGTAGAAATATAATGCCATAAGTTTCGCTAGAGGAAGACTAGTTTTAGGTTAGATTTCAGGCAAAGATATAAACTTCTTGGTATCAATTTGGTTGGAACACAAAGATTCTTAATACATTTAGAACTTTGTTCTTTGTTTAAATTTTATAGACGCTTAAAAGCCTTTCCGAGACGGGGCCTTGTGTTAGCACTATTTCAAAAGCATGGACCGATATTCACCAAACAGTTTTGAGCTTATAAAAGTCTTAAATGTAACCAATTTTATTATACTTAACCAAATCAGTTAAGTTTAATAAAATTGTTATACATTTAAGACTTTTATAAGCTCAAAACCGATTCCTGGGAAGGGCTCTATATACATGGATCGTTACAAAAATAATTGTGTCGAATTTCATAGAATTAGTGTATATTGAAGACAGTTTTACAAGCTTAAAATCATATTCCGGAAAGGGTTCTTATCCAGGAGCTAGAACAAATAATGGTCGCAGGACAATTTAGTACTTTTTTAGGTTTATTATTACTACAAAATCAATATATGAGGGAAATGTCAGAAAATTATATATTTTAAATTGCGACCTCAATGACAGACTTCATTTTGGGGTGTATCAAAATTTTGTACATTTACATAACCACTTGTGGTGGTGGAGAGTATAAAAATGGATTTAAAATTGTATCAGGTTGCTCTTTATTGGGAAAAAAACTTCCGACTGATACAGCTGTCGCTGAGTTAACAATCTTTGTGTCTCGGTTCGTTCCGGATTAGAGATTTAATTATTGTTGACATCTAAATTTAATAGAAATACTCACTATCCCCCTGATCAACTGTAGTCCTGTTCAAAAGTTTCGTAATTATTAAATAAAAACGTTTATAACTGTGTGTGACATTTGCATGGAACTAGATGAAATTATAGATATATCACAATCTTTACCGATAGCAAACAGGCCATCAGATCACCTATAAAAGACATTCATATAACATCGATTTTAATGACTGAATGCCGGATATATTTGAGTCAAATAGCGAGACATTCAGAGGTTAGACCAATTTGGATTCCTGATCATCGTAATTTTTTCGAAAATAATATTGTCAATGGTCTAGCAAGTCATGCTACAATGCTTGGTAATGACTACAGTGACCAGCTGGTTGAACTGCTTTGAGGAAAAGCTATAAGAAATAACGAAGATGAGATGGTTAACTACGTTAACATCAATATTTGTCTAGACAGCTACCCACATCCAATAGAAAGCAGGTTACGGATCTGGTATTGATTATAACTGAGAACAATAGTTTCTGTTGCGGATGTCATATTAGAGGAAGAGACAGTTTTTTCACTTGAATACGTTGATGTTTACAAAGTAAATCTGAGGCCGCTACTTTATTTTCTTCGAAGTACTGATTGATTTGGAGAAGCTCTCATACAGACTGTTGAATAGGAGCGCTCGATGTATAAAAAATCACTTGTATCAAATAGATTCATAGAGATAACAGAAAAATTGCGACCTTTAGAGTGTTCACAGCATTACATGGACAGACAGCCAGAAGGTCAGACGGATGGATGTCTTCAAATCGACTCTGAAAGTGATTCTTAGACGATCTCTATGCTTTAAAATTTGCTGTTATTATTATTTCATCATTGCATTGACAGACATCAAGCCAGACGGACATAACACATGAAGAATCCTTTGTGGTTGAACGGTGTACCTAAAGTTCAAAATGCATTATCTTTTCGTCCATGGTGTTTGTAGGGCATTGAAATGTATATAATAAATAGGAAGAAATATAAACAACAAGAAGAGAGAAGGAAGGATATTGTATAAAGAAAACAAAATTGTTGTGGGAAGGTTACAGCAAAAAAGTGGAGAAGAACTTTATAGTTCTATCGTAGAGGCGGCGGGTTGGTGGGGGTATTTATTATTGATTTTTTTAGTTCTTTTATGCTTTTTAATAACAAAAATAAGGATTTTTTTACCATAAATTTTGATTCGACATTTTATAGTTTTTTTCCGCTTTCAACTTCGTTTCGTTTTTATTCTGTTTGTTTTCTTTCCTTTTTTTTTTTGCTTTTATTTCTTTGTTGCATTAACAGAGTTTGTTATTTTTTATTATTTTTTTGTAAATAGCAACAACAACAACAAAACGGCAAAAAGGTTAACAAAAATAATTGTTTAGGTCAGGGATATAAAGAAGAACAGTCAGTCAATTCAGTGAGTCAGTCAGTTAGTTATAAAATATTTGAAATATGTTGTTGTGAAAGAACAGAAAAACACATAAAGAAGAAATTTGTTTGAAACAGAGATGAGAATAATTAAGGGGAGTAAAAGTTTTCAGTTTATGTCATTTGCTGATAGTTTTTAAAAGAGAAGAAAGGAGAGGAGAGGAAAGTGGAAAGAGATTATTTTTGGTTTTAATTTTTTTAAATTGTAAATTATGACAGTTTGTGTGGTAAGAAAATAATACGAGTGTGTAATACAATTATTATCGCTCCTCCTTGTTTGGTAATGTACGTAATTGATTATTAAATTTAGAATAAGAAGTTTAATTTTGATACCAAGAAAATAATTTGAGAATAACTTTTAAAGGAAAAATACTTTGTTAACTTCACGCTAAGAAATTGTGCAACCTCTTTTGGATGAGTCTATAGATCTAATGGACTGGAATATATAGTTATAGTATTGATCTGGCTGTTAAACAAATGTCGTGCATGATGTGAAGTATATTTTTGGGTTTGGCACGGTCAATACGAGAACAGTTAGCATTGAGCCAGCTCTACTCTTGTAGAGCATGTCAGATTTTATTCAATGTCTGAGCAATGGACTGCGTTCCAATAACGAAATTTATGAGATATTTCGAAACCCCGAAGAACAATTGGATCTTTAATGCGGAACGATTCTTTTGGGTGAGCGTATTGATCTTCTGGACTGGGATTTATAGGATTGGTCTGGCTGTTAAACAAATGTCGTGCATCATGTGGTTTTTAGCCACATGAAGTACAGGTTTGGGTAGACATCAGTTGACATTAGGCCTATTATTCCATCTCAATCTCAGTTATTTTGTTCAATGTCTGGGCTTGCTTTTCAATAACGAAAATTCATGAGATAATTCAAAACCCTGGACGACAATTGGAACTTCGATCCGGAACGACTCGAAGTGACAGGAAAGAACTACTCCTTGCACCGAACTTTTATCACAACTAAGCTTTTTATTAGTAAAAAGCGATATTGAGTGAAAGGCACTGGTTGAAAAAAAAAAACGCAACCAGTGCAGCCCGCTCAACGTGGACAGTGTTTTAAAATTAGTTTACTTTTTTATATATCCTACAACACCAAAGTTTAACGATGATAATTGTAACATACAGAAAAAAATTGTATAAGATCCATCTTTAAGTACACCGTTTAAGGAGATCCGTCTGTCTGATCGGCTGGCTGAATTTGGCCCAATAAAATTTTGTATCAGTCCAAATCAAGATGTCAAATTTCGAGAAGATTGGTCAAAAAATCACATTTAAGTGAATAAGTAAAAAAAAAATTCGACAATCGGTCATGTTTCCTATAGACCTCCACATCCGAAAATCATCTTGAATGGTATAATTATCTCAATAAGTTATCATAAAAATAATTAAATAAGTTTTTTTTATTCAGCACAAATAATGAATTAAAATTCTACGAGGGTCAGTCCACAATTTTTCATGCAAGCATCATGGTGTAAGGTATTATATAGTCGAACTATGCACACTTCCTTTAAAATAATTCACGTTGTCTTAAGAAAATATACTACAGTTACAACAAATGTTCTCTGCTACGTTTGAGCATTAAATGTCGCCAGATGATCAAAGGATGCCATCTCGGCTATGTTGGATATTATTTTTAAAATTCGCCAAATATGAGACAAGAAAAATGTTGTATTTAGACAGTTCTGTAAGAAATTATTCTTATAGTTTCAGAGATAATGAAATCCAAATAAATTAAGGGACTCAATATGGAACCATATGAGCCAATGTGGATCCATATGGTTATAAAATAGTTTTGGAACAACTGTACAAAGTCATTACTTGTAATACTACCTTGGTTATCTGCTGATTTGATGGTCAGACACTTGTTTATTATGATAATTCTACCCAATTATAACAAAATACTGAGCCGAATTTTGATCTCGGATAAATGATTATCTGTGCGAAATCTATAATATCTTCACTTCACACGTAACTTGAAAATTTCTTAAGCAAAGCGACCACCTGGATAAATAAGATAAATACAAGTTTATGCATCGTAGTGGATGAGGTTCGAAATTCCTTTAAAGTACCCGTATTTCAAAGCCTATTAAACCCTTCTGCAAAAGCTACTGCAATCAGGTATATGTAGCGAAGGAGAAATAAGGTATGCAAAGCACTATTCGGCGGTATTTGGAATATGGTTAAAGATACCATATTAGCTACATACAAAAAGTTGGCTTGTCAGTGTTGAATTATCATTCAAACATTCCGACAAACCATCCTCAGGTTCGTATATGGGAGCTTTGAACACCATTCACAGAAGGCTGCAAATTCTTCGGTTTCAAATTCTGAATGTGTTTGGACCGAACACCGATTATTGGACAAAAAAATTAAATAGACGGTTTGATGTCTATAAGGCATTTAAGCCATCCCAAACCAACGTTCTTCACTTGGCCAAAGTTCTCATTAATGCACATTAGTTTTGCTCGCAGAACAATCCCATTTCTCTCAGTCGAGAGGACCTAGTGATCCGCCAAATAGAGGTTCCTAAATATTATACTTTAAACAACTTTGTGAGGAGAAAGTTGTGCTTGAAACCGCTTATTGCAACAAAATCTGCTCTTCTGGCACATCTGAGATCGGGATGAAGTAATAGACTCAATGGTCTCATATTGACCGTGCCGTCCTAAACCAATATCATGCATATTATCAAGGATCACATGATGGTGGGATATATGTTTTGCATGACAGAGCTACCTCAATGAAAATGAAAGGCAACTAGGGCCCACAGATATTGGATTATGTAGAAGAGCTATTGGATCTAAATGGGGTTTCAATCCAAAAATAATACACTGGATCTACCGAAGCGTATTAAGACCACTGTCTACCGGTATTCCGTAAGAATTTAGAATATTATAAAAGTTTTAAATAATGTGCTGCGGCACCATGAAGACATTGAAAACAATTCTCTACATCCTACCGAGAAAACAATTTCACTGATGGCATATCGATTCCAGACAGGCGCATAAGCATACAGATATAATACATACGATAGGTGATATCCAGAGTCAGGCATCATACCTGATTGACGCAATTGTGATACCTGATACGAGACAAAGGTGCATCATACATAGATATTCTGGAGAGATCCAAATGACATGATATTTTAGAATATTGAAATGACACACTCTACTCTTTGCACATTAAAACTTCTAGAAATCAGCGCATGAAATATTGAAACGATAAAGCAATTCTCTGACAATGTTGCAAGACTTTGAAATCACAGAATTTTATGGATAACACTAACGGCATACCCAACTAAGGGGAGTGGACTGGAGTATAATGAGGAATATGTTATGGAATGCTTTTCCACACTGGGAACGCACAACAAGCCAAAATAGCGGCTTAGGTGTATGGCAATGGGCATGAGACATCCATCCTTATGTGGGGTTGGTGTCCTTCTCTCAATCTAACCTAACCTAGTCCCAAAGAAACCTAGAGATACACCCAATAGTGGTCCCCTCAACTTTTGGCCTGTTACAAAAACAACACATTAACAAAATAACATTTAAAGTTTAAAAATCCATTTAAAAAATTCTAACCCGACAGGGAAAGACTCAAAATACAGTTTTATTGATTTAATTTATGTTAAATTCATTAAATTTAATTTAAAGTTTGCAAATTTTATTTATTCTTGGTAAAATTTAATTTTAGATAACGCGTTCTTTTCGTAACGACACCATTGACAGTTTTTGTGTTCTTATTCAATTTGTGGAAGAGGTTTAAATAATATAAATAATAAACTTAAAAGCAACTACAACAATAAAAAGACTAATACACAAAAAAAAGACTAAAAAAACAGGACAACACCTTAAAAATTATATTTTAATTTGTATTAGAAAAAAAGTCCTTCGCACCGCTGTCCTTAAAGTAAATATTACATACAGCAACACTCATACTTATACATTTTTGTTCATTTTCTAAATATTTAGGTTGATGGTAAAACAATTAAGGCTCAGATATGGGATACAGCTGGTCAAGAACGTTATCGTGCTATCACTTCAGCTTATTATCGTGGCGCTGTTGGTGCTTTGCTTGTATATGACATTGCTAAGCATTTGACATATGAGAATGTTGACAAGATGGTTACGAGAATTACGTGATCATGCCGATCAAAATATTGTTATTATGTTGGTGGGCAATAAAATCGGATCTAAGACATTTAAGATCTGTGCCCACGGAAGAGGCAAAATTATTTGCTGAACGTAATGGTTTAAGTTTCATAGAAACTTCAGCGCTAGATTCTACTAATGTTGGAAACTGCATTCCAGAATATACTCACAGGTTTGTTATTACATGTATTAATTCATGGAGTAAAGAAGTGAATGAAAAATTCTTAACACGCGTTTTTATTCAAAATTTTAACCCCAAATATGATATGAATATTTCAGTTATTATGGTGAATGTCAAACAAATGAAATATTTTTGAGTGACCAGAAAAAAATGCCCACTAAAAATTTATTGAATATTTTTCAACAATCCAAACTTAATCCTACCGAAAGTTGGCCAAGCATTCAAAGGTCTGACATCAAACTGTTTCTAGTGTTCGTAAACAGTACCCGAGGGAGTAGAAGAAATGAATCCCAACATATTCTGTAGGAAAGCAGCCGGTTAGCTCAGTGCTCGGATTATTTTATATGAGTTAATGCAGGTTTAAAAACATGCAAGGACTCAAAAAGTTCCTAACAGGAATGCTGCTAAAATTTTAGAGGTCAACAACAGAGAACGGAAATTGAAATCAAGTTTTCCAAAAAAATTCTTTCTGTATAGTGGATGATGAGAAAAATATGTTTTTTGCAACTTTTTGTTCAAAGATTTTATGTTACTGATGCTCGAGGGAATCTTGCAGAAAGATTTATGACACAAAAGCTGCTTAAAAAGTTCTTGATATGACAAGCAATGCTCAGTTGCAGCAAAAGAAGTCAATCATTTATTTCATTCTATAAAAAACGAAATTTAAATCACGACATGTATACCAAAAATGCTGTCTCCATTCATAAGACTTCATAATGTGTCATTATGTAAACAAGCTGTTGAGGGGTACAATATCAAAAATGTGGTACTTTGCAAATCCTCCAAACTGCCCGAGGCTATGGATAGTAAAAATATTGGGGTGTTATTAAAAGAGAATTGAGGCGATAGCCTACCTGTTTCAGCAAAGTGATAGAAAGCACTATAAAACCGTTAATGAAAAAGTTTCAAAATCCCATCACTTTTGAACACCTTTTTCGTGCTCTTCAATTCTCTCTATTGGCCTTAGGCCCGGAAAGTTTGGAGAATTTCCTTCTTTAGTATAAATACCACATTATTGTTCCTATACCATTCAGGGCTTGTTAACCATAGTGACTATTCTTTGCGTGCTTTGGGTCATATAGTGTCTTCAACATTCCCTCGACCACTATCAAACCAGGAATTTGCGAATAACCTGCCCGAACATAGTTTCGTCATTTGTTATGCAGCAAGAATACGTTTTTAGAAACTTGAATTGAACATTTGTGCTCTGTATTTGGCCTCCACATTTTTAGCTGCATTCCTGTTAGAAACTTTTGAGTCTTGCAAGTTTTTTTAACTGTATAAGCTTAAACTATTCGTACCAAATAGTCCAAGCACTGAGCTAACCGCTCTGCATTCCTACCGTATGTGTTTAAAGCTCTTATGAAATGCTTCCTATTTTTTGTCTTTAGAAACATCATGTGAACCATTTTTCTACCTGAACCAGTTTATCTACAGACGAGCAATCATAAAATTGAAAACAGTTTAGATGTTTTGGCCAATTAAAAAATATTTAAATAATATTTGGATTAAAAGTTTTAATGAAAACGTGTATTAGAATTGTTCGATCTCAATCTATAATATTTAATTTCTTTTTTAATATAAATTATTTTTTTCTTTTTCCAGAATTTATCGCATTGTTTCTCAAACAAATACGTGATCCTCCGGAAGGTGATGTTATTCGTCCTAGCAATGATGTACCCATTGATATAAGCCGACTGTTACTAATGATGTACGCAAACAGTGCTGTCAGTGACCGCCTTATAGCTGCCCCACAATTACACCTTTAATCAACAACAACAACAACAGAAACACGCTAAAAGCCCATGTTATCTTTTTATATAATTTCCATTTTTTATTATTCTCTAAGAAGCCTGTTATTTAGTGTGACAACAACAACAACAACAAAAAAGGAAAACAAAAAAAAATACATAAAACTCCCAAAACAACTATAATTCAAATTAGAAAAAGAAAAACGTTATAGAGAGAGCTTTCTTTGTATACCAACTTTGTGAGAAAGCTGTAAAAGATTTAAACAGTAAAGCTTCATTTTTAAATTTTTTTTCTTCTTTTTTTTAAATATTTTAAATTATTTTCTTTAGTTTCTGTCTTTCCTTTTCATCCCTGCAAAAATTAAATTAAAATAAATTTATCTTTAAACAAAATAGAAAACTTTTTCCTTTAAAACAAAACAAACAAACATTAAAGAGTATATATATATAAAGAAAACAACAAAACAAAAAAGAGAACAAATAGAATGTTATATTCGGCTATGCCGAATTTTCAATATCCTTCAACCACTAGTGCATGTGATGTAAATATGTTATGATTCGTACGTACACACACTCACAAACGTATAGATGATATAAACGTTTTTCTAAATAGAAAACAGAAACACTTAATGAGTCATAAATTAGTTACATTTTTGGCTATAACTTTTCTTTCTACTGAACCGATTTCATAATTTTTGAAATAATAATGATTTTCATTTTCATTCAAATTTGTGGTCTAATAATTGAAAATGTCGCTTAAACGTAAAGGTTGCCTCAAATATCGTTCTTTTTATCTGAACAGATTTTTCTGGTTTTAAATAGCAACTTTTCAGATTATAACAAATACTGAGCCCAAATTTCATTAAGCTCTGTCATTTTGTGGATGTGAGCGCGCCAACAACAGACAAAACAGACAGACAGATAAACGGACATAGTTAAATCGATTTCAGATTTTGATTTCTATACAAGAAAATATATACATTATGGGTCTGAGATAATTCCTTCTTAGCACTTGTTGGGTGGTGGAGGGTATTTAAAAAAAAAGAAAATAAGGAAAACAAATCAAAACAAAAACACGATTTTAAGTAAAAATAAAATTCTATTTTTTCATTTTCTTCTCTTTTTTATTTTTGCAAAATACTTTTTATTTAAGTTGAAAGAAAATAAAATTTTCTCTCTTCTACCTTCTCTCTACTCATTTGCATAATTTTCTTTTCATCATAAAAAACGTTTAGTTTTTCCTCTTAAATTTTCCTTCCAAAAATTAAGATTTTTTTGCATTTTATGATTTCAGAATTCAGTTTCAGTAATAATTAAAAAAAGACTTTTTATTTAGTTTTTTTTGTCTCTTAATTACATTTTTTTATAAATAAATTTAATATTTTTACATTTTAAATTTATAAAACAAGAACAAAATTAAATAAATAAAAAAAATTAAAAGCAAAAATGAAAAAGAAAAATAATATATATATAATTTAAATTAAAAATTAAAGTATATATATATTTGCGCGTAATTAAAAAGAAAAGTAACAAAAACAAAAATTTAAATAAAAAAATAAAAACTTTAAATATAATTTCAAATGAAATAAAAATAAAAATTAAACATTTGAACAATTAACAAATAATTATTTAATGTGTAACGACTAAAAATTTTTTTTATTTTTGCGATAGGGAGATTTTTTTTTTAGGAATTATTTTTAAAAGTGTGAGATCGAAAAATGTTTAA
>PYHX02000026.1:0-29806 GCA_004302925.2 Cochliomyia hominivorax | reverse complement strand
AATTAAATGGAAATTATTGATTCGAAAGTGGGAAAAAAGTTTTTTACCATGTTATGAAATTTTGTAAAGTTTTCAAAACACAGTCGTTTAATGGGTTAATTGCTGTTTGTAATGTCCGGAATTACACTTTTAACTTCACCCCAACTTAAAAGCTGACTGCTTTTTATTTTCTATTTTAATCTATCTTGTCCATTTTAACTTTCTTCCTGATTACACTCTATTTTAATTACAAACACATCGTTTTACGCCCTTTAATATTAAAACTGATTTAATTCTTCTTATTTCAGTTGAGAGGAATTGGTTGGAGTTCTGGAGTGGTCGTTTTCAGGCAGAATGCAGTTATGATCTTCATCTAGGTACAGTCTTTCTACCAAATCCCCAAACAAATGATTTATACTGGGCGAGATATCAAATCCTGCAGATATTTTAACAGTTAATAAGGAAAATGTTAACGTAAAAAAAAGTCACCAGGTTATGATCTTTTATCACCATCGATAATTAAGAACCTACCGAAACAGGCAATAATCGTGCTCTCAATTTTGTTCAATGTGATCTTGGAACAAAGGGTTTTTCCAAAAAGTTGGAAGACCTTGCATACTTGATGATGTCTTCCTTCTACAGACCTATTAGTCAACTCCCATGTCTGTAGAAAGTCTTACAGAAGAAAATAATTCCCTTTTTTAAGCGATAGAAATATAATCCCAGTGCACCAATTTGGACTTCGCAAAACGCACGACACTAGTGAACAAGTGAATCGTATAACTGGAGAGATGAAAAACTAAGGAACTATTGTTCTGCTATTTTCTTAGATGTCGCGCAAGCTTTTGACAAAGTTTTGGCATAGAGGGCGAATTCATAAAATAAAATGTTTATTGCCAAACGTACACTCACAGATTAATGGAATCATATCTATCTGACCGTTTATTTAGAGTGAAATATAACACCTTTGTTACAGGTGATTTTGAAATAACCACGGGCGTGACTCGGGGAAGTGTACTCGGCCCTACCCTCTACCTGATTTACACCTGCGACTTACCGACGAGTGAAAATCTGTTAATATCGACATTTGCGGATGATACGGCGATAATTAGTTTCCATAGGGACCCACGCAAGGCATCTAACCAGTGGATCCATATCTCCGATGTTTGGAAAAATGGCTAAGTAGTGAATACATGTCAATGACCTTAAGAGTCATCACGTAACTTTTCAACCTTAAGAAGGGAAAACTGTTCCACTGTTTACACTTAATGGTCTTACTTAACGGATTACATCACATACTTTGGTATTTAATTGGATAAACGACTCACCTGGCGTAGTCATATTGAAGCCAAGAGACTTCAAGTGAAGTTATAATCATCTAGTCTAACTAACTAAAAGTCATTCCAAATTAAGTTTCGACAATAAAGTCATTCTGTAAAATCAAAAATTCTTAGGACCATAACGAGAGCATCGTGTAACATAAAAAGAAGAATATTCATAGAGATTTAGGGAAAAATACATAACCTCAATAACACCATAGTCCAATATATTTAACTTTTTCAAGTCAATTCCAAAATCAATACATCGTTTTGAAGTTTAGTTGATAATATTTCTGTAATTTGGATAGAATCCCCTGATTGTTATGATTCCATAAATTATTACATAACTTGAATAAACTGTGAATTCTCTTTCAATCAAAAGTAACGAACCGAACTCAATAGATGTAGATCATAGTGGTTCGACTTTTTGTTCCAATTTTGTGCCAAAAGCGATAATTTGCGGAAATATCTGATAATATTTTTCATGTAAAGGAAACGCAAGCTCAACATTTACCGACTATAAAAACTTCAACTTCTAAGCGATGGTTTGTCAGTATTGACTAATCAGGACAATAAGACTCTTGGTCGGTCTAAAATAATTTGTGACGTATTGAAAGCAGACAATTTGTGATCTGTTCAAATACACTTATCCTTAAACAGCTTTCAAACCGGTTCCTATTCATCTAGATGCTATAGTTTTACCACTTTATACAAGGAAAAAAGAACAGGATGATACTTTTCAAACGGGTACATGTTTCCCTGATCCTGTCCGCTCTCCTTTTTTTCCTTGTTTGATAGGTAATTTTTGCCCTGCCCTATCCACCATTCATTTCCTTACGTAAAACTGTTTCACAGGAAAATGTTTCTGATTAAATTTAAGAATTGTAGCAGTAAAAGCTTTTTAGGTATTCGGCAAGTACATGTCTGATCTATATTTATTTCACTACGACAATTATTTGATTGATTGGATCCATTGGGGCTAAGTTTTCTTAACCCTCGCAATAACAGCTCTAGAGATAATCGATAATTAATATTTGCAATAAATTAGGACTACCTCTCCCCCTACATTTTCTATATTTTGTCCAGAAAATAATTGGTATGAGATCTTATTGAAATTTAATAGTTCCTTAAATATTCTAAAATTCATATTTGCTTTATATGAGTGCTACCGATTCCCCCCTAATCTTATCCGTCCAACATCTAGTTCGGAAAAGCTGTTATTTGGGAAAGTAATTGGGATGAGATCTTACAGTTCTTAATTCAATAGTTCAATATTCAATATTTATTATTTGCATTGACTGGAGGCTACCTCTCCCCCAGATTCTATCCATTGCAATTTTTTCCCGGTAAAACTGATTCTTGAGGAAGTGATTTAGATTAAAATTTCGCTTTCAAATCTTCTTTTTTAAACTTCTTAAGATATTTAGCAATTCATATTTTCTTTGTTTGAGGGCACTTCTCCACGTGATCCTATCGAAATTTTTTTATAGCTCATGTTACTCAATAATATATTGGAATCATCCTGTGTAAATTTCAACAAAATTGATCCAGTAATTCAGTTGTCTATAAGTCGCAAGTAAACATTTTTATATACACACATGGACAAAAGTCACCGTCATCTATCATAAACAATATTTAAGCCTTCACATATTCAGAAAACAAATGAAATGTGATATTTAGAACTCTACATATAGTACCAGACAGAACACCTGTACCAGTATTTTCCCATTGACATTGACAGCAGCAATTTCGGCTGAAGAAGTTTTAGACTCTTTTTTAAATTATTTTTTTCTGTTTATCTAAATTTTCCGAACAGACAGTGCCGGTGGTTGTATATTTTTAAAATTAAGTTTTGTTATTATATTATGGGTGTAGAGGCCTTCAAATGACGGTAACTTTTGTCTATCTGTGTAGATAGATAGATAGATAGATAGATAGATAGATAGATAGATAGATAGATAGATAGATAGATAGCAGCCAAATACTCAGCTACAAGTCAGGTCATAAATCGACCAAGGCCGTTATAGCTAATCGACACATGTCTATATTCACCATCTGCGTTTCTAAATTTTTGAAATATTTACGTAGATTTTTCGATCTCTCTTATCAAATTTAGAAAATCGTATTTTTTCCAAAAATAGAAATATCATGCCAAAACTATTAAATAATCTATAATCTCTACTTTTATGGTCTTTATAAGTCATTAAACAAAACATAACCTCACATATTTCACTAAATACAATTATCAAAATTATAATAATCTTCAGAAAATATCTAATAATCTTTTATTATCTAATAAATACTTTTTCTTTCAAGTTATTTTTCTATTCAGCTCAAAAAGCTTTCTCAATTATCCAATGGGAATCTAGAAAGCTATAGAAAAAAAGCTTTTTTTCCTACACAAAAAGTTCAAAGCAAAAACAAATACCACAACAATATAAATATATATTTCTATATATTTGATCAAAAAGGAATAAAATGCATTAAATTATCATCATTATTATGCCATAACAACGACTACAAAGACAAGTAAACTTTAACTTGGCCATGTAGATTGCAATTTTTTCTCTTGTTGTTGTTGTTGTTGCTTACTTTTATTGTATTTATTGTATTGTTGTAGATAATGTTAGCTATAACAACAATAACAACAATAAGCATAAGTATTTTGTTAGTATTTCTAACAGTAAACTTCACTCTTAATTTCATTAGCAAATACTTTGACACACACACAAACACACAGTTACACATTGATATCTATAGCATGCACATTGATAGCACTCTTTCATTTTAAACTATAAAATCAGTGTTGCCAATATTTCTCTAACAATTACCGTCAAAGTAGCGGATTTTAGCATTAAAAAAACGCTTAAATCCGCAAATAGCGCTGTTTCGATTTTATTGGATTGGAGAAGTGCAGCTTTATAATTTTCAAAATTTGTGCTTTTTATAGATCCTGTTCCATTATCAAAGTTATAGCTCCTCTGCTATCTGTATATAGAATCTGGAATCAAACCAGTCAATCTTAAGTTACAGACTTATTTCTTTTTCCTGTCCCGCGGTGGAACATGTGCAGACATGTATGTTGTATTTTTTGATATTCAAGGAGCTTCACAAATCGCCAGAATTTCCACTAATCTTAATTTTCATACGTTCCACCACCACAGGTGATGAAGAGGGTATATTAACTTTGTCATTTCTTGTGTAATGCTAATAAAGAACAATCTTAGAGCCCATAATGTATATAAATTCTTTTATCAAATCAAAATCTGAATCGATTTAGCTATGTCGTCTGTCTGTCTGTCTGCACGCTCACATCCACAATAACTGCCAGAACTCTATGAAATTTGGTCTTAGTATTTGTTATAGTCCTGAGAAATTTTCTCTTTAAATCGCCAGATTTAATGGAAACATCTCCTAATTGGCAACACTGTATAAAAGACTTATAAATCATGGCAGAAGCAGCTTTATCATCTCTAATATATCTCCTTCTCTCTTTTACACTCTTTCGTGGTTTTAGCTCAATTAAGCTCTTTTTTGTCAGAAATGCTCTTCTAAATTTTTCTAATGCTCTTTTTTTGCTTCGAATTCCCTAATGGATTTTTCCCGATTATTTAATATTAAAAAAATATTAGAAATATTTGTTGCAAGATTTACCAACAACCTCGTATAGTCTGTCTGTATCATTGGAACTAATAACTTCAATATGAGCTGTGTCCAATGAAAATAATCAGGGTAAGCAGAAAAAAATGAAAAGTATATTATATGGAAATATGATTAGTTTGAAGTGGATATATTGCATTATTTGCTTTATTGGGGAACCATCATAAAGTGAAATCCTCATCAATATAAATCTTGCCCTTTAAGGAGGCTACTATACCTGCTAGATCTCTAAATCTTAATTGTTTTTAGAAATTTATTAAAAATCATTTTATTGATTCAGTCTTCCATCCTTTGAGCGAAATTTCCAACGAGTCAAATTTTACTCTGTCTGTTTACTTTCTAAGTAGTCCAAAGTGGAGCCTTCTCCTTCCCGCATTGATAGACCAAACGGTTAGTTACACTAACTCCAAATTTACAAATACTTCAATGGTGCATAAACTTGTCTGTCTTAAAGTCGCTTATATAATGTGAAAATGACAATTTCTTTTACTTCTCTGCAAGTCCAAATAACACGTCTTTTTGAAAAGCTTTTGCCACTCGATCTAGGAAATAATTAAAACTTTTAAAATTGTTGACATTCATATGAGAGGCAATATAATCCAAAGTTTTTTTTCATATTTCTGTTCTTAATTTCCATTTGGTCCGAATGCACTAATCGCAGATTTGTGGTGATCTATAGCAAATCGACAGCAGTACAGAATTTGTACCTCTGAGAGGTTAGAACTTTCATTAGTAATTTCAATACACATTTCGCTTATCAAAAACGATCTACTATATATTTCTTCCACAACAACAAAGGCACTCAGATAAGAATGAGATTCATTATAGTTGTGGGCGTTATTTTGACGATATTTGCACGCATACAGGTTTCCTAACAATAAGTTTGATTGCATGTCTTGTATTTTTTGGATAAATTATGTAGGACCATTTTATTATTTAGTAATTTTAACCCATATTTCTTTGCTTTCCAAAACAACCACTAATGATGACTAAAGATGATGACAATATGTATAAGAGCATAAAGTATCTCTACGGATGTGATTGTTCGGAAGTTTGATCAGAAACTTTTGTAAGGTAGCACGAAGGTAGATGGGTCCAATATACGTTTAGTTTAAAAGCAACGAAGATTCAATATAAGATTGAACTCCTTAAAAACCTTAAAAACCCCTTAAAAATAGCTTTATATCCAGACAATATAAACTCCTGGTTAGCGAATTGTTTAGCCAGTGCCAAGACCTCTGTTCGATTAGGTCGATATATCAGCAACCAGCGTTAATTTTGAACACATCTTCCCAAACGAATAAGAGAATTCATTATTTGAATTTTCCATTTTTTTAGCATTTGCAAAAATCCTGAATGACCTTCAAAGATTTAGCTCAAATGTATGTTTCTGGAACCGTCTTTTTGTATTACACAATATTTTTCATTTTTTTTGTCGTGATTCCTTCTATTTGGTTTGATCGCCTTTGGCATGATAATCGATGGATTGGTAATGCTTCTGGGATCCTAAGAGTAGACTTTTTTATTCTTACGATTGTGAAAAGATAGTTGACTGAAAGTCCTTATGGTCACCTTAGCTGACACTGAAAATTTAGGTCCCTTGTTCTATAAACATAATGACTGACAATGACTTAATCATAACTAGGAAAACATGAAGCATCTGATAAATTGAGTACATTCTGAAAAAAGAGAATCAATGAGAATATAAATACGTGATATCGGACCTGTTTAACAATTTGATTATCGCACGATTACACTTTCTGTACCCTAAAAAATCAATATAGAATTCTGAGATAAAAAACAAAAATAACAGAGTTAAAGCCTTAATCACCCATTAAACATTTCGGGTTACCCTGTTATCGGCGGAGAAATATAAAATTCATTAAAAGTTTGATTTTCTTTCATACACTGTCGCCGTCATTATACATTGAACATTCAACGTTATTTAACTAACACAAACTAATGCCGACTGTTTCTCTATGTATGTGAAAGAATACTCTTGGCTCTCAATGATTACATTTTCTATTTTGTAGTTGTATGTGTTATGCATGCATGTACTCATACAGGCAAGCATGCATTGCATTTTGTAAAATGCAACTTAGCTACAGCTACAAAAACAATAACAACAACAACAATAAACGACCTCCTAAAGGTCTTTGAACCCGAACTTTACATTTAAAACGAATGTCTAATAGAAATACGACGATGAAAACAATAACAACAACATCCAAAAAATACGACACGATGATGATGATGACGAAATTTATTTTAATATTTCTCTCTCTTTGAGAGAGAGATATAGAGTCTGGGTTATTTTATTATGAAATCTTTTAACATTCGTTAAATATTTTACTCTTTATCAGAGAGAGAGAGAAGTATTTACAGTTTACTCTCTTTAAATGTTGTTGGATTTGTTTCTTCTTCTTCTTCTTCTTATGAAATGCAAACTGCACTTTTGCCCGCTAAAGTAGTTTTAATTTTCTTTTTTTCTAATTTATTTTTCATCAGGTTTTTCACTCTTTAACTCTCCTCCCTGTTCATAAGTTGTGTCATCATGAAATGAAAAACTGGGTTAGTTTGGTCTTTCCGTCTTTTTACTTGATATTAATGTTATTGTTGTTGTTGTTGCCATTATATATATAGTTTTACAAGTGTTTGAAAGTTGGAGTCGTTTGTTTTTCTTCTATTTTAATGGTTTATCTGTCTGTCTGTCTGTCTGTCTGTCTGTCTGTCTCTTTTTCTATTTGTTGGGTGTAAGTCCATCAGTGTTTGTGTGTGTGTTTGCATTATTGGTCTATGACTTTAACAAATGTTGTTATTCTATCTGTCTATTTGTCTGACTGTCGTTTTATTATTATTATTTCTTGGCTGCCTTCTTTGTGCAACATTTTTTTTGCATTCACTTTCATGTTTCGACTTGCATGTACTGCAACTAGAAAGAGTGGGGATTTGGGGAATTTGAAATATTTTTGGTTGACAACACTTGCATATCTTTTAAGATATTATGAAAAGTGAATTCTGGGAAAACTTTACAATTAAGTTATGCATGTCTCTCAATTAAAGACGTTATATCAGAGACCCGTTTTTTATATTTAGTCCATGACAAGTTGAATTCCGTAATAGGACTCATTTTTATAATTGACTTGCGTGACTAGTTCAGATCACTTAATTATTCGTGCCATTTCATAATTGTGACTAATTAAAAGTGAACAGGTTTTAGAGATGTCATAATCCACCAAAAAGATATTTTTTTCTGGATTAAATATTTCGTATAGCTATTGAATATTCCTCCAAGTTCTAGAGACAGACAATATTCCAGATATTGTTTATATCGTGTTCACAGATCAATCGGCTGATTAAAGTATACTAAGCCGCAATTGAATGTTCTGCTAATGCTACTGATCAATTCCAAAACATGTAAGTTCAAAGACATTTAATTTGATTTGCGAGATTACAAGGAGTACGTCTATGATAAGAAGTTATAGTCGGTCAAGATACATTATTTAATATCCTACATCACATTGTTGATTATCAAAAATTAATGAATCACCCTCGTATAATGATATTTTTTAAATATATAATTAGGAGTGTAGTATATGATAATTGTACTAATATTGGTGCATACTAAACCGATTTTTTCTGTGGGCGTAATATGCGAGATAGAAAAAGTTATGGACCGATATTTGTCTTGACTTGACCAATTCTTATTACAATCCTAAAGATTTAAACACTTCAAAGTGATATTTGGAAGACGGACTTATAAAAAGTAATGATTCGATCCTCGTATAATTTGACACATCATTTTGGAGTAACATAATTCGTTCAAAATTTCATTTAAATCGCTTTATATTTAGAACTTTTATGATTTTAAATCCCCATTCCCTAGGTGAAATAATGGCATCATCATCAATTTCAATAAGCTTCGTCCTTGGGCTAAATTAATAACAAATGCCGAATTTCATTAAGATATCTTTAAAACTGCTGCCTGCATTTTGTTCACAAACATTATATGGGAAGCCAGCAGGCTGGCTAGACCGACGGGAATCGTTTCATCGACTCAGAAAATATCCTGAATCGGGCGTTGTTCTTAAAAGCGGTAATAGCTCAATACTTTCAGCTCGTTACAATTTTTGCACAAACGCACAATACCCCATTCATCATTTGGTACACTAATATTCTATATCGTTAAAATCTTGAGATCCTGTTTAAGACCAACTTGCGTCGATTTAGTAGCATCTGGGAATTGTCTGCTATCAATTTGCAAGGTAACAAGAAAGAAGTCTATAAGAAAAAATATCATCATTCCTATTCCTGAGCCGGTTTGAGATCCTATTTAAGCCCAATTTACAAACATTTGTAGCGACTTGCTTGGATCCTTTCTGGATCCAGTCTAATATTTAATGTACTAGTTGTACATATTAATTTTTTTTGTGAATTTTCACAATCAAATTTAAGTAGATTTGTGTTTTTCTTATTAAAGAATTTTCCAGTTTATAACAGTTTTTCGCATCAAAAGCATTAAAATAGCGATGAAATTCTTATTCTTTTTGATGGATAAAAGTCCAGGTTTTCCATTTATTCGAATCCTTTTTATCTTTCGACTACAAAACAAAGGTTGCGCTTAAGGGGAAAATAAAGGAGGTTTAGTAGCGGCATGGACAATTTTGGTGATATTTCCTAAAGGTTTAAAAGCGCTTTAATAAATATATTTGAACAATTTTTTAATCAGAATAACCCTGGTACCTTCTAGAGATTTAGACAGTTAACCGATTTCGGCCGTGCTAATGAACATTCCGATTCTGCATAGCGTAAGTGTGACGTAAAGAATTGCCGTAAAGAATTGTCAGACTCCATAAATCTATAGTCAATAATATTTTTCACTGACCGAACAATGTCATGGCTTGGAGAGGAGGGAACTCAGCAGAAAAATTTTGGAAAATTCAAAACTTAGTCATTAATTGACCGCCGACTTAATAATAAACTTGATCCGGTATTATAGTGTATCGTAGGCGACTATCAGTATAAAAAACACTTTAAATAAGAAACAGTCTCAATTAATATTCCAAGAGTCTTCCCTCGAAAGGGCCTTTGAAAGATGGACTCATTAGACTTTTGAAATGCAGTTTCATGCAGGAAAATTCTGGGAAATTTAAAATCTGGACAACTTGAAGAAGTCAAGTTAAATATTTGGCAAACTTATTTGGAATTTACCTTCTTAATTTTGGGATACGCACAAGATATTTGTCATTAATCCCATAACAAACTTAAGCAGCGCAGTACCGACCTTCGATAATTGCTTGAAGATGACACGCAAAAAAATACTTATTTGGTATTTATCTTCTTAAATTTTGGGACTCTTTAAATGCATAAAAATGAAAACATTGGTCTAGGCAGAATACTGTTTAAATAGTGAGCGAAAATTTGGGATCAATAGATTTTAGCGATTCAAAAATAGCAGATCCTTAACCCTAAAGACAATAGTCTAGCTCATACATGGGAAAGGCAAACTGAGGCAGAAGTAAATGTCATGGGAATATAATCCTTTTATTAGAAAAAACGCAACGGAAAAGGTCTCTGATAATTGAACTTATAATTTAGTTATTTACGATGTTCTAAAATTATAGTAACTGTTATAGCAATGTTGCGCAACCTACCAGTATGTACATTTGCCAAAACGCCCCTCAAACTTTAAATAGAATCAGCTGACTTGCTGAGATATTACGGATATCTCTTTTAACTTCTTCAAAGGATTTGACGGAAACAAGGAGCCACAAATTAAGGCCTCTGAAATGTGAAGAAACAACTTTAATAAATCTATTTAACTTTGAAAGTTTTCCAATCGCTAGGCTGACCTTGTCTTAGATTTGTTAATATTTATTCAAGATTATCCAATTGATCTTTACGAAATCCACTAATTTGGAAATATATAAAATATAAAGTGTGTATGAATGCATGTATATATGTATGTATGAATGTTTGTATGTATATATGTATGTATATATGTATGTATCTATGATAATCGAATATCTAAAGAATTCTAAAATTAAGTCTCGAAAACTTTATCAAGGAATTTCTTTAATGTAAAAAATGTAGGACGGATAAAATCAGGGGGAGGGGTATCGCCCATACAAAGCAAACCTGCCGCTTGTTCTAGTTTAAAATAAAAAACTGTTAAACAATTCTACTCATTTGTTTATATTTCAAGCTTTTAACCTGATTTTTTCTCTTAAATTATCAATTAGTCCTTTGAGCTTTAATTAGAAATTTCTTTGAGTTTTTATTTTCAATTTCATTAATCGTTTCCATTACAAAGTTGGAAAAACACTTTCAATTTATTCCTTTATAACAATTTATTACCTCCATTTAGTTCCTTTAAGGATAAAACAGAAACAAATACTTTTTGACCATTAATCCTCTAGTTTATTTGTATTTTTCTATTCTAAGATCCCCCCTCAAAAAGCTTTTAAATTTACATGGATTTCTCTTTGTTAGTTTTCTTTTTATAAGGAAACAAAACCTTAAAGATATTGAGGAAATTTTGCTATAATAGTTTATTTTAATTTGGATCCTTTTTTCTAGTTTCCGTTTCCTTTTTATTTTACTTTTCATAATTTTAAGTGGGTTTTCCATTTGGCAGGCCAATGTTCTTTTGCATACTTTAAGGGGTATTGACCTTTTCAAATTTATTTAAAATTAGTTTTTTGTTTTCCAAAAATTTAGTGCTAAATAAATTAAGAAGCTTTTAAATATTTTTTTCCAAAGTCTTTAGATCTGTCAAACTTTTTGGGATCCTCAAACTAAATCTTGGAATTCTGATTCCAAACCTTTCTCCTGAACGTTAGTTCATTTAAAATTCGTTGTCATATCTTCTTTTCCCCCAAAAACTTTTCTTTCATCCATCTATTTGATGTTTCCCTTTCATTATTCTCTTTTTTTCTTTATATCTATTTGCATCGGTCCATCCTTAATTCTTCTCATATCACAACATCATCTGTCTATTTGTCACAGTTTTGTGAAATTTTCTTTGATCATCCTTTTTTCCATTTCGTTATTTTCCTTTTTGAAATTTATCTATAAAATTGTTTGTTTTTGTTTACTTCCTTTCACCTGTCCAATATTTGTTCCTTCCATTCTAACACTTTTCTTGTGTCTTTTTTGCACGTCTGATTTTTTGCTTGTTGTAGGGCGCTGACTGTTTCTTTTCTAACACTGTATATATGAACCCTTGTTTATGTTGCTGTGTTATGTTGCAGTAGAAATTAAAAGTGTTCATCATATTGCAATAAAAGCTTTTGTTGCAAACTTTCCTTTACATGTATGATAAACATATATATGTATGTGTACGTCTAAAATGGGCATTATGTATGCACTCGTCTATGCAATATTTGCTTCAAATATTTGCATGTCTGTCTGAGAATACTGAACGCCATCATTATAAAATTTGAGGATAGTTCTAGATGCAGGGAGCCTTAAGAAAGGCGTAACTAAATTCTGGGCCTTAAGAAATACTAAAAAAAAACTTAAGTCTGTAATGCTATAAACTATAGTCTCGACTATAGTATAAACTATAGTCTCGACTATAGTATAAACTATAGTCTCGACTATAGTATAAACTATAGTCTCGACTATAGTATAAACTATAGTCTCGACTATAGTATAAACTATAGTCTCGACTATAGTATAAACTATAGTCTCGACTATAGTATAAACTATAGTCTCGACAATAGTATAAACTATAGTCTCGACTATAGTATAAACTATAGTCTCGACAATAGTATAAACTATAGTCTCGACTATAGTATAAACTATAGTCTCGACTATTGTGTAAACTATAGTCTCGACTATAGTATAAACTATAGTCTCGACTATTGTGTAAACTATAGTCTCGACTATTGTGTAAACTATAGTCTCGACTATAGTGCAAATTATAGTTTAGTTTATAGTATTAACTGTTTAGTTTTAAGGCCTCTGGTAGCTCCGTTTCCTTAATGCATTTTCTATATTTTTAAATCTACACATACATATTTATACATATTTATATATGTATATGTGTATGAATGCATTTATGTATAGATATTATTGTTGGTTTATAACAAAAATAGATTCTATTCTGTAGAGGGCATTATGCATGAAATAGCAAGCACATTGAACGTCGTCTCCATAGCACACTGCTCTTCCGACCTAATTTTTACTTTTTTTCCCCATTTTTTTCATTATTATTTGCTTTTTGTTTTTATTGTTGTATTCTTTGTTAATACTTTGTTGTTGGTTTTGTTTTATTTTTATGATGCATTTTTCTATGAAAGTGATTTTGTCGTGGTCCCCCTTGTTTGGTTGATACGGGGACTGGCTGACTGACTGACTGACTGGCTGATTGCATTCTATACGTGTTTCATAGAGAAAAAACAGATTCTATTTTTTCGTAATAATGAGAGTTTTTGATTTTCTTTTTTTTCATTTGTAATAAAGTAAATAGGAAGTATGAATTATGTAATAATTTTAAATAAGAGAGAAATTATTGAAAAGAATTTATGGCAAAAAAAGATATGAAAACTATATTAGAATAAATTGAAATGTGAGAAGCAATTTTATGAATAAGGTGAAAAGATCAAAATTCCTGAAATGTATGTCAATTTTTTCAAAAATAATCGCTCTGACGACCAAAAAATCGCTTGAATGAGTAAAAAATCGCTGTAATAACTGAAAGTCTTAGAAAAATGTTTGAATGGATTAAAAATTTTATTTGAATAATTCTAGTTGCGAACAGCGGTAATATTTTTTACAAAAAAAGCGCTAAATGGACAACACTCCTTCTTAAACTCTTTGTAACAAACAAATTCCATTCTAAATTTCTTCAACTATCAATATCAATTCATTTATATTTGATTTCATTTCATAATCATCACAATTTATTACAACAAAAACGAAATCTTCCACATTGACTTTAACGAAAAAAAAATCATATAAATTTTTCTTTTAATTTGACATTAAAAAATATAACAGCGACAAAACAGCTATAAAAACAGAAGCGGACGTCGTTGAACGGCAGCTGGCAGCATCACTTTATTGCTTCTGTTTCAAAAAAAAAAAAAAAGTAATAAAAAATTGTTGTCGGCCGACCGAATCACATGTTTATTGTAAATATCGGTGGGTGGAGAGGACGGGTGCATATTTAAACTTTTAACCTATATTTCGGGCAGAGCTCAATCCACCACATGCGTTTATTTAACAATATAAACAAATAAGAAATACTTCTACAATAACAATAATAACAACAATGTTTGCATAGTGCAACAGAGAGTACGCTGCTAAAACTGTTATACTCACTTACTGACACACTGACAGTTTATTTTTAAATATTAAAATATAGAAAAAAAATAGAAGAAAAATATAATTTGTTTTTATTTAAAAGATAAGAAATGTAAAGAAATTTGATTTAGTCGGCTGTTCACTTTTGGAAAAATTTTAAAATATGAAAAAAAAAAAATACACAGTATAACAGTTTTGAAAAATTTGTCTAACAATTAAAAAATCTGTATAATAGTTTTGAAAAGCAATATAATTGTTAAAAAGCAGTACAGCAGTAAATATTCTATTCATTTACTCAAAAAATAAGGCTCAACAAATAAGGTTTAAAAGTTGTGTACATCAGTTTTAATTACTTCATCATTAATACTTTTCTAATGATTATAATGGTGATGTATTCAAAATATAACTGACTTTATGTTTTTTAACATAAAAAAACGCATTATAACAGTTTTGAAAAATATTTATAACAGTTTAAAAAACTATATAACAGTTTTAAAAAGACAATATAACTATTAAAATGCTATATAACAGTATAAAAAGAGATATAAACAATTAAAAAACATGTACGTACACCTTTTTCAGAAATGGGGTATAACAGTTTTTCTTATAGTTATAGTTTCATATTAAATAAAACATCATCCGTACTATATTGTATAATAGTTTAAAACTTATTTTCTGCATAATATTTAAAAATTTTTAACTAAAATCTTTTAAAAATTAAAAGTATCAGTGTTATATAACACTTTTTTAATTAAACAACCTCTTAAAAATAACAGTCTTTAAGTAGTAAAAATTTGATTTCGACAAAAATTTCCCAATTGAGCTCAATGACAGTCATAAAAAGTGGATAAGATTTTGTATAACAGTTTTAAAAACATTATATAACAATCAAAATGAATACAAACAGTTAGAATATTTAAAAATTTAACTAAAAGCTGAATATAACAGATTGTAAAACATTTTTTAAAAAATCCTGTTAAATATAACAGTTTTTTATTTGTAAATATTGCATTTGCAAAAAGCCTCCAAAATTGAGTTGTATGGTATTCATACAAAATGAATAATATCTTGTATAAAAGTTATAAATACACAGAAAAACAATTTATAAATTAAATTTTCAAAAATTATATAAAAATCAATATAACAGAATATAAAATATTTGTATAACAGATTTAAGGTTTAAAAATTGCATTTGGTAATAACCTTAATAAATTTAGCTGAAAAGTAGATAATATATAGTATAAGAGTTTTAAATGCACAGTATAACAGTTTATAAATATAGTGAAACTCTATATAACTATTGAAATATTACATTATAATTTTATACTTATTATAACGTTACAAATATATGTTTTAAACATGTTGTATAACAGTTTTAAATAAATTTAAACTGGCATACAAAATTAAAATTTTTATATGACAGTTTTTAAAATTTTCCGTATAACATTGTTCTTTTTATTGTACAATAGTTAACGTCAAATCCCTAAAAATCAATATATCATGCTGTAAATAGATTTTTAAAATATTTAGTTAACAACATTTAACATAAAAAGCTGTTAATAATTCTATATAACAGTTTTGAAATTTTCTGTATAACAGTTTTCTTTCCAATTCAATAGCTAACTTTCGAACATACCCGTTTTTCTTAATGCAAATTACGATAAAAATTTTTAACTTCTTCTGTAGAAAAATGTAGAAAAATTGTATAACAGTTTTAAAAAATTTATATATAAACAGACGTCAAGCTTTTAAATATTAAATTAACTTATAATTAAGTAACATTTTACTAGTTGATATGTCAGTGACAAAGTCCCAATAAATATATGACATATAACAGTTAACTGCTTTGTACTTTATATAGAAAAAACACTCAGTATAACAGTAATTCAGAAATTTCTTTAGGTTACATAAAAATTATTTTTTATTTTTATGATAATTTTGTCATTCCGTGTGTAACACAAAGAGGAAATCATTTAGATACCATAATGTATATATATTCTTGCATCAAATCAACATCTGACTCGATTTAGCAATGTCTATGAATTTTCGTAAAACCATCAATTAGAAATCGACAAATTAGTATAAGATTTTGTCACAATTCTACATAACAACAAGAGATATTGTTGTTATGTATGTTAGACATTTTTCGATCTCACTCCTTATTTTCATTACAATCATGTTGTTTACAGTTTGTTGTTATTAGTTAGTTTTTTCTTCTCGCATTTATGTTTATTTCTAGATTTATGTCCATAATATCATTATTTTCCCTCCACTTTGTTGTTGTTAATGTGTTAAATGATAATAAACATTAATGAGTTGTTAATATTTTTTCTATATCTCGTTCTACTATTTGCAGTCAAATAATAACAACCACTAGAAATTAAGTCTTTTTCACAATAACAAGTGTAAAACACTTGTGATTTATTATTTGTTATTTTACTATTTTTGTAGTTGAAGTTCGTTTTCATAATTTTATTTTGAATTTTCGTAAAATTTTTAAAAATTTCTTATAGAATTTCCCATTTTATGAAAAGTTCCCATAAAAAGGAAATTTTATGAAAAGTTACTATAAAAATTTCCTAAAGAAAATACATTTTATGAAAATTTCCTATATATTTTTTTTAATTTCTTAATTTCAGAAAATTTCCTCTTGAAAGTAAATTTTCCGAAAATTTCCTCTTGAAAGTAAATTTTTCGAAAATTTCCTCTTGAAAGTAAATTTTCAGAAAATTTCCTATAGAAAGTAAATTTTCAGAAAATTTCCTATAGAAAGTAAATTTTCAGAAAATTTCCTATAGAAAGTAAATTTTCAGAAAATTTCCTATAGAAAGTAAATTTTCAGAAAATTTCCTATAGAAAGTAAATTTTCAGAAAATTTCCTATAGAAAGTAAATTTTCAGAAAATTTCCTATAGAAAGTAAATTTTCAGAAAATTTCCTATAGAAAGTAAATTTTCAGAAAATTTCCTATAGAAAGTAAATTTTCAGAAAATTTCCTATAGAAAGTAAATTTTCAGAAAATTTCCTATAGAAAGTAAATTTTCAGAAATTTCCCTATAGAAAGTAAATTTTCAGAAAATTTCCTATAGAAAGTAAATTTTCAGAAAATTTCCTATAGAAAGTAAATTTTCAGAAAATTTCCTATAGAAAGTAAATTTTCAGAAAATTTCCTATAGAAAGTAAATTTTCAGAAAATTTCCTATAGAAAGTAAATTTTCAGAAAATTTCCTAAGAAAGTAAATTTTCAGAAAATTTCCTATAGAAAGTAAATGTTCAGAAAATTTCCTATAGAAAGTAAATTTTCAGAAAATTTCCTATAGAAAAAAAATTTCAGAAAATTTCCTTTAGAAAGTAAATTTCAGAAATTTCCCTATAGAAAGTAAATTTTCAGAAATTTCCCTATAGAAAGTAAATTTTCAGAAAATTTCCTATAGAAAGTAAATTTTCAGAAAATTTCCTATAGAAAGTAAATTTTCAGAAAATTTCCTCTATAAAGTATATTTTCAGAAAATTTCCTATAGAAAGTAAATTTTCAGAAAATTTCCTATAGAAAGTAAATTTTCAGAAAATTTCCTATAGAAAGTAAATTTTCAGAAAATTTCCTATAGAAAGTAAATTTTCAGAAAATTTCCTCTAGAAACTAAATTTTCAAAAAATTTCCTAGAGAATGTAAATTTTTAGAAAATTTCCTCTAGAAAATAAATTTTGTGAAAATTTCCTCTAGAAAGTAAATTTTAGGAAATTTCCTCTAGAAAGTAAATTTTTAGAAAATTTCCTATAGAAAGTAAATTTTCAGAAAATTTCCTATAGAAAGTAAATTTTCAGAAATTTCCCTATAGAAAGTAAATTTTCAGAAAATTTCCTATAGAAAGTAAATTTTCAGAAATTTCCTATAGAAAGTAAATTTTCAGAAAATTTCCTATAGAAAGTAAATTTTCAGAAAATTTCCTATAGAAAGTAAATTTTCAGAAAATTTCCTATAGAAAGTAAATTTTCAGAAAATTTCCTATAGAAAGTAAATTTTCAGAAAATTTCCTATAGAAAGTAAATTTTCAGAAAATTTCCTAAGAAAGTAAATTTTCAGAAAATTTCCTATAGAAAGTAAATGTTCAGAAAATTTCCTATAGAAAGTAAATTTTCAGAAAATTTCCTATAGAAAAAAAATTTCAGAAAATTTCCTTTAGAAAGTAAATTTTCAGAAATTTCCCTATAGAAAGTAAATTTTCAGAAATTTCCCTATAGAAAGTAAATTTTCAGAAAATTTCCTATAGAAAGTAAATTTTCAGAAAATTTCCTATAGAAAGTAAATTTTCAGAAATTTCCTCTATAAAGTATATTTTCAGAAAATTTCCTATAGAAAGTAAATTTTCAGAAAATTTCCTATAGAAAGTAAATTTTCAGAAAATTTCCTATAGAAAGTAAATTTTCAGAAAATTTCCTCTAGAAACTAAATTTTCAAAAAATTTCCTAGAGAATGTAAATTTTTAGAAAATTTCCTCTAGAAAATAAATTTTGTGAAAATTTCCTCTAGAAAGTAAATTTTAGGAAATTTCCTCTAGAAAGTAAATTTTTAGAAAATTTCCCTTAGAAAGTATTTTTTCAGAAAATTTCCTATAGAAACTAAATTTTTTTAAAATTTCCTCTAGAAACTAAATTTTCAGAAAATTTCCTAGAGAAACTAAATTTTCAGAAAATTTCCTAGAGAATGTAAATTTTTCGAAAATTTCCTCTAGAAAATAAATCTTGTGAAAATTTCCTCTAGAAAGTAAATTTTAGAAAATTTTTTAAATTGTTAGAAAATTTCCTCTAGAAAATAAATCTTGTGAAAAATTCCTCTAGAAAGGAAATTTTTAGAAAATTTCCTCTAGAAAGTAAATTTTTAGAAAATTTCCTCTAGAAAGTAAATTTTCAAAAAATTTCCTCTAGAAAGTAAATTTTAGAAAATTTCCTCTAGAAAGTAAATTTTTAGAAAATTTCCTCTAGAAAGTTAATTTTCAGAAAATTTCCTCTAGAAAGTAAATTTTCAAAAAATTTCCTCTAGAAAGTAAATTTTCAAAAAATTTCGTCTAGAAAGTAAATTTTCAAAAAATTTCCTCTAGAAAGTAAATTTTCAAAAAATTTCCTCTAGAAAGTAAATTTTCAAAAAATTCCTATAGAAAGTAAATTTTCAGAAAATTTCCTAGAGAAAGTAAATTTTAAGAAAATTTCCTATAGAAGAAAAAATTTCAGAAAATTTCCTTTAGAAAGTAAATTTTCAGAAATTTCCCTATAGAAAGTAAATTTTCAGAAAATTTCCTATAGAAAGTAAATTTTCAGAAAATTTCCTATAGAAAGTAAATTTTCAGAAAATTTCCTATAGAAAGTAAATTTTCAGAAAATTTCATATAGAAAGTAAATTTTCAGAAATTTCCTATAGAAAGTAAATTTTCAGAAAATTTCCTATAGAAAGTAAATTTTCAGAAAATTTCCTATAGAAAGTAATTTTTCAGAAAATTTCCTATAGAAAGTAAATTTTCAGAAAATTTCCTATAGAAAGTAAATTTTCAGAAAATGTCCTAAGAAAGTAAATTTTCAGAAAATTTCCTATAGAAAGTAAATGTTCAGAAAATTTCCTATAGAAAGTAAATTTTCAGAAAATTTCCTCTAGAAAGTATATTTTCAGAAAATTTCCTATAGAAAGTAAATTTTAAGAAAATTTCCTATAGAAAAAAAATTTCAGAAAATTTCCTTTAGAAAGTAAATTTTCAGAAATTTCCCTATAGAAAGTAAATTTTCAGAAAATTTCCTATAGAAAGTAAATTTTCAGAAAATTTCCTCTAGAAAGTATATTTTCAGAAAATTTCCTATAGAAAGTAAATTTTCAGAAAATTTCCTCTAGAAACTAAATTTTCAAAAAATTTCCTAGAGAATGTAAATTTTTAGAAAATTTCCTCTAGAAAATAAATTTTGTGAAAATTTCCTCTAGAAAGTAAATTTTAGGAAATTTCCTCTAGAAAGTAAATTTTTAGAAAATTTCCCTTAGAAAGTATTTTTCAGAAAATTTTCTATAGAAACTAAATTTTTTTAAAATTTCCTCTAGAAACTAAATTTTCAGAAAATTTCCTAGAGAAACTAAATTTTCAGAAAATATCCTAGAGAATGTAAATTTTTAGAAAATTTCCTCTAGAAAATAAATCTTGTGAAAATTTCCTCTAGAAAGTAAATTTTAGAAAATTTTTTAAATTGTTAGAAAATTTCCTCTAGAAAATAAATCTTGTGAAAAATTCCTCTAGAAAGTAAATTTTTAGAAAAGTTCCTCTAGAAAGTAAATTTTCAAAAAATTTCCTCTAGAAAGTAAATTTTTAGAAAATTTCCTCTAGAAAGTAAATTTTTAGAAAGTAAATTTTCAGAAAATTTCCTAGAGAATGTAATTTTAAGAAAATTTCCTCTAGAAAGTAAATTTTTAGAAAATTTCCTCTAGAAAATAAATCTTGTGGAAATTTCCTCTAGAAAGTAAATTTTTAGAAAATTTCCTCTAGAAAGTAAATTTTCAAAAAATTTCCTCTAGAAAGTAAATTTTTAGAAAATTTCCTCTAGAAAATAAATTTTTAGAAAATTTCCTTTAGAAAGTAAATTTTTAGAAAATTTCCTATAGAAATAAAATTTTTGAAAAATTTCCTTTAGAATAGAATTTTTGAAAAATTTCCTTTAATTTTCTTTTGAAGACAAAATATTAAAAACTTCCTATTACTAGTAAATTATGTGTAGGGTATTCAATATTTCAAATATATATCGCTTTTATTCTAAATACACTTTTTCATGTTTATTTTTATTTATTTTTGCTTTAAAAGACTTATGCGGGCTTTAATTAGTTTTATTTCATTATTGTAGTTGTTGTTGTTGTAATTTTTCTAAGACTCTTATCATTGGAGGTCTTTTTTAGCTTCAACTGTAATTTATACTTGACTTTTTGTAACAAATGGATTTGTAGTTGCTCTAATTCTTTAATAATGTTTTACTTAGACTTACGATTTCTTATCGCTTTTAAAAGAAAATAAAAATAAACATTATATTTGTGAAAAAGACTTTAATTATTTGAAAACATATGATAATAATAAATTTTATGAATTTAGAGAAAATATTTAATGGAAATTCCCTTTTTTTAATAAAAAATTAATATAAATTTGCCATATTTTCAGTGTCATTTCACTAGAAAATAAAATTTTTAATATAATTTAGAGGTTATGGTCACTATTCACATAATCAACGAAAAAAAAAACGCCACAATATATATTTTTTGAAAACTATATGTGGTTAAGGCCAGTAATATGGATGTCATATATTTAAGTCCAATATGCATTCAAAACTCAACAAAAAGTGTATAATAAACCATAAAAAGGTAGTAAATATTTTAACAACTAAAAATGAAGTACCAGCATGTATGTATATGTCTATGAGTATCTGTGTATGTGTTTGTAATAATAATTATTAAATAAATAAAAATAATTTCACTTTTACTTAATTAACACACAAAACAAATAACAACGACAACAACAAAACATGAACAATAAATTACAAAAAAGCACTTCAAGTGAAAATGTTGAACAAAAAAAAACAACAAAATGATGATAAATTTTGACATTTAGTTTGTCCATCGAACAACAAAAACAACAAAGATCATCAAAATTGAAACCTGTATAACTGATATCTTGTATCTCCAAGTTGCAAAAGGAGTGTTAAACCAAAAAATGTATTATCTCAAAAAAGGGTTTGTTTGTGCAGAAAAGAGAGGAAACTTTTAAACACGTCTAAAAGACATTTATTTCAATTTGACATAAACGTCTCTTTAATATTTTGTTTTTTTTTTTTTGTTTCTCATTAAAATCACAACACGTAAGCTCTCATTTTTTGTCATTTTATTACCACCTACTAAACAGCTGTTAATGTAGTAACGAAGAAAAAGAGCTTTAAAATTGTAGCTACATGAGCAGTACTTAAAGAGGGAATGTTTGCAAGAGAAAGAGCTAATTACGCATGCGTACTTAGAGTTAAAAAAACACACTGAAAGAAATAATACGGTCCAAATGAATAACTCAATTTTTTCAAATATTAAAAATTCCTATAGAAAGTGAATTTTTAAAAAATTCCCTATAGAAAGTGAATTTTTGAAAAATTCCCTATAGAAAAGTGAATTTTTGAAAAATTCCCTATAGAAAGTAAATTTTTGAAAAATTCCCTATAGAAAGTGAATTTTTGAAAAATTCCCTATAGAAAGTGAACTTTTGAAAAATTCCCTATAGAAAGTGAACTTTTGAAAAATTCCCTATAGAAAGTGAATTTTTGAAAAATTCCCTATAGAAAGTGAATTTTTGAAAAATTCCCTATAGAAAGTGAATTTTTGAAAAATTCCCTATAGAAAGTGAATTTTTGAAAAATTCCCTATAGAAAGTGAATTTTTGAAAAATTCCCTATAGAAAGTGAATTTTTGAAAAATTCCCTATAGAAAGTGAATTTTTGAAAAATTCCCTATAGAAAGTGAATTTTTGAAAAATTCCCTATAGAAAGTGAATTTTTGAAAAATTCCCTATAGAAAGTGAATTTTGCAAAATTCCCTAT
Source organism: Cochliomyia hominivorax (assembly GCA_004302925.2). Lineage (NCBI taxonomy): Eukaryota > Metazoa > Arthropoda > Insecta > Diptera > Calliphoridae > Cochliomyia > Cochliomyia hominivorax. The sequence goes on along the minus strand of PYHX02000026.1, from coordinate 6,945 downwards.
AGAAAGTGAATTTTTGAAAAATTCCCTATAGAAAGTGAATTTTTGAAAAATTCCCTATAGAAAGTGAATTTTTGCAAAATTCCCTATAGAAAGTGAATTTTTGCAAAATTCCCTATAGAAAGTGAATTTTTGAAAAATTCCCTATAGAAAGTGAATTTTTGCAAAATTCCCTATAGAAAGTGAATTTTGAAAAATTCGCTATAGAAAGTGAATTTTTGAAAATTCGCCTATAGAAGTGAATTTTTGAAAAATTCCCTATAGAAAGTGAATTTTTGAAAAATTCCCTATAGAAAGTGAATTTTTGAAAAATTCCCTATAGAAGTGAATTTTGAAAAATTCCCTATAGAAAGTGAATTTTTGAAAAATTCCCTATAGAAAGTGAATTTTTGAAAAATTCCCCTATAGAAAGTGAATTTTTTGAAAAATTCCCTATAGAAAGTGAATTTTTGAAAAATTCCCTATAGAAAGATGAATTTTTGAAAATTCCCTATAAAAAGATTGAATTTATTTTGAAAAATTCCCTATAGAAAGTGAATTTTTGAAAAATTCCCTTTAGAAAGTGAATTTTGAAAAATTCCCTATAGAAAGTGCAATTTTGAAATTCCCTTTAGAAAGTGTGCAATATTGAAAAACTCCCTTTAGAAAGTTCAATTTTGAAAAACTCCCTTTAGAAAGTGCAATTTTGAAAAAACTCCCTTTAGAAAGTGCAATTTTGAAAAATTCCCTTTAGAAAGTGCAATTTTGAAAAATTCCCTTTAGAAAGTGCAATTTTGAAAAATTCCCTATAGAAAGTGAATTTTTGAAAAATTCCCTATAGAAAGTGAATTTTTGAAAAAATTCCCTATAGAAAGTGAATTTTGAAAAATTCCCTATAGAAAGTGAATTTTTGAAAAATTCCCTATAGAAAGTGAATTTTGAAAAATTCCCTATAGAAAGTGAATTTTTGAAAAATTCCCTTTAGAAAGTGCAATTTTGAAAAATTCCCTATAGAAAGTGAATTTTTAAAAAATTCCCTATAGAAAGTGAATTTTTAAAAAATTCCCTATAGAAAGTGAATCTTTGAAAAATTCCTATAGAAAATGAATTTTTGAAAAATTCCCTATAGAAAGTGAATTTTTGAAAAATTCCCTATAGAAAGTGAATTTTTGAAAAATTCCCTATAGAAAGTGAATTTTTGAAAAATTCCCTATAGAAAGTGAATTTTGAAAAATTCCCTATAGAAAGTGAATTTTTGAAAAATTCCCCATAGAAAGTGAATTTTTGAAAAATTCCCTATAGAAAGTGAATTTTTGAAAAATTCCCTATAGAAAGTGAATTTTTGAAAAATTCCCATTAGAAAGTGCAATTTTTGAAAAATTCCCTATAGAAAGTGAATTTTTGAAAAATTCCCTATAGAAAGTGAATTTTGAAAAATTCTCTATAGAAAGTGAATTTTTTAAAAAAAATTCCCTATAGAAAGTGGAATTTTTGAAAAATTCCCTATAGATAGTGAATTTTTGAAAAATTCCCTATAGAAAGTGAATTTTTGAAAAATTCCCTATAGAAAGTGAATTTTTTGAAAAATTCCCTATAGAAAGTGAATTTTTGAAAAATTCCCTATAGAAAGTGAATTTTGAAAAATTCCCTATAGAAAGTGAATTTTTGAAAAATTCCCTATAGAAAAGTGAATTTTTGAAAAATTCCCTATAGAAAGTGAATTTTTGAAAAATTCCCTATAGAAAGTGAATTTTTGAAAAATTCCCTATAGAAAGTGAATATTTGAAAAATTCCCTATTGAACCGTGAATTTTTGAAAAATTCCCTAAAGAAATGATAAATTTCCATTATAGAGTGGTTTCTCTATGTGTAAATATTTTATCCCCCTTCACTCTTGCATTTATTCAGTTTTATATATTTTGAATAAAAACAACAAATTATTGTATTGACCAATTTTTATTATGAACTTCACGTATAAAAGTATTTAATTTTGTTGATGGCTGATAATTGTCCGTTGTTGTTACAAGCTTACTTAACATGATAAAGTTTATATTTTTTTTTTTTTAATTTTTGGTATGTTAAATTTTACGAAAGATTTCCAAACCAAAAAAAAAAACGAATCGTTGAACTTTTAATTGCAACGCCCTTAATAAAATATGTGTTGTTATTGTTGTTGTTAGTTGTTTGTACCATAAAAATACAAATTTCATTACGATTTCTCATTCGTTACAAAAGGTTACTTACTTTTTTACTCGCAACTTTCTTTTAACTGCGCGAGACGAACTCATTAAAAAGAAGAGCTGAAATTTTTGAGGCCTTAACGCTGTTTTCGCCAGCCCCCATAATGCGTGTGTTACGCATAAACTTGGCTTGATTAACAATTATAAAAACACAACAACAAATGTAAAACAATTTTGGGCTTTATGAAGTTAATTTTTACAAAAACTCTGCATTTTTGTTGAACTTTACATGAAACTGGTTTTTACATATAGAAACCTTTAGAGGCATGCTAAAAATTTGTGTTATTTTCGAAAAAAAGCGTTTTTTAAGGGTCAATATATTTTGTGTTTTCTTTTAATGCTTTTTCCTCTGCTGTTGCTGCTTCATATTTATGTATTTATCAGTTATTGTTGTTTTCTTTAATTTTTGTTAACCAATAAACTTGAACTTGCCTTTCTTGGTTTAATATGATGTTGGGTTTGTACTTTAAATTAAAATAAAGGCAGAAATTATCACTTTAGACCCTATAGGAATTTAAAAAAAAAATCAACATTTTAAGGGAAAATAAAAGAAAACATGTCCGTTCTTTGGGAAATTTTCAAACCAAAGGAAAATTTTCAAAAATTTCTTTTCTATAAGAATTTTTTTTCAAAATGTCTTGTTCTATGGGAAAGTCATCAAACATTTCCGTTCCATAGGAAAATTTTGCAAAATTTCCCTATATAGAATTTTTTTCCAAATATTTCCATTCTATAGGAAATTTTCAAAAAATTCCGTTTTATAGGAATTTTTTTAATATTTCCCTTATTTAGAATCTTTTTCAAAATTTCTGTTCTATAGGAATTTTTTCAGAAATTTTCGTTCGATAGGGATTTTTTCAAAAATTCACTTCAGTAGGTTTTTTTTTTAATTTTGAAAAATTCCCTGGAATTTTTTTTTCTTTTACAAAACTTTTGAATTTTTCTTCTTTTATGAAATTTTTAAAAAATCTACTTTCTATAGGAAATTTTCGGAAAATTTACTTTCTATAGAAAATTTTCTGACAATTACTTTCTGGAGGAAATTTTCTGAAATTTACTTTCTAAGGAAATTTTCTGACAATTTACTTTCTGGAGGAAATTTTCTGACAATTACTTCTAAAGGAAATTTTCTGACAATTTACTTTCTGGAGGAAATTTTCTGACAATTTACTTTCTAGAGGAAATTTTCTGACAATTTACTTTCTGGAGGAAATTTTCTGACAATTTACTTTTCTAAAGGAAATTTTCTGACAATTTACTTTCTGGAGGAAATTTTCTGACAATTTACTTTCTAGAGGAAATTTTCTTGAAAATTTACTTTCTAGAGGAAATTTTTGAAAATTTACTTTCTAAAGAAATTTTCATGACAATTTACTTTCTAGGAGGAAATTTTATGACAATTTACTTCTAGAGGAAATTTTCTGAAAAATTTTTCTAGAGGAATTTTTTGAAATTTACTTTTTGGAAGAATTTTTTGACAATTTACTTTCTAGAGGAAATTTTCTGACAATTTACTTTCTATAGGAAATTTTTTTCTGAAAGTTTACTTTCTATAGGAAACTTCTGAAAATTTACTTTCTATAGGAATTTTTCTGAAAATTTACTTTCTATAGGAAATTTTCTGAAAATTTACTTTCTATAGGAAATTTTCTGAAAATTTACTTTCTATAGGAAATTTTCTGAAAATTTACTTTCTATAGAAATTTTCTGACAATTTACTTTCTATAGGAAATTTCTGAAATTTACTTTCTATAGGAAATTTTCTGACAATTTACTTTCTATAGGAAATTTTCTGAAATTTACTTTCTATAGGAAATTTTTCTGAAAATTTACTTTCTATAGGAAATTTTCTGACAATTTACTTTCTGGAGGAAATTTTCTGAAAATTTACTTTCTATAGGAAATTTTCTGACAATTTACTTTCTGGAGGAAATTTTCTGACAATTTACTTTCTGGAGGAAATTTTCTGACAATTTACTTTCTGGAGGAAATTTTCTGACAATTTACTTTCTAGAGGAAATTTTCTGAAAATTTACTTTCTAGAGGAAATTTTCTGAAAATTTACTTTCTAGAGGAATTTTCTGAAATTTACTTTCTAGAGGAAATTTTCTGAAAATTTATTTTTAGAGAAAATTTTCTGAAAGTTTACTTTCTATAGGAAATTTTCTGAAATTTACTTTCTATAGGAAATTTTCTGAAAATTTACTTTCTATAGGAATTTTTGAAAATTTACTTTCTATAGGAAATTTTCAGAAAATTTACTTTCTATAGGAAATTTTCAGAAAATTTACTTTCTATAGGAAATTTTCAGAAAATTTACTTTCTATAGGAAATTTTCAGAAAATTTACTTTCTATAGAAATTTTCAGAAAATTTACTTTCTATAAGAAATTTTCAGAAAATTTACTTTCTATAGGAAATTTTTCTAAAAATTTGCTCTTTATTTGTTTTTTTAAGAAAATTTTAGACATTTTCGGATAAATTTCCTATTGGGACTTTTAATACTTTTACTTTAAATACCAGTTGTCGATCTTAACTATTTTTTCATTTGTTTTATTATATTTTTTTATTCATTTTTGGAAAAAAAGAAATGAAATTAGCATTTCTTTTGACAAGTTGTTGTTAATGAAATTTCAAGTTTAAAAGAGAAATTTTTCGTCTATATTTTTAGAGTTTATAGCCCTTTTTCACTTAAAAATTATTCAAAATTCAAGTTATCATGTTTAAACAAAGAATTTCAAGCAAATAAATTAAATTCTTCTTCTTTTAGCGATTTTATTAGTTTTTTTAATTTTGCTATTTTTTATAGCAAAAAATAGTTTACTATTTCCAGTAGCAAAAATTTTATTACAAAAGTTACATAATTTTGTAATAATAATTTTTCGTTAAATATTAAGATTTTTTTAGTTATTTGTTTGCATTTACAAGGAAAAACATGCATCCAGTATTGAAGACATTATTGCAAAAAAGTGCAAAAAATAACAGATATTAACTGCATGCAATCTGTTTAAGGTGCAAAGAAAAACACAGAAATAGTTTTGCAAAACAAGTTTTATGTAATAATTTTTTTTTAATTTAACAATTAAAATAGAAATAAATGAAAAGCAGAGAAAAAATATTAATAAAGTAATGAAATGTAATAATTACATCATTTTAAAGTCATACGAAATTAAAAGAAAATTTAAGAAAAACTACTCATAGGTAAAAATGGTGGCTGGTAGCAGAAAACTTGCAAAAAAGAATTTTAAAAGAAAAATTTTTATGGTTAATTTTTCAAAAATTTCCTTTCTATAGGGAATTTTTTAAAAACTCTATTCTATAGGGAATTTTTAAAAAATTCACTTTCTATAGGGAATTTTTCAAATTGCACTTTCTATAGGGAATTTTTAAAAATTCACTTCTATAGGGAATTTTTTTCAAATTGCACTTTCTATAGGGAATTTTTCAAATTGCACTTTCTATAGGGAATTTTTCAAAATTCACTTTCTACAGGGAATTTTTCAAAATTGCACTTTCTATAAGGGAATTTTTAAAATTGCACTTTCTATAGGGAATTTTTTCAAAAATTCACTTTCTATAGGGAATTTTTCAAAATTGCACTTTCTATAGGGAATTTTTCAAAATTGCACTTTCTTAGGGAATTTTTCAAAATTGCACTTTCTAAAGGGAATTTTTAAAAAATTCACTTTCTATGGGGAATTTTTCAAAAATTCACTTTCTATGGGGAATTTTCAAAATTCACTTTCTATGGGGAATTTTTTCAAAAATTCATTTTCTATGGGAATTTTTCAAAAATCACTTTGGGGGAATTCAAAATTGCTTTTTTCAAAAAAAATTCACTTTCTATAGGGAATTTTTCAAAAATACTTTCTATAGGGGAATTTTTCAAAATTCACTTTCTATAGGGAATTTTTCAAAATTTCACTTCTATAGGGATTTTTCAAAATTCACTTTCTATAGGGAATTTTTCAAAAATTCACTTTCTATAGGGAATTTTTCAAAAATTCACTTTCTATAGGGAATTTTTCAAAAATTCACTTTCTATAGGGAATTTTTCAAAATTCACTTTCTATAGGGAATTTTTCAAAATTCACTTTCTATAGGGAATTTTTCAAAATTCACTTCTCTATAGGGAATTTTTCAAAAATTCACTTTCTATAAAGGGAATTTTTAAAAAATTCACTTTCTATAGGGAATTTTTTAAAAATTCACTTTCTATAGGGAATTTTAAAAAATTCACTTTCTAAAGGGAATTTTTAAAAAATTCACTTTCTAAAGGGATTTTTTAAAAAATTGCACTTTCTAAAGGGATTTTTTCAAAATTGCACTTTCTAAAGGGAATTTTTAAAATTGCACTTTCTAAAGGGAATTTTTCAAAATTCACTTTCTAAAGGAATTTTTCAAATTGCACTTTCTAAAGGGAATTTTCAAAATTGCACTTTCTAAAGGGAATTTTTCAAAATTTGCGCTTTCTAAAGGGATTTTTCAAAATTGCACTTTCTAAAGGGAATTTTTCAAAATTGCACTTTCTAAGAGAATTTTTCAAAATTGCACTTTCTAAAGGGATTTTTTCAAATTGCACTTTCTAAAGGGAATTTTTCAAAATTGCACTTTCTAAAGGGAATTTCTCAAAATTGCACTTTCTAAAGGGATTTTTCAAAATTGAACTTTCTAAGAAGAATTTTTCAAATTGCACTTTCTAAAGGGATTTTTTCAAATTGCACTTTCTAA
>PYHX02000025.1:0-31914 GCA_004302925.2 Cochliomyia hominivorax | reverse complement strand
AAACTAGTGGACCGATTAATCCCATATTCCTGAAAGTAACATATTAAAAAATCCGATAGGATCTGGGGAAGGGGAACCCCCATTTTGAATGAATAATTGATCATCGAATATCTAAATTTAGTTCCCATCACTTTCTCAAGAAACTGTTTTACTGGACAAAATGTAGGACGGATAGGACCAGGGGAGGCCTGTCCAATACAAAACTAATATTGATTAATGAACGTCTAAAGAACTCACTTTCTCAAGGCAAAGTATTACCGAGCAAAAATAGAAAAAAAAGTTGAACCGATTAAAAGGCAAAATATTAGTTATCGGGTAAAAACAGCGCCAATTTTCCAATTTAAACAAATCACTTTTACAAGGAAGTTTTTAATTGAACAAAGTAAAAGATAGATTGATAGGATCAGGGGAATAATTTATCTCCATACTGATTATCGAATATTTAAAGAAATATAACAACGAAAGTTCTAAAATTTTATTCCTATCACGGGATTCCAATCAGGGCAGAGATGGTCTAAAGAAACTATCGAAATGAGGGCATTAAGATTCCGTTCCAATTACCTTTACAAGGTACAGTTTTACCAAATAAAATATTGACAAAAATTTAGTTCCGATTAAAGCAAATATTTGTTATCGAAGTGAGAGTCCATACCAATTACTTTCTCAAGGAACACTTTTACTGGATAAAAGGTGGGACGACAAATGCTTACAATCAATTATTTGTGGAGAGTCAAAAAATTTAGTCCCAATCTTGGGAAATTATTGTGATAAAAAAATAATGGACAGATCTGAAAATTGAACTGTTCATACACACAGAGAAAAAATATGAATCAAAATCAACGTTGAACATAGTTGATTTAAGATTGAATATATATTTTTTTTCATTTAGTTTAAAAATTAATATTTTTATTTTGGAGAAATAATATTGTACATGTTAGAACCATTCGATATTTAATATATAAAATTATATAACGATTAACGATTAAGTACTAAAATTTCAAGTAGTAAAAATTCAAGAATATTCTCATGGAACTGTATTCACTATGGAACAATGTTAAATGACCATTTTTTTGCATATGAAGCAAAATCATAACTGACAAAAAAGTTAAATTATTTTTATTTTAATTGATTTTACATTGATTTTTTGCTGTGTGTAGAGTTTCCAAAATTTGCCTAAGAAACGATTCCATTGGATTTTTTTTAAAAGGGAAGATGGTCTGGGGTAAAGTCCCCATTTCATTCATTTAAATTTGTAATTCCAATTTGTGAAATTTCTTTCGAGATGTAGAAACTGAGGACAAATGTTTGTGCATCCAGATAAAAGTTAGTAAAAAATTAAAAAAGGTATTTATTCAACCCTCGTATTTATAATTAATTTATTATATTTTATTTTACATTCGTTTGATTTTTTGTATGTTTAATTCCTAGAAATATGAGTATTTAATTATTTCAATATGGATTTTTTTTGTCTTAATAATTTTTTTCTTTGATTTTCGCTTCAAAAATATTTTATTAAATTCATCAATTCATCGTGTTCTACTGTTTGTTTTATACCCTACACCATCGAAGATGGTTGGGGTATTATGCGTTTGTGGTGATGTTTGTTTGCAGAAAAAAGTTTGTTGGTACATATTATTTTAGCCCAAAAACGAAACCTATTGAAATTGGCCATGATCTGTCCAATATTTCAGATACCTCTCATACAAATGTTCTTCCCGGAATTGGGTTTTAAGTTCATTAAAGTCTTAAAACAAAGAGATTTAAGCGAAAATTGGCATAAGTAAGTCCTATAACATTTAAAACTATGTGCCAAAATATGCGAAGGTCGGTCAATTATTTCCAAATTACTGCTTTTAAGGGCAAAATCCTCACATATACGTAGGTATTGTAACGAAAATTGCTCAAATTAAGATGAATATAAGAAACAATCGACGAGGGTTGGTTCATAATTTTTGTAGCCCCCATATTAATTCGCACCCCCCCCCCCCACTGCCAGAAAAATGCATTTTTAAAACTCATAAATTGAACATAAAACTTAGTGTCGCAATAGTATACTACACATTAAGAATAAATGTGAAAATTAAATTATACGAGGGTCGTTCATAAATTTTTTGTAACTTCCACGATAATGTGGTTGTAGGGTATTAGATAGTCGGGCTTAACTTATTGTGAAATTCTTATTTATTATACCCTCCACCACCACAAGTGGTGAGGGTATATTAAGTTTGTCATTCTGTATGTAACGCCAAGAAGGAATCATCTAAGACCCAACAATGTATATATATTATTGCATCAAATCAAAAACTGAGTCGATTTAGCTATGTCCGTCTGTCCGTCTGTCTGTCTGTTGGAAACATTCTCACGCCTAGAATAATTGACCGAATTCAATAAACTTGGCCACATTGTTTGTTATGTCCTAAACAATTTGCTATTTAAAACCAGCTATATCGGTTTAAACAAAAATTAATTTTAGCATACAATTGCACGTGCTTCATCATCGTGCAAAAAATTATCAAATCTGATTAACCGGAAAAAAGTTATAGGCTATAATATCCAAAATTTTGATACACCCAAACTCTTTGTGCCATATGGGCCGCAATTCTTAAGATAATTTACTAAAATTTGTCACAACTATTTTTTTAACCATTCTTAATATACGTTATAAATTTTATTAACATTGGTCCATATTTGATTTAGCTCCCATATAATGCCCCTTCCCGGAATATGATTTATAGCTTATAACACTTTTAAATTTGAACCAATTCTATTGAAATTTGACACAGTTAATTTTCTAGCTATTTTAAATATATGTAATAAATTTTATTAACATGGGTCCATATTTTGATATAGCTCCATTATAACGCCCCTTCCCGAGTAAATAAAGACCAATCTATTGAATGTCGACACAATTATTTTGCTAATTCTTCTGAAGATATTTTATTAATTTGCCCTATATCGGTCGAAATTTTCCTATAGCTCGCTTATAACGGGGTTTCCCGGAAAACGGATTAGAGTTTATAAAACATTTAAATAAAGATCAATTCCATTAAAATTTAGCACAATGATTTTTCTAACTATAATCAAAGTATATTATAAATATGAACAATCTTGGTCCAAATTTTGCTGTATCTCCCACATAAGACCCCTTCCCGGAAAATAGTTTTGAGCTTATAACAAGCATATTTTTTGTTTTTATACGCTCCACAGTACAAGTGGTAGAGAGGAAATATTAACTTTGTCATTCTGTGTGTAACGCTAAGAATGAATTATTTCAGACCCCATAATGTATATATTCTTGCATCAAGTCAAAATCTCAGTCGATTTTCGTCAATCTCTTTGTCTGCTCACATCCACAAAAATTAACAGAGCTCAATGAAAATTGGTAGAGAAAAGGCAGTTCAGTAGAAAAATTTTATAGCCTAAATTGTAACTAATTTTATGACTAATTAAGTATTTTGTGTTATATACATTTGTAAGTGTATGTGTATCTATGGAACCTAACGTATAAACTTTACACGAATTTGTGGTGGAGGGTATTTAAGATTCGGCATAGCCGATTATAGCATTCTAACTTGTTTTTTATTTATTCTTGTGATTTTTTTCGGTCTCTTTTTTTATTTCGCCTTCTGTTATTATTTCGGTATTTTTCGAAAAACAGAAAATAAATTTTTTAATTATTGTAAAAATACATTCAATTAAAATAAAAATATGTTTTTATAATGTAAAAAAATAAAAATAACAAGAACTGAAAAAAAAAATATTGTAAAAACGCGAATTAAGAAATAAATTAATTGAATTTTTTTAATTATTAAATTTAATGAAATCAGAGTGAATGAATAAAAATTATATCGTCACATATTTAGATCAGTTCTTAAGGCTAAATTCTTTGTAGTTCATATTTCTAACTCAGATTTTAGTTTTGATTGTAGTTCGGACTCTAATTTAGATTCTAGTTCAGATTCTCGTTCAAATTTTAACTCAAGTTCTACTTTAAATTCCAGTTCAGGTTCGAGTTGAGATCTTAATTCAAATTCTTGTTTAGACTCTAGTTTAAATTCTGGTTCAGATTCTAATTCAGATTCTTGTAACTGTACGTATGATTAATTTCATAAGATTATATCTCAGATTCGAGTTCAAATTCCAGCTAAGATTTTCGTTGAGATTCTAGTTCAGATTCAAGTTCGGATTCTAGTTTAGACTTCAATTCAAATTTTATTTCAGATTCTACTTCAAATCATATTTTAGTTCAAATTTTGGCTCAGATTCTAGTTCAGATTCATAGTTCAGTTTCTCCTTTAGATTGTAAATTAAATCCAAGTTCAGATTCTTTCTCAAATTCTAATTCAGTTTTTAGTTCAGATCCTAATTCGAATTTCTGTTCAGATTCTTTTTCAAATTTCATCTAAGATTTTTGTTGAGATTCTAGTTCAGCTTCGAGTTCGGATTCTAGTTTTGTCTTCAGTTCAGATTTTATTTCAGATTCTTGTTCAGATTCTAGTTCAGAATCCAAATCAGATCCTCGTTTATATTCTAATTCAGATTCTTAGGTTAAATTTGAAATTCTTGTTCATATTGTACTTCAAATTCTGGCTCAGATTCTACTTCAGATTGTACTTCAAATTCTCGTTCAAATTGTAGTGTCAGATTCTACATCAGATTCTAAAACAGATTCTAATTCAAATTTAACTTCAGATTCCAATTCAGATTTTAGTACAGATTTTTGCTCAAATTCTAGTTCAGTTTATAATTAGTTTATAATTGAAATTCCTGCTCATAATCTGGTTTAATTACTGTTTCAGGTTTTATAAAAAAGATTTCATGTACCACATCAATCATACGCAACCATTCTTTTTTATTAAAAGCATTAATTTTATCCTGCAAACATATTTTTTTCATATAAGAAAAAAAACTAAATATTTCATCAATCATTTATTTTTTGCTTGATAATTAATTTGTATACTTTTTTGTTTAACTTTACATCTCTTTTTGCCATAATTTACCGCATTAATTAACTTTTATAAACATTTTATTGTCAGTTCATTTAAATTTGTCATTTATTACTAAAGAATGTTAAACACACACACATACAAATGAAATAATCAAATAAATTAAATAAAATATTATTTTATTTTAAATTAAAAAAATAAATAAAATTTAAAAAAAGAGATGAAATTTACCATAACAACAGATCATAAAAGAAAAAAAATCACTTTAATTGAAATTAAAACTTAAAAAAGTGAAAAAAATAAATTAATTAACAACCAACAGAAATATAACTGTAATTAAAAATCACACATTTATATTATTTTATTATAGAGACATCAACGAAATCAACAGCATTTTTTTATTTCAATTTTATTGATTTTATTATCATTATAATTCAATACAAATAAACATTAATTACAGTAGAGGCAAAATAATTAGCAGAAGCAAAACAGAATAAGGAATTCAAAAAAAGGGAACTGAACTAAAATTGAACTAAAACTGAACCAGAACTGAACCAGAATTGAACTCGGACTGAACTAGAACTGAAGTAGAATTTAACTGAACTTAACTAGAACTGAAGTAGAACTGAACTAAAGTTGAACTAGAATTGAACACGGACTGAACTAGAATTGAACCAGACCTGAACTAGAACTGAAGTAGAATTGAACTGAATTAAACTAGAACAGAACTAAAGCTTAACTAAAACTGAACTAGAGTTGAACTAGAACTGAACTAGAACAGAACTCGGACTGAACTAGAATTGAACCAGAACTGAACTAGAACAGAACAAAAGCTAAACTAGAACTGAACTAGAGATAAGCTAGAACTGAAGTGGAACTGAACTAGAACTAAACTAAAATTGAACTAGAATTTGATCAAGCAACTGTACGTATGATTAATTTCTATTTAATATAAATAAATTAAGTATACGCCAGAGTTTCTTCTTAATGTTTTCAAATCAATTTCAAATAAATTTCTACTTCTAACAGATCCTTAATTTATGTCTTTTTTTTACAAACTTTTCCTTAAACCTCATTGAAATTGTTTTCAAAAAATATACATATTTTCTTTCCTAAATGGAATTTGTCAACAATATAAGTAAGTTTCAAAAAAATGTCAAGAATTAATATTAAAACAATTTCACGTTAAGCATTCATCCACACACATATTTACATCACATCATACATGTGTAAAAATTCATAGAGTCCTTGTCTGATGCCACAAAATAATAATAAAAAAATTGAATGAGAGAAAAAAACAAATATGATGAACAAGAATCAGAATCAGAGTATTAAACAACAACTCGTTGTTAAAAAAAAAAACATTCCATTCCAAAACAATATGAACAAAAATTCAAAAATACCAAAACGATATACTAAATACAGATATAAACACACGCACCCACACATACACCCACATATATATGTTAACTTATGCATGTAGTCAGTCACACTTATTCTGGATGAGGGAGAGAATAAAATTTTTGTTGGCAAAATAATTGTGTTTCAATTGCGAACATAAAGAAAGAAATTACAAGAACAAAAAACAAACAAAAAAAAAATAGTGTTTAAACAACACACTGACGAACTGTCAGAGTTTATAGAAATATCGGACTGCCTTCCGGTTTGCTTCCCTCTCTCCAGAACTTTGGCATTTGGTCACTTACTGACTAAAAAAAAACATGTGTTTTATTGTTGTTGTTGTTGCTTAAAATATGTTTGGTATTGTTTCATTTCATTCAAAATTTCTGATCTTTTTTTCTATCAAATCTTTTTTCACTGGTTTTCCATTTCTCAATTCATTTATTCATTCATTCATTCATACATTTTGTAGCCAGTTATTTTTCATATCTATATGGATATGTGTATGTGTGTGTGTGCACTCACACATCCATATCCATCTAGATATGTGTGAGTCTGTTTGCATTTCCTGTTGATAAAGATGATGATGACGTTGATGTCGTTGATATTTTTTGAATGAATATTTTTTTGGTTTAAAAAATTTTCTATAGATTTTTTTTCAGTTCAGTTTTGTGTCTATATTTGCGAGATGAACTATAAAAAAATATTTGATTTTTCAATTTGTTACACAAAATATTTCCACAATACAGAGAGAGAAAAATTTGTGCGAAATTAAAGTTTATTTGGTTCAATTATGAGAAAATAAGGAAAATTTGATTTGGTTTTTTAAAAATAAAAAATTGATGTAAATTAAAATTTATTGATCCATAATTAGGATTTCTGGCATCTAATAGAAATTAGCAGTATATTTTAAGGTGGTGTGTAGATTTTTCTTGAAAATAATTCTATATCTTCCGAAATGTTGCAGATATTTAAATAAAATTTAACATGGTTACAGCTGAGATACTTACGAATTTAATTGGGAAATAACAGGATCACAGCTCTTCAAGGAACTACCGAAATTTTATTAAAATATACATTATTTATTATGGAATTTGATAGAAATAATTCTTTAAATTCTGTATCGTTTGAGATATCAAAATATATTTTAAATACACTGAACCAAATGTTGTAGGTAATTTTAACGGAAAGTGTTCATAGAATTTTAACGAAATAAACAGATTTTTATTCCAAAACAAAACTTTTCTTCAATTTGAAGAATTTTCTTCAAATATACTAAAAAAAATTAATCAAAAAATTTCGTTAAAAAATTAAAAGTCAATTTGAATAAAATTTTTGTTAAATTAACTATTTTTTTTCGTCAAATAATTTTTTTTATTTTCTATGTCGTTTCAAATGAAATATGACAAAGAAAATGTAAACTGAATATAGAAATTAAAGGAGAAAAAATTTTTATTGAACATTCTAATTAATATGATTCAAATGGAATGGAAGATCAGCTGATCAACAAATATGTAAGTAACTTTTCATAAGAAATACAAGCCGATCGGCCCACCGCCGTCCTTTAACATTTTATAATTTTCACTTATCTTATACGTTTTCTACACAATTTAATTTTTATCTAAAACTAGCGCTTTCTCCTCAGTTATAGATCTTGAAAGAAAATTTCATAAATCGGCGTAAACTAAAAAAAAAATGTAATTGGAACAAAATTCTCGCTGTAATAGATCTATTGATATTCGATAATCAATATTTGCTCTATATGGGAGCTACTTCTCCCCTTATCGTATCCGTCTTACATATTGTCCAGTAAAACAGTTCTTTGAGAAAGTCATTGGGACCAAATTTGAAAATTCTCGTTGTTACAGTTCTTAAGATATTCTATAATCCATATGTGCTTTATATGGAGATTACTCCTTCCCTTGATCCTTAGTAATTTATGTATCAATTTATTACAACAATTTAACGTAATTCTTTCCTCAATTTAACTTAAATTTCGTAAATTTAACTTAAATATGGTAGTAAAATTGAATAATATTCATCAATATTAAATGTTTATTTAGTCAATTTGAATAATGTATTATTCAAATTGAATAATATATATTCAAATTAACACCATTTTTATTAATGAATTTAAATAATCATATTGACAATTTTTCGTCAATATGAAGAATTTACGTAAAATTAATGAAAATTTTCGTTATCATGAATAAAGGTTTCGTTGGGTGATATTTAATATACTTCTTCAACTCTACACCCTTTTCGTTATATTTACTGCCATTTTTAGTTCAGTGCTGTAAATGTGCCTAACAAGGTTCTAGTGAAAAACTTTCCGAAGTAGACCGTCTTGGTTAATGGAATTTTTGAAAATTCACCAAAAATACATTTAAAATATTACAGAATCGGAAATTCGTATAAATATAGTCCTTAAAAAACTCTACTAAAGAAACTGCTAGATTTCTTATAGTTTCGGACATATTCAAACCGAGAGAAAAATTAACCCATTTTAAGACAATTTTTGTTTGTTTGCATTATGACCAGATTCTTCTGCATAAGCCAGTTTCTTCACAAAATTTGTGACTATTAAGTTGCAAAAATTTTAGAATTATATGAGTCCTTTAAAGAGTTATATTAATCTGAAATTGAAAAACTGAATGGAAAACAGATAAATATGGTCAGAAGTAGATCAATTTGCGATGAATTTTAAACAATGCGGTAAACTATTTTAATAAGAATTTTGTATCTAAATAAACGTCAGAATATGAAGATAAACAAGTTATAAGAAAACAGTCAGTTAAGTGTCATTTGATGACAAAAATTTATGAAAAACTGAAAATTCCATTTTTCCAAAAATTATGAAAATTTTAATTTACATTGTACATTTTAAAAAATTAAAAAAAAATAATATTATTATTTCCTTAAAATTTCATTTTTACATATATAAACTTGTCACTAATTCAGAAAATAAAAAATACTCCCACCTTTCCTTGAAAAAATACCCAAAATCCCAATACGTAAAAAACTGTTAAAAATGTTGACTTTTTTCAATGAAATAGTCACCCTATCATTAAATAGGGTGTCTGATAAGAAATTTTTTTGGGTATTTGCATTTTATATATCGCTATATATATCAGATAATAAATGTTGCCACCTTTTATGAGAGATTTTGTTTCAATTCATAAATGAACTTTTGGGGAATTTTTAAAAAATCAACATTTTTAAAATACCAACCCAAAATGGCCAATTTTTGAGGTTTACTGAAAACTCCCCTGAATAGATAGGGACCTATACTCCTTCAGATCAACTCGAATATACTTCAGCTTTAACCATGTGAAATTTCATTAAAATATATTTAACAGTTTAAAAGTAACAGAATTAATTTTACAACTTTTTATGAAATTAATTTTTGGTGAATTTTTTATTAATCAACATAAACACGATGACCAAGTTTGAAGGGTCACCAACTAAGACCCTGACCAGGTAGCAGCCTATACTTTTCCATATCAACTCGAAAAGACCTCGGTTTTAATCATGTGAAATTGCTTTTAAATATATTTAAGGATCTAAAAGTTACAGAATTATATCCAAATTCCATCGATTTACACACACTGTGCGATCTATATTTGTGTCTTTTTGGTAAATTTTGATTCACAATTAGAATTATCTATCAGTAGCACTTAGCTATCATTCCCTTTGCTATCGTTGCATATCCATAAGGAATTTATTATACAAATTTTCCATTTATCATCATAATCATCATGAAAACATCACGAATCTTCATCATTTTAATCTGTTAAATAACAATTGTTTTTGAAAAGGAATTTTATGCACAAAACTATTTCAATATTAATATTTCAAATTAATATAAATTCTATTTTCTATTAAATACTAACCAAACACACATACTCACACAGACACACACTCACACATATGTAACAAACTAAAATATTTTACCATTTAGTTAGATGATTCATTCATTCATTCATACATACATTTGTTCATTCATTCACAGAAATTCTGTTCATTTGAAATTTTGAATTGCAATTCATAAAAAAGGGGGCGTGGGAGCAAGAGGAAAACATATCAAGTTAGTTCCTGTCATAATTTCAACTGACCATAAATAAAGCAACAAAATACAGAAACATGAGTACAAAAAATATTTTCATATGAAACATATGAACAGAATAGAAACAGACTAGAAAACTGAATAGATTTCAGTTGAAACGAATCAAAATTTGGGATTCCATAAAGATTGTGGGGGGGGGGGGGGGTTTAGTGTTTGTGATAGGAAAATGGTTATAGATATGGATTTTTAGTTAGGCATTTCATAACCATACAAGAGACGAAAATATTTTATGATTTTTTGGCAGCAACAACAAGAGATAAATTGAAACCATTTCAACCAAAAATACACTCACTCACTTTCACCCTCCTACCCTTTCTGGAAATAACCGCCTTCAGCAGAAAACGAATCACAACAATTTATGTGTCTTTATGATGATGTTGCCGTTGCTGCTTTTGTTTCTGCTGTTGATGCATTCAACATATTTGCAACTCATACTTCAATCATAAACACAGAATTCATACAATTTCAGTTTATGAGTTCATGACTGTAAAGAGTATGATGATGAATCTATATGTATGTGTATATGTATTGGTGTGAGTGTGTAAAATATTGTCTGCTTCATTACTTCTTGTTTAACAGGATAACATCCAGCAAAGGTTGCAAATATAGTTGTAACAGCATAAATAGCAAAATGATAGAAAAAAAAACTGATGATAAGAATTTCATTTATGCAACTTGAAGAGGATCAGGACATGGATGAGGATGAGGATAAAGAAACATCTCAAATATTTTTCGAGATTTTGAAGAAATAAAAAACAGTTCTTTTTTCCATATTTTTTCCATATTTTTTATCCTTTTCCTTTTTATTTTTCCTATTTTTCAATTACTTGTCACACTCTGCTACTCAAAATTATCTAATCGAATTTTTTTGGAAATAATTCTATAACTTTTGAATTGTTAGAGATATGTTAATGGGATTTCAACTGATTTGAGCAGAGGAATTTTCGAGTTGATTTCGAAGATTACAGTCTGTAATCTGGTTAAGGACATTAACGGTGGCCCTCCAAAATTAATGATTTTTTCTTATTTTTCAAAAATTAAACAAACAATTTTCCTCGTTAGAGCTGTGGTAGTTTCGGCTTGATTTCGAAGAGTCCAATCCTATAACTGGGTCAGGAGTTTCGGTTATAATGATTAATTTTTGGCCAAAAATTAATTTTTTAATTGAGACAAAAGAAATATGAACTTTAAATGTTCCTTGTTGACTTCACAAGCTGATTTTAAAGAGTAGAGACCCCTGTCTCTGCAGGGCCATATCCGGTAGCCCTCCAAAATCCCAAAGAATGCATTTTAAATTGAGACAAAAGATATAGATATTATTTAAGAATCTCTATAAAAATATATCTAAATGAGGAAATCATCTCTTATAGTTTCAAAGATATTCGAGGTGAAATAAATTTTTTGCACATTTTTATAATTATTTTTTATTTGTTGTTGTCGTAACAGTTCGTCTGTAACTGGTTGATATCTCTTGTGAAAAAACTTCCAATTGCTACAGCTGTCGCTGGGTTGACAATCTTTGGCCAAGTGTGACTCGGCACTAAAATAGCAACGTTTGCGAGAGGGCCTTCGACAAGATGATCTTTTTAGTGAAAAAGAAATTAATATTTGAACATATTTTTTATGAATTGGAATTAAGGGTACTTTTTTGAAAAAAGTAAGAATTTGTGTAATTCCTAATGTATGTATGTATGTATGTATGTATGTATGTATGTATGTATGTATGTATGTATGTATGTAACGTATAGACTCTAAAACGACAGGAAAAATTTTGATCAATTTGTCATACAATGATGCCAATATACCCGAAAGTAACTTATAGTAATTCATATAGGACCAGGGAGAGGGGTATCGCCCAAACAAAACTATCATTGATTATCGAATATATAAAGAACTATAACGGCGAAAGTTCTCAAACTTTCCCTTTAATTTTTCTTCAAGTCCTAACATTTCAATAGATACCAAAGTCTTGTGTATAAAGTTTGTATCTTGGTTGAAAGCCCAACCCTAATAAGGCTGCCTGAATGAACTTTTGCGTATTAAAAAAAATCAACATACCCAAGGAAGCTAAATTCTAAGTGTCACCGACTTCTTCCCCAACCAATTAAGGGTTTGTGCTTGTCCACATCAACTCGGAAGAAAAACATTTTTCAATGTGAAAAATTTCATTACAAGATATTGAGCGATTCAAATGTTATAGAAATATTTCGTTAGAATTTTTTCAATTTTAGACTACTTTAGTGTAATTTTACATTAAACAAATTGAATTGTATTTTTAATGTAAAGAAAATATTTTTCATAATTTTGTATTAATAATAACGACTCGTTTAACTTGTTACACTAATTTAATGTAATTTTACATCAATCAAGTTATTATTTTTTTCTTTAAGTTAAAGAAAATTACATTAAGAAAAATTATGAAAAGTTTACACTAATTTAATGTAATTTTACATCAATCAAATTATTATTTTTTTTCTTTAAGTTAAAGAAAATTATATTAAGAAAAATTATGAAAAGTTTACACTAATTTAATGTAATTTTACATCAATCAAATTATTTTTTTTTCTTAAGTTATAGAAAATTACATTAAGAAAAATTATGAAAAGTTAAGACTAATTTAATGTAATTTTACATCAATCAAATTATTATTTTTCTTAAGTTATAGAAAATTACATTAAAAAAAATTATGAAAAGTTTACACTAATTTAATGTAATTTTACATCAATCAAATTACTATTTTTTTCTTTAAGTTAAAGAAAATTATATTAAGAAAAATTATGAAAAGTTTACACTAATTTAATGTAATTTTACATTAATCAAATTATTATTTTTTTCTTTAAGTAAAAGAAAATTACATTAAGAAAAATTATGAAAAGTTTACACTAATTTAATGTAATTTTACATCAATCAAATTATTATTTCTTTTCTTTAAGTAAAAGAAAATTACATTAAGAAAAATTATGAAAAGTTTACACTAATTTAATGTAATTTTACATCAATCAAATTATTATTTTTTTCTTTAAGTTAAAGAAAATTACATTAAGAAAAATTATGAAAAGTTTACACTAATTTAATTGTAATTTTACAAATTATTATTTTTTCTTTAAGTTAAAGAAAATTACCTAAAGACTGATTCATGTTACAATATTTCTTCATATGTCTCTAAAAAGTTTACACTACTTTAATGTAATTTTACATAAAACAAAATATTTTTTGTTTTTCTTAATCTAAAGAAAATTTTTTGTATATTTTATATTGACAATACTTCCTTCGATTTTTCACATCTCATTTGTTAACATAAACTCTCCACTTGTTTAACATAATTTTACATTAATTTTCCTCTTTTACCCTCTTTTTTCAATTACATATGATTTTAATATAATTTTACAATAATTCATTAAAATTCACACAAAAATAACTAAATTTCTTTATTGTTTTCAAATAGAAATGTGAATTTTTTTCAACTTTTAATTCTTAACTTGTTGTTTAATATAATTTTACATCATGTATGTGCAACTATGAGTGTGTGTGTGTTTGTGTTTGTATGAGTATATGTGGTTGTAGTTTTGTTATATGTTAATTAACAATTTTCGTTTGAATTCCATGTTGTTGAATTTTGTTTAATGAAATGAATTTACAACATATTTTTTTGTTATTATTGTTGTTGTTGTTATTGCAACCGCCAAATATATCTGTACATCATTCAACATTTAAAAGAGTAAAACAAAAACACACTCAAATTCATACTTGTTTACACAAATATATAAAATTTATTTCATTTAAAGATTTTATAGGGTTTTCCAAAGCAAAATTATTTTATTGAAAACAATTTTTTTTATTTAATATAATTTTACACAAATTGTGTGTAATTTACATTCATTATATATTTACATTAAAAATATATAAACAAATTATTTTAGGTTTGTAGTTCTATTTTAATGAGCATTAGATAAGACATTTTTATAAAGAATATATATTTACACTATGTTAATGTAAATTTAAATTAATCTATTTATAGTTTTCTTGCTTAAATAATTTCATTATTACGATTTTTTATTTTATATAAAAAATATTAAAAAATTAAAAAAATATGTTTACATAATTTAAGTGTAATTTTACATTAATTCCACTTGTGTTACATTCTAAAAAATATTAATTTATTTGATTCAAATTTTAATATAAAACAAAATATGCGAAATTTTGCATTAAAACATAATTATATTGCATAAATGTAATTTTACATTAACAGATTTGTTTAAATTACATTTTCTCTCAAAAATTCCTTTTAATCGCAACATTTTTATTTCAGACATTAGTAAAATCTATAATTATTGAAAAAAGCTTTACACTAATTTAATGTAATTTTATTATATCTCTTAATAAACCTATTTTTACACTGCCATAATGTAATTTTACACATAATTTATTTTATTGAAAAAACTAAAAATTTTTATAATGTTATTTTACATTATTTACATTCATGTAATTTTACATTAAATATATTTTTACATTTAATATATTGTTATCACTCAAAATTTTAATGATGAAAAAAATCACTTTGTTAAAAAAACAATTTTACACTACTTAAGTGTAATTTTACATTAACCATAATGAAACATTTTTTTAGGAAATATAAGAATTTTAAATAATTATTAAACCTATTTTAAAGAAATTTTGTACAATAAAATTCTTTTTCTTTAATGTAAATTTACATTAATTATGTTTATAAAAATTTCGGTCCATATTTATAATTTATTAAGGTCTTTATAGTGAAATTTGAGAAGTTTGTAAATATTATTTTTGAAAATCTTTTTACATTAATATAATGTAATTTTATATTTACAACAACTTAAATGTAATTTTATATTTTAATTTCATGTTTAATTCTGTAAAAGATATAACTTTATAAGAACCTTAATATTTTCTTTAAACTATGCTGCACAGATTTTTTACACTTCTTTAGTGTAAATTTACATTAACTGTATTAAGTAAGTTGTTGATTAAATATTTATGTTCTTATTAAAATCTTTACACTGAATTTTGTTAAGGAATACTTTTTGGGAAGATATTTTTCATTGATGTAATGTAATTTTACACTTAATAACTTAAATATATTTTACATTTTCATTTTTTTTTTTTTTTTGAAAATATAACTTTATGAGAACCTTAATTAATTCTTAAAACTTTTTCAATACAAAAATGTTTACACCAATTTAATGTAAATTTACATTATTATATTTATGAATTTT
This sequence comes from Cochliomyia hominivorax, assembly GCA_004302925.2. NCBI lineage: Eukaryota > Metazoa > Arthropoda > Insecta > Diptera > Calliphoridae > Cochliomyia > Cochliomyia hominivorax. The sequence goes on along the minus strand of PYHX02000025.1, from coordinate 16,192 downwards.
TTAAATATTTATGTTTTAGTTAATACTTTTACAGCGAAATCTGTTAAGGAATACTTTTACTGAAAATCTTTTTACATTGATGTATTTTTACATTTAATGTAATTTTACATTTAATAACTTAAATTCAACTTTTCAAGAACCCTAATTAGGTCTTAAAACTATTTCTGTAAAAAAATTCTTTACACTACATTAATGTAAATTTACATTTACTTTATTTATAAAGTTTTTGTTTAAAAGTATGTGATTTTGTTAAGGTCTTTATGGTGAAGTTTATTGAAGAATATGAACATATTTTTACATCGAAGATCTACTTTGTCACAATTTTTTTACATTATTTTAGTGTAATTTTACATCGTATTGGTTTTTTAGCTTTACCAATTAAAAATAAATCCTTTTTTAATTTGTTTACATTATTTTAATGTAATTTAATATTTATGGCATTTCTGTGAATTTACTCTATAGAGTCCCTGAATTTCACTATAAACAACTGTGAGTTTCCCGGTTTATTTGAAACTTCATTACATTTCATGTTTCCTTGTTGGGATCTGATATGAAAACAGTGCGATTGGTTTTTATGTTAATATTTATTTTATACTTGATGCCCTTTTTTAACATTGCACTATGGGCTGGAATGTGAAAAATCAATATTTTTCAAAAGTTTTGATGTCTTCAAAATCTTTTCGATTTATCCTCTTTTTTAATCTGTAGTAATAGAAAATTAATATTTCGCTTTATTTTTGGAATATGCGACCCCACTATGCATCTGTTATATTTTATTTGAAAAATAAATGCAGCAAAGGGATGATGCATCATTGCAAATTGTTGCAAGTAAAACATATTGCTGCATATTGAAACATCCTCTTCCTCCCTAATTCTCCTTCTCTTTCACAGCAAAAACTATTAAAACATCAGGGTTTTAGTATTTTTATTTTAATGTTAACAATTTCTTTATATTGTTTTTGTTAATATTGTTGTTGCTGTTGTGTTTGTTGTTCCTTTATATTTTCATTTTTGCAACAACAAAAATCCAGAGATTCGTATTTTTATACACAACAAAAATATTTGAGTTTTAAATGAAAAAATTCCATTTTCATTTCTTGTGTTTTATACTACAACAACAATAATAATAACAACACTAACAAATAAACTCTGTATATTGTTTGTTATTGTTTTTTTTTTTGTTCTGTATTTTAATTTAACAAAAATTCTTTAATTTTATTGTTGTTACAACAACTACAACAATTTATTATTGCTAAAAATAAAAGAGAGAGAAAGGAAAAAAAAAACTGAACAGAAACAGGAAACAACAATAACAATAAACAGGTGTTTATTTCAAGTATCAGGAATAAAAACAACAACAACAACAACAAAAAGTAATAAAAATACATCTTTTGTTATTGTCTGTGTATCTGTTTGTATGTGTGGCCGGGTGTCTGTGTGCAGGTGAGTTAAAAATTAAAAGAAAAAATGCTTAAATTAATTTTGTTTTATTTGTGTGTGTGTGTGTGTGTTTTATAAAAGAGAGTACCACACGACGTATGAGTATGATTTAATTAAATTGTCAATTAAATATTACTCATACGCTAAAAATAAGTTTTTTTTTCTTTTGGAAATAATTCTGTTACATTTGTATCGTTCTAGATACCTTAATGAAATTTCACATGATTAGAGCTGGTGATGTTTTCTTTTTCATTTGAAGGAGCCCAGAATCAGGGAAATGTAATGAAAAACGCTATATTTTGTTAGAACCGACCTAGTTTAGGTTGGATTTTCAGCCAGACTATAAATTTATTGCACAAGTATTTGGTGTCTATGAAAACGTTAGAATTTGAAGATAATAATTTCACAATAATTTGTTGATGATGTACAATTTCTTCTAATTCAATTCATAAATGAATTTTTGGTGAACTTTTATAAACTCGAAACCAACTTTGGAGAATCACGGACTGCATCTCTTATCATATAGAGTATATTTTCCCCAAAATCAACTAAAAATACCCCAGTTATATCCATGAGCAACTTCAATAAAATATCTTTAATGGTTTAAATATAACAGAATTAATATAAAAGAATTTTTTATGAAATTTTGAAAAAATCAACATAGCAGAGTATGTCAACTTTGAAGAGTCACCGAATGCGGCCTAGGCTACATAGACACTTGTCCTCTTCAAAATCAACTAGAAAACACCTTAACTCCAACTGTGTCAAATTTTTTTCAAATATCTTAAACAGTACAAAAGTTACAGAATTATTTACCAAAAAATCGATTTGGACACACTGTGTAATCAATTGTTTACATTTGGTAAATAATAACAAAATTCTCATATTTTCTTAACAATTTTATGCCTTTAAGAGAATTCATTATAAGCACAACCACTGTAATAACTATTAAAACAAAAAAGCAACAACAACAACATCATAATACAAATTGTAACAACAAATCAAGTTAATTAAGATTTTTCACATTTCGACCATGAAATATTTTACGTTCATTTTTTTCATCTTCTGTTTAATAAATACCAAACATTTTACATGTAAATTGAAAAACAAAAAATATTTCATTTACATTATTTTTTTTTTTTTACAGATAGACAACATCATGTACATAATACTTTACATGTACATGTGTATGTAAATAAAAACAAAAACAAAAAAAAATACATTTATGAGGTTAATAAAAAAACTGAATTCATATGAAAAACAATTTTTATACTTTTTTCCATATTTCTCTCTTTATCCTGTATTTCACTCAATTTTTCAGCAAAAGGAATCTTATATTTTTTTACATGAATGTAAAAAAAAAACGAGTAAACATCATCATAAATTAAATTTGACATTCCTGCCATTTATAGCGAAAATGATGAAGATTTTGGAAAAAATATTAATTTTTCTAAAACAATGAAAACCTATTTAATTGTTTACATAATGTAAAATAGGTAAATTTAATTATTTAACATAAAAAATTCTTTGATAAATTAATTTTTTATTTTTTTAAATTAAAAAAATTACCTCGAGTAAATTAAAAAAAAATTGCATGTCATTTATTTAATCATGTAAAATAAATGTAAATATACATTATTTACCTTATGTAGCAATGTAAAATATAAAACTTTATTAAATTTCTTTAATTTTGGTTATTTTCTTTTTTAAATCGTTTACACAATGTAAACATTGCATTATTAAAGGAATTATACATTATCTTTATAAAACGCTTCAAATTAAATTGTTTACCTTAAGTAAACAATGTAAATTATGCTTATAAACATATGTTTACATATAAAAATTAAATATTTTCTTTTACACTTACTTTACTAAACAATTTTAAATTATTTACATTATGTAAACAATGTAAATAATATACAATTACATAATGTAAATGTTCTGCATACAAAAGTGAAATATTTTTCTTTAATAATTGCTCCATTAGACAATTTTTTTATTTACATTATGTAAACAGTGCAAATAAGTTGAATAAAGTACATTCAAGTTAAATTATGTAAACAATGTATCAAGCGGATAAAATTCTGTAAAATATTTATAAACAATATTTAACATATGTAAATTATTAAAAAAAATATTTACATTGTTAACAATTTGTAAACAATAAAATTTAAAAATTTACTTAATGTAAACAATATAAAGCCTAAATCTTACACAATGTATACAATGTAAATTATTGTAAATTAATTGTTAACAAAAGAAAATTAACAAAAATGTATTGAAAATTCATTCTTTTTACAACACATAAATATATATATATATATATATATATATATATATATATATATATATATATATATATATATATATATATATATATATATATATATATATATATATATATATATATATATATATATATATATATATATATATATATATATATATAATTGTTTACACAATGTCAACAATGTAATTTATTATTTCCAAAATAAATTTATCATGCTGACCTACATTATCAAAAAATATTGTACTATTTTATAAAAATATTAACTAAAACTTTATTCTTTACATCGAGTAAATAATGGTAAGTATCAAATTTAAGTAATTACATAATGTAATCAATTAAATTTTGGTAAATAAATTGATTTAAAGTGAAACAAATTCAATTTTACATGTATATGTAATGCAAAGTTTGAAATTTAATTATTTACATAATGTAAACAGTGTAAATTATTGTTATTAAAAGATATTTATCAAGAGCTTTTTTAATCAATAGAAATATCTATCAAAAATGTGTTCTTTGCTTAATGTAAACAATGTAGTATAATCTAAATTAGGGTAATATATGTTCCTTACTTTATGTAAACAATGTAATATAAAATAAATTATGGTAAATAAATCATATTTAAACAATATTTAACAAAATATAGCTAAAATTATTCTTCTTCTTTGTTTACCTTATGTAAAATATTAAATTTAATTATTTACCTAATGTAAATTATTGTAAATAAATAAAATTTAAAAGTAATCTAACAAAACTTAAACAAAAAATCTATTGAAAAAGAATTTGAAGTTATTTACATTAAATAAAGAATGTCAAAAATTAAAATAAATTGAAAATTAATTTTTTACACCGTGTAAACAATATATATTAACAATGTATAATAATTATTTACATTGTAAAAAACATATACATAATTGAAATTAAAATTATAAGTTGAAGAAATGATCAAATATGCATATAAATCAATTGTTGCCTTGTGTAAATAATGTTAAATATTTAATTTGATTCCTCATTTTATAGAAAAAATATAAATTTAAGAAAAATATTAAAAGTAAATTCTTATTTTTTAATTTATATCGTAATTATTATTATTTGTCATGTAAACAATGTAAATTTTAGGTAAACAATTGTAAAAAATCCTTATTGAGGTCTCGTTTTTATTTTCTGTTCCTCTTGCGATTTCTCATTTAATTGTTTTCCTTTTCAGTTTTCCTTTCCTTCCTTTTTGTTTCCTTTATGGTTTTCTTACTTTTAATTCTGGAATTTTTAGAATTTCCGCTTTATTAAAAATCTTTTTTTTATTTTTTCAAAAAACGTCTGTTTTGGTATTTCTTGTGTTCTTCTGTTTTTAATATAAAAATTATAATGAAATTAACTTTATGAATCAAAAAAAAAAAATCTGGAAAATACTTTTCAAAGGTAAAATAAAAGAAAAATTGAGATAAATATTATGGTCGTCATTTATTTGTGAAGGAAGAAAATTCCTCTTTAAAATTAAATAACAAGTTGGAAAATGAAGAAAAATATATTTTTATTTGTGGAAAGAAAATTATAAATAAAATATTTTCATCAGTTTTATTAAAAATAAGTTTATTACCATATTTATTTACATTCTTCTGTTTTTAACTACTTTTTAATAAATAATGAAATCGAAAAAATCTTAACATGTAAAGAATTCAATAACTTGAAAATGGTTATTAATAGAGTCTTGGGTTTTTGCTATTTTATAGACATTATATTAGACATTTCAGAAATATATTAATTTTTGGTTCCAATTCAAATTTCCCAATTTGAGGTGCTTTTTAGTTATGCCTTCCATTGAAGAGGTGAATTTCAAGGCATTTAAGCACAAAAGTCTATAATATTTGAACGCATCAAGATATTTAAAAAATTCTTATTATTTTGGACAGATAACTTTATTAACTATTATATGTATTTTATATGACTAAAATCGGTTCAGATATTCTCGAGAAATTTAAGACCAAAATTCAACTTTAAATTTTTTCTTATTTTAATTTTTTTCCATTTTCAATTAATTCTTCTTCAAATAACACGAAAAGAACGAAATATTTCAATAAAACCTTTAACATTACCGGTCAGGCCCTACTTTCAAATAACTTACTCTATATTTTGGTCTATATTTATAAAATTATAGACCGATCCTTGCAGAATTTGGTTCTACCATTTTTTATTATAAAATTTATTTTTAAAGAATTCTATCGTCAAGATAACTTTTATTTGAGATTTATTTCTTTTTTATAGGTTTTTCTTCTTTTTTTTTTTGTGGATCTAATATTTGAAATATGAAAAATTGTGGTCCGATCCAAAGGATCTTAAAATTTTAAAACAAAGTTTTCTGATTTCATAAATCTTTAAGTAAAACAAATGTCATCATGATACTGTCTTTATTCTAATACTTAAAACCTTTAAGAAGATTTTCGGAATAGAGGTTAATGTTTGGCCTATTCTGAACTACAGTTTCTTAAAATTTATCCAAAATGACTATGGCCATATAAAATTTGGAACAAGGATTCATAAATTTGAAATTTGTCAAAATATTTACACCCTTTAAAGAGATATGCGAAAAAGGATCTTATATTTGGTCTATAATGAACTAAACTTTGGTCCATAGAAACTATGACCGGCCCAAATACAAATATTCATAAATATTAATAATCCCACAGCAGATAGTGAAACTTGGTATTGAAATTATAACGCAGTGTTTATAAAACAATGTATGTCTTTATTGACTGAATATAAATTATAAAGTGAAGGCATTTGAAAAAATGAAAAATTCTATAAACACATTTTTCAATGAACTAATGTTTATTATAATTAATATAAACTTTCAAAACGATAAAGTGTATTTTCAACACGCCTCCTCACTGCAATCGCTTTTGAATAATGCGCCTCCTTAAGTACAATCAAGTTCATGTACTTCCATATCCCGAATACTGAAATTATTTTTCAATAGTGTAATTAATTCAAGAGTAATTTTCTCATTATTACTTGCGATGATAATATCATCTACGTATAATGCAACTATGATAGTTTCATTTCCAATTTTTCTCGAATATATGCATTGGTCGTACTTAGATTTTGTTAAACTGAATTTTCTTAAAACTGCATCAATACTTTTATACCATTGACGACCAGCTTGTTTTAAACCATATATAGACTTTTTAACAAACACACTTTGTTTCTGTTTTTCTCGTCAATGAAACCTTCCGGTTGTGTCATGAAAATTTCTTCATCTATGTTTCCATTCAGGAAAGCTGTAGATACATCCAACTGTCGTAATTTTAAATCTTTTTCAACTGCAAGTGCATATACTAAACGTAACGAGTTCTGTCTTACGACGGGTGCAAAAGTACTGTTATAATCAATTCCATATTCCTGAGAATATCCTTTTGCTACTAAACGGGCTTTACGTTTATCTATCTTACCATCGGGTGTATATTTAGTTCTAAATACCCATTTACATCCTATTGCTTTTCTCCCTTTGGGCAAATCTACTAACTTCCAACTTTTGTTCTTCATTAACGAACTATATTCTTGCTTAACTGCATGCTTCCATTCTTCTTTATTTTCAGAATTAAGCATTTCTTTGTATGTTTTTGGATCATTATTACTGCTATCAACTATATTAGCTTCTTCTCTACTTTTGAATAATGACCATGATCTTAAACGTTCTTTAATAGACGGTTCGGTAGATTCTTTTTCAATACTAGATTCACTATCTTGATCATCTGTCAAAATGTTATTAGGATCTTCTTCTTGTAATTGACTTTCATTATTGTCATTTTCTCCAAAATTATTTGTTGCCTCGACTACTTCTAAATCGTTATGACTTTCTTGTTGAGATTTTTTCTGTTTATGTCCTAATGCATTCCAATTAAATTCATAAAACCCCATTTGTTCATCTTCTATATCAGCTATGTCAACTTTAAAATTATCTTCTACAAATGTAACATCACGACTTTTAATAATTTCACGTGATTCTTGCTTCCATAAACGATAAGCTTTAACGTCTGTTGCGTAACCAACTAATATATATTCTGAACTTCTAGCCTGCCATTTAGATTTTCCAGGTTTTTTGTTTAACACAAAAGCTTTACTTCCAATTTGGCGTAAATGTTTAATTACAGGCTTTTTCCCAGTCCATAATTCTTCAGGAGTTTTATTTCTATTAATTTTCGTGGGGCACCTATTTCTTATATAGGATGCTGTCATTATTAATTCATCCCATAAAAATTCTGGTAATTTGGCTTCTATCATCACTGTTCTAGCCATTTCAACTAGGGTTCGATTCATGCGTTCTGCTATACCGTTTTGTTGTGGTGTATACTCAACGCTAAACTGATGTGTAATACCACAATCTTTTAAAAATAAATTAAATTCACGACTTGATAGTTCAGCAGCGTTGTCTGATCTAATAGATTTGATCTTCCTGCCTGTTTCTAATTCAACTTGTTTCTTAAAGTCTTTGAATACATCTAAGTATTCATTCTTCCTTTTCAAAAAACGAACATGTACCTTTCTGGTATAATCGTCAATGAATGTAACGAAATAGAGCTTTTTGCTTATAGACTCTACTCGCATTGGTCCACACAAGTCCGTATGTATTAATTGCAATACTTCGTTTGATGATTTTTCGGTTTTCTTCGGAAAAGCTTGTCTAATTTGTTTTCCTCGAATACAACTAATACACTGGACATTCTTAAAAGGAATCTTTGGTAAACCAAGAACCATATTATTGGATTGAAGTTTTACCAAATCTGCTGGATTCAAATGGCCATAACGTTTGTGCCATACTTCTAAAATATTTCTCTGATTTTCAATAACATTTGTAACAGTATAAGGTTTACGTATTGATTCGATACAATATATACCATCGTTCTTTTTAGATGTTATTAGAATTTTACCATTCTTGTAGATTTCTATCTTATTTTTAAATATATTAATGTTACAACAATTGTCTGTTGCCTTTCCTATTGAAAACAAATTACTTCTCAAATCTGGTATATACAATGTTTGTAAAAGATTTACGCTGCTTATTCGCCCATTGATGTTAACATTAATTTGTGCTGTACCAATTCCTTTAATTTCCAAATTTTTAGCATCTGCTAATCTTACATTGCCAGTATATTTTTCATCTAAGTCTATAAATTCTGACTTTAAGTTTGTCATGTGGGAGGATGCTCCACTATCAACTATCCAAATAGTTTTGTATTCTGATGAATGAAAATATCTATTAGGTTTCATAGCAGATACTGCAAAACCTGAACTGACATGTACTTCATTTGCTTTATTAATTTTCAATTTACAATTTTTGGCCATGTGGCCCTTTTTTCCACAATTGTAACAATTAAAAGGAAACATTTTCATACCTTTTTTATCCGTCTTATTATAGTTAAAATTACCCTGTTTCTTCTTGTTATTTGGAAACTTGTACACTTTTAGAGCATTGTCCTAAACATTTTCTTCTTCAGGCTTGTCACCAATTTCCAAAAGTCTTGAGCGTAGAACGTTGAGAGTAGGAAACTCATTGGCAGTGTCAAATGCTGCTTTTACTGCTTTATATTTGTCTTGCAAACCATCTAAAAGCATTACCGTCAGAAAATCTTCATCTATATCAGACACCATTTCACGAAGTTCGGAAACTGCAATGTCAAATTCAATCAAATATTGCGAAATATTTTGACTTTCCACCATTTTTAGGTTCAAGAATTTTCTATATAACTCTACCTTCTTTCTTGTAGACTTACGGTCGTACGTGTTCTTAAGATAATACCAAATTTCATTTGAAGATTTCAAAGTTTTAATCATACGTATAATATCCGGCTCTAGACAAATTATGATTTCAGCTCTGGCGTCTTGATCCAAATCTTCATATTCCCGTTTCTTCTTTAAAAATTCTTCATATGCTTTTCTTTCTAAAGCTGTGGGATTGCTACTGATAATAACCTCTTCTGGTTTAGCTATTTCTCCTCTTACCATTCGTAATAAACGATTTTTGTGCAATACTGCTTCCATTTGTGGAAACCATGTGGAAAAATTTTTTCCATTTAGCAAAGGTATTCTTCCTGATACAATCGCCATTTTTCAATGAACTAATGTTTATTATAATTAATATAAACTTTCAAAACGATAAAGTGTATTTTCAACACTTGGTTCCAATATTTTCCACCATTTAAAGTGATTTTTGAAAAAGACTTTCATATGAGACTCTCTTTAACTTGGTCTATATAAATTGGGGCCGATTTTTGTAAAATTTGAAAAAGATACTTTTAGATTTATAAATCTCAATCTTTCTTATCACGAATGCCAATTTGATACTTTTGCTTTCATGTCTTTTATATTAATTTTTTTTTTCAGAAAAGTGTTTTGTATGGTGGCTATTGTGGACCGAACTTTCCTAAATTTGATCCAAAACTATGGCCGTTCCATTTAAAGTTTAGGCAAAAGATTTATAAATTTCTGAAAATGGTTTCATATGGGAATTATGTCTCGTAAAGTTTGGAACAGAGATATTAGGAATTATGCCTTTTAAAGTGACTTTCGAGGAGAGTTTTACATAAGAGCTATTCTGGACCAAACTTTCTCGAATTTGCCTCTATAGTAAGCAAGAAATATTGTGCTTCTTTTGAGTAAATTTTCATAAAACTATTTTTTTACAACTGGTATGAACTAAATCTTAATTCTGGAAGAACATTTGTATAAAGATAGTCCAATTAATGGACCCATTTTCACCCAATTTCAATAGGTTGAATGTGCTAAATTTTATTAAAATATTTAAAAAAATGGGACCAGTATTTGTTCCTAATTTCAAAGAAAAGGAAAAAGTTTCAAAAAAAGGATAAAGTGTTCAGTGGTTTGGTTCGAACTAATCTTAAAGTATACATGGAAGGAAAGTGCATGCTAAGTGCTTTCATTTGTTATTAAAATATTTTTAATAGCTTTTAAAGCAAAAAAGTTATTTTTCGCGAAACTTTCAATTTGTGTAAAAATATAATATTTAAGAAAAAATTCAATAATACAGTGGGCGTAAATGTTATAGAAATGCAGTACACCATTTCTGAAAGTTTATTATTTCAGGTATATCGCAAAGAAAAAATCAACTACTTATGATTAATAGTTTTCAAGTTATAAAAAATTTACTTCCGAAGAAATTAAAAAATTACATCTTTTATAAAATATTTAAAATATTTGCGTTGATTAGCATGCCACGCCCACATTTAAATATATTTATATCCTACTTTTTGTCCACCATAATTTCAATATAACTGCCATAGAATGTCTTTATAATTTTTGGAAATCGATGTTAATAAAATATAGATTTTTGAACGGTATAATAAACTGTTGAACTGTGCGGTCCTAATAACTTTTTGATGGAACTATTTTACAAGACAAAAAGTGGGGCGGATAGAATTTGAGGGAGAAGTAGCCCCCATTCAAAGCAAGTTTATGTAAAGAACTATAACAGCGAAAATTTTCAAATTCGGTGCCAACCACTTTATCACGGAACTAATTGCTAGATAAAATGATGGACGGATAGGATCAAGGGGAGAAGGAGCCTCCGTACAAACAAATATTAACCAAAAATGTGTTCTTTGTTTTATGTAAACAATGTAGTAAAATGTAAATTAGGGTAAAATATGTTCTTTACTTTATGTAAACAATGTAATATAATATAAATTATGGTAAATAAATTATATTTAAACAATATTTAACAAAATATAGCTAAAATTATTCTTCTTCTTTGTTTACCTTATGTAAAATATTCAATTTAATTATTTACCTAATGTAAATTATTGTAAATAAATCAAATTTAAAAGTAATCTAACAAAACTTAAACAAAAATATATTGAAAAGGAATTTAAAGTTATTTGCATTAAATCAAGAACGTCAACAATTAAGATAAATTGAAAATTAATTTTTTACACCGTGTAAACAATGTATATTAATGTAAATTTATTTGGAAAAAATTATTTTTAAAATTATTTACATTGTAAAAAACATATACATAATTGAAATTTTAAATTATAAGTAGAAGAAATTATCAAATACGCATATAAATCAATTGTTTACCTTGTGTAAATAATGTTAAATATTTAATTTTATTGCTCATTTTATAGGAAAAAATATAAATTTTTAAAAAAATATTGAAAGTAAATTGGTCCCAATTAATTTTTCAAGTAACTGTTTTACCATACAGAATGAAGGGCGGATAGGATCATGGGGAGATGTTTTCCCTATGCAAATAAATGTTTGATTATCGAATATTTAAAGAACTATAACAGTAAAAGTTCTTAAATTTGACCCCAAACACTTTCTCAGGAATTTGTTTTACTGATCAAAATATAGGACGGTTAGGATCAAGGGGAAAGGTACTCCCATACAAAAAAAATATTAATTATCGAATGTCTAAAAACTGTAAAAGCGGGAGTTAACAAATTGGTTCCGATTACTTTCCCAAGGATCTTTTTTACTGGCCAAAATGTAGGACGTATAGGACCAGGGGGAGGTATACCCCCCTTACAAAAGAAATAATAATTATCGAATATCTAAACAAGTTTAACAGCAAAAGTTCTAGAATTTGGTCCCAAACAATATTACTGGACAAAATAAAAGAAGGTTAACACCAAGGGAAGAGGTAGCTCTGATATAATGCAAATACTACATAAAATTTTAGAACGGACAGGACCAGGGGCTTTCGTCAAAATAAACATTGCATAAAAATTTTTATTTCATGTTGTGATTTGTGAAATTTCTTTCAAGATCTTGGACTGAGAAGAATGTCTGTGCAGCAAAGCACAACGGGTAAAAGCCAGTAATTTCTATAAAATGGGTTTACATGTTTGGTTTGTTATCAGTGTTAATGAAATATAATTTTTTAGCGGATTAACTTAATTTTCAAATCACCATATTTAAATCACTGGAAAAGGGTGACCAACCTTCCACCTCAAAAAATGATATTCTGGTAATTTTTTGTTTAAGTTTAAAACTTTTGTCTCAACCCTCGTATGGTTTACATTACAATTGTAAAAAAATTTCTTGTAATAATAATTTTCCTCTTTTTCCAATTTTTATCTCAAGAAAAAAAGTTGTCATTATTTTATTTTTCTTTGTTTTGTTTCTAAATTTAATTATTGTTGTAATTGTTGTTGTAAATATTAAATTTATGCAGCTGTTATCATTAACATTTTGTTGTAATAAATGTTAAGTAAAATTGTTGTTGTTGTTTTTATTTTTATTTTTTTAATATTTTTTATTGTCGGTTGATTAAGCAGAAAAGACAGAAAACGCTAAGAAAAATTAAATCATGAAAAATAAACCAGTTTTTTTTTTGTGATTTTTTTCCATCAGATCAGTGTTGGTTTTATATGTAACATTTATGATATCTCTATGACTGGGGGTTCCAGTATATATTGTTATTATAATTAAGTCTGTCCGTCTTTCCGTCCGTCCATCTGTCTGTCTTAATGTCTATATTTCTATTTCAATGGTTAATTTAGTACAATTTTTTTCTTCTGACTTTTTATTTTTATAATTTTATTATATTTGTCTCTTAATGCTGGATAAAAAATTAACAAGAATGTAATGCAGTCTTTTTTCGAAAATGACAATAATTTTACAGTATTTTACATAAAATTTTAAGGCAACAATTTGCGAAATCTTTAAATATTGGATCTTTTAATGAAAATAATGATAATTTGTGATCCCAATGCAAGAATTGGAAAATTGTTTTAATAGTCCATTAAACACTAAAAGCCTTTATAACTTTATTATTAAGGCAACTTTTCTAACAAAGTGATTAGTTTTTTAATCCATTAAATAGTTATATAATTTTATGCGTCACTGTACTTTTTTATTTTATTTAATTTTTTTTTTTCTGAAATCTCTTTTTTCTATCTCCAAAGAGTGTAAATATTGTCTTTTTCAAATAAATAAACAAAATAAATATAAAATAGTTAAATTCCAGAAAAAAGAAAGAAGAAAAGATAATTTTTCTATAAAACAAGTAAAAAAGTTACTGTCAGTCATGTCCGACTATCTAATACCCTTCACCACAATATTGGTTTTAAATGAAAGTTATGAAAAATTTATGAACGACCCTCGTATAATTTGCTAAGGGTGTGCTGACATAATGGTGAAACAACATTTATGTGAAATTTCCACGTTTAAAAATGAATTTTTTCTGGGGGTTTATATGGAAGCTAGAAGAAATTATGGACCAACCCTCGTATAATTTCGTACATTGATTTTTGCTTATATTTATCTTAATATGACCTACTTTTATTACAATGCCAACGAATATATGAGTTAATGATCTTTAAAATGATATTTGGTAGTGGAATTGCATGGGATCCATCAGAAAGAATAGGACCGACTTTTACATCATTTTAGAATATCATTAGCTTATTTTGGCAAAGTTTCATTAAAATCATGTTATATTTAGACTTGTATGAGCTTAAAACCTTATTGCGAAGGACATTTGTATGGAAGTACCTGAAATATTTGACCGAAATATCATTATTTCAATGGAAAGGAAAGACAGACAGAAGACAGACAGACAGACGGATGGACATTGTTAAATCAACTCAGAAGTGATTCTGTATCAAACGTACACTTAAGAGTGAGTGTAATACAATTCTTTCTTTGCATGTTACAAACATGAGCACAAACTCATTATACGCACAACTAATTACGATGGTGTAGGGTATAAAAAGAACTTTTTGAAAATAAAGTAAAGAAAAACGTATGACAACACCAGGAGGTAATAAAAACCCCATTATTTGTTGTTATTGCTGTTCTGTCTTTGGCTTTTTCGATGACCCATTTAGATTAAAAAATTAACCAGATGAAAGACAGATTTTTTGTTTTATTTTAAATAAAACAAAATCAAATTTAGTTAAAGAAAAACCATCTAGAGCCGGAAGAAAAAATTTGTTGATGTAACAGAAAAAAGAGATAAATTAAGATTTAAAAAAAAATGACAACAAAAACAATTTTATGACATTTTAAAATAATGTTTTAATAAAAATTTGTAAACAAGAACTGAAGAATTTTTTTTTTAGATTTTAGATCATAAAATAAGGTCCTTATTCTCATGGATCAATTCAAAATCTGCCTCAATTTAAAAAAAATCTGTCGTCTGTCCGACTGACACGCTTAAAAGCAAATAATGACTTAAGATAAGTGAAATTTGGTCAGGTTTTTGGTTCAGGTTTTGTTTTCTTTTAACTAAAGAAAATCAGTTCAGTAGAAACAACTCTAAAACTTGAATCGAGAACTTTGGACATTCTCCCGGTTCATTCAAAATCTGCCTCAATTTTAATGAATCCGTCCGTCCGTGGAATTTGATCCACTTGTTTGGAAGTTAATTTTTTAACTTAGAAAATCGGTGCAGCGGGTTAAAACTTATAGACTGGAATCTGAGACCAGCAAATATCCATTTTTTAATTTTTATATTAAAATATGTTTTTTTTTTTTTTTTTTTTAATTTGTGGTTTAATTTTCTTTTCTTCATAATTTTTTCTAATAAATTCCATTTCAGAATGACTCATTTTATTTCAGAATCTTTTATTATTATTTTTTATTATAAATTTATGCAAATTAGAATTTTTATTTCATTAGAAAAAGAATCAAGTTAAAATCATTAAAAATACATTTTAATTTAAATTAAGTGGGTTTTTTAATGACTTGTTTTTTTTTTTTTTTGTTAATTTAAAAATGAAACAGAATTTTATTAATTTTTCAATTTTTTATAACAAAATATTGATTTGATATTTGAAAAAAAAAATAATTTAAATAAATAATCACGTGATAAAATGAAATGGAAAAATTCTATAAAAATAGATTGAAATAAAATTTTAAGATTTAGTCTTTTTTTGCTAAAATGACAATAATTGAAAATTTTAGAATTTTAGTTTTTCTTTCATAAATTATGAAATTTTATTAATTTTTCTTTAAAAAAAAAATATTAATTTATTTTCCACTTTCTCTTTGCAGGTATGTATTTTTGAAATATCTTACAAAATAAGGGAAATATGAGCAAAGATGTTATTTAATTTAAATATAGATCGCATCTTTAAACTGGTAATTATTTTGCGACAAAAAACTAAAACAGGTTTTCTTTCATACGAACTCTAATGTCAGAAAAATATAAAATTAAAAAAAAAATCCATTTGATATTTAAAAATTATTATTTAATTTATTTATCTCTTTTTTAAATATCTTAACTTTAAATAAACATTTTTTGTCTTTAGATTTAAAACAGGTTTATTTTTTTTCAATTTTTCGTGATACCCTACACCACCTTAGGTGGTGAGAAAAAAAACTGCGCTACCATCACTTTTTAGCGTATCGTTCGCTCAGGACTTAGGACGCCTGAACTGCTGGGAGGCTGGCTGCCCTTATAAACCTTGTGAACAAATGCAGCCGCAATTTTTAAAATATCTT
>PYHX02000024.1:0-33586 GCA_004302925.2 Cochliomyia hominivorax | reverse complement strand
AAAATTATATTTAAAATAGAAAAAAAGAAAAAAATTATTTCAAGAAAAAAATTATACAAAATTGCATAATTTCATTATTTATTTTTTTGTTATCGAAATTTTAAAATTGTTTTATTGACCAAATAAATTCTTAAATTTTAAAACGCGCGCGCATTATTTATTTTGTAATAAAAGAAAAAAAAAAAATAAATTCGCAAATTAGTTAACAAAAGTGCATAATTAACAAATTCTGTGTGTGTGCGTGTGTGTGTATGTGTATTTTCATTTCGGTAAAATCAAGTTTTAGAAAATTTTATTATAACAAAAACGTTAATTTAGTATTTTTTTGTTTTATTTAAATAAATGTGATTTATCATAATTTCTTTACTAATTTCAATTCTTTTTTTTAACTTAAAATGTGATGTAATATTTATTTAAATATTTAAGTTATTTTTGTTTTGTTTTTGTTTTTTATACACGAGGTCAGTTTGAAAATTATTATATTGTGATAATTTCTTTCTGCCACTTTTTTTGTGATGAACTGAAGTCAAGCTGTTAGAAAAGTTGTGTGGTAAAATTTTTGTTATCAGAAAAATTTAAAAAATTCGTAAAAGTCTAGAAAATGTACCATAACAACGAGCACAAAAAATGCGACGTTGACCACTCGGTGGCCATATAATCCATTGTGAAGCCTTAATCCAACTTGAAGTCAGGGTTGGAATCCTGTAAGAGAAGTAAAAGAGAGAGAAAAGAGGAAATCAAGTGGGCAATTGATTTATTGACTAAGAAGGCAGAAGAAAAAAGAAGAAGAAGAGAGATAGACCGGCCCCAGTAACCAGCCTACTCTCGAGTTGAGTCCAATAGGGGTTGTCAGTTCTATGGCTGCTAAGTCCTCCAGTCCATCCAGAAATTGTCGGCATAACCACTTCATCCTTGTCATCTGGAGTCGAAAGCACTTTTAAAGTACCCTCTCGATTCTTATGCTGAAACGGAAATCAGGAGAAATTTTTTCCACAGTTGAGAAAGCAAATTTTTTTATAAATATATCTCCGTATTTCTTGATATCTGGTTTAAATTATGGACCTACTACATTGTGGCTTCAACATATGTAAATGCGTCGCGCACTTAGTTACATAAAGTTTATTCCATTTGTGATTAAAAAAGTAATAATTTGACTGTAATCGCTTCACAGTACTTTTCAAATGCCTCTATAATTTTTTGAGTTATTTATATCAGAGGCTTCTTTTGTGAGACACGCATTATGAATGTTCATGACAACTCCCACTTTCGATGTCTCGGAAATAAAATGTAAGGTGCACATCATCTTTATTTAACTTTTAATACAGCGTTAGAATGCTCACGGCCCTCCTTATCCCTGTTTCTCTTAGAGTATTTCTGTTTATTATTTCATTGTGTTTTGCTTCTGCGACCTTGCTTATTTGAGTGCTCGAAAGCATCGGATTATCTAATGTATATTCGCCAAGTGATCTAGTTTAAATTGTTTATCTCTGCTATTTCAATCAGGTACCCAGATAATATGAAATTTTACTGGGAATGAAGTTTTTAAAGTAACACGTTTCGTGATGTAGTTTCGGAAGATTCTAACCTTTTAATCGCTATTCGTCTTTAGATTCTAACAAACCTACAAAATTATTTATAATTAAATTCCATATAATAGAACGCTTTTTTGCATGAGAAATATTTTAGTTTCTTTCTCAACTGAGCGTATAACCCAGCACTTGGGGTGTTCCGAAAGGACTTTGAAAGTTTATGTAAGGAACTTCGCTTAAAGGAATTTGGCCGAATATTATTTTCTACCACAATCTTTAATATACGATCATAAACATAAATGACCCTGACGTTCGGTCTTCGTACCAAGTATCGTAAGGGCTATGCATAAATGGGTTTCAATTGACCAGGAGTGAACGTTTCAAATCTTCACATCTAGTAGATTTTTTAATGTTGTTGTAGTGGATATCTGCAAAAAAGTCAGTAATATCTCAGTGATATGGTTTGTTTTAGAGCAGCCTCAAATCAAACCTGTATCTCAATGGGCTGGACAAAGTAACAATTTCTTTAATTCTACTAAACGCAAGTAAGTCTTATATGATTCCTGTAGAGCTTGTTTTTGAAATGATTTCTCATAGGAATCCAAAAGCTCTTATATCGTACTTTCCTCTAGATGTTATATCCATTTCAGTTTGCAATCAAGAATAACCTGGAAGTATTTAACTTGCTTAAGTACTTTATCCTTTATTGAATTTATATCTATATTGTGTTCCCTCGTAGTTGGTTTTGTTCGAGAAGAATCAGCATAAGCCAAAGTATTGTCGCATTTGATCTTCATTTATCAGGTTAAGAAAATACAATGCGATCATTATAATGTTTCTTAAGGAATAATAGTCGTATTGGGCAATTTTACTTAAAGAAATATGGCTTTTATCGGAATGTATGTTAAGATTTGGAAGTATCTATGGAATTCTTTTTGAATTACCTTCGTATAATTTACAAATTTGTTGTTGATATATTTTCTAATATAATTTGATTGTGATTTATTTATGTTTGAATATGTTTTAGTTTGCTTTTTCTATTATTGTTATTATTACCGTTGTAACACTGAACATTTTACTCTCTCCGGCGTCTCTTTCTCTCTCTCTTTTTACATGTTCACTATCAGTTGTTGTCAGTTTAACAGTTTGTTTTGAGTCTTTTTCTTTTATTTGTTTACAAAAGTTACTATAAAAATATTGTTGTTTTTGTTGTTGTTGTTTTTTTTTTTTTTGCTTAAAGGTGTGTTTTTTATTTGTTGTTATTGTTTACTTGTTACCTTTTTGTGTTTAGCTGTTGACATCTTTTTATTATTGCTTTGCTTTTGTTTTTTATTTCTTATGTGAATTTGTTTGTCTTTGATTTTGTGTTTTCTTCTTCGGATTTGAATGATGTGATTTTTTTGTTTAATTTTGCTTTTTTATTTTTTTACAAAAAACATTTGCCTAAATCGTCGTTAAAGCATTTAACCGTCATACACTTGAACTTGTTTGCCAAAATATAAAAAAGTAAATAAAAAATAATTATAATAATAATGATTTATTTATGAATATTTTTAATTTTGTATAGACCATATAGAAGCAACAACAACAACAATAATGATAATAGAAAAACACAAACACGTTAAAAACTGATTAACAGAACTTGATCTAAATTTAACACTCAGATGAGAATTATATTTAATACAGAGTGTTTTAAATGAGAAATGTTATTTTCTATTTTTCATCTAAATTTATCTAGAGATTTCCTCACAGAGTGAATTTGCCTTTGTAACTTTACATATGTTTGTAAATCCTTAATAATCATACGTCCTGGTGTCCATGTACCATTTAATATTGAAACTTATATTAATCATACGTATGTATCCCTTATAAAGCTAATGAAATAAGTTTAGTTTAACAGTTGGTGAATGTTTTGTTTTCACCATGTGAAAAAAATATATAAATTTCCCTTTTTTTTCTTATTAAGAAAATTCTCTCAAAAAGTTCATTAATACCATTAATGTTGTAATGGGACCACAATTTATTTTTACTACAGTTTCTAATGAAACAATAAAAACAACGATAAATAAATGTTAAAACATAAAGAAAAAATAAAATACAAGAAAAATATACAAGAAACCACGATATTTTTTTGATTTGAATAATTTCAATGACTGATTGTGTCATAAACACGCAGCATATTTTTGGAATTATATACAATATATCGTTGTTGTAGTTCTTACTATTTTCATTCTTCTACCACATTTGTTGTAAAATATGGTATATGTAGTTTTGTCATAACGGGTGTCACTTATTATTTTCTATTTGTATTTGTGTATCTTGACTTAAGTCGCAAAATTTTTCGATACCAGGGACATTTCACTGTTCATAATGTCTGCAAAGTACCTAACCGGATACATCAATTCCTATATCAGCCAACGAAACCTTTACTCATTATAAAGAACATTTTCGTTAATTTTCGTAAGTTCTTAAAATTGAAGAAAAATTTGTCAGTATGACTTTTTGAATTCGTTAATAAAATGTGATTAATTTGAATAAATCAATTTGAATAATACATTATTCAATTTGACAAAAATAAATTCTTTATGTTGATAAATATTATAAAATATTTAAGTTTAACTTACGAAATTTTAGTTGAATTGAGAAAAGCATTACGTTAAATTGTTGTAATAGATTAATACATAAACTATTAAGGACCGAAGGAAGGTGTACTCTCCATACAAACCAAATATTGATTATAAAGATATCTTTATAATTGTAACAGTAAGAATTTTTTATTGTATTCCCAATGACTTCCTCAAGGAACTGTTTTACTGGACAAAATGTAAGACGGATAGGGTCAGAGGAGAAGTAGCCCTCATATGAAGCTAA
Organism: Cochliomyia hominivorax; assembly: GCA_004302925.2. Classification (NCBI taxonomy): domain Eukaryota; kingdom Metazoa; phylum Arthropoda; class Insecta; order Diptera; family Calliphoridae; genus Cochliomyia; species Cochliomyia hominivorax. Next base: position 29,186 of record PYHX02000024.1, on the reverse strand, counting down.
TATTGATCAAATAGATCTACTAGAGCGTGAATTTGGTATTACATTTCTTAACAAGTCGAATAGGGATGTGTAAAATTTCTTTCGAGATCTAGGACTGTGGAGAATTTTTGTGCAGCAAAGCGCACAGGGTAAAGCCAGTTTTTAGGTAATAATTTAATAGTGTAGAAAATGTAATAGACAAATGAAAATAGTGCAATGTCAATAGGACGGTGTTGAACCGATCGGCTTGTATTTCTGATGAAAATTTTATTCCATATTTGTTTATCAGCTGAAATTCCATTTGTATTTCCATGATTTTGTGCAAAATATTCCTCTAATTTCAATCAGATTAATTCGAATGTTCTATAAAATATTTTCCTCCTTCGATTTCTATATTCAGTTTACATTTTTAAATTAACAAAAATTTATTTAAATTGATTTTAGTTTAGACTTTTCGTTGAAGAATCTTTTACAAAATTATTGAACCAGACAATTCTATATGATACATAGAATTTTGAATTCGGTTTTATCCATATCAAATTGTGGGTACTTTTCTGGGGGGGAACTCTCAATCCGAATATATTAATTTGTATTTCTTTTTACATCGCTAGAGGTGATTTAATTGTATTTGCACTTGTATTTTTATTGCCAACAACATATTTTTTTATCATCTTAAAAGGAAGCTCAAAAAGAATGTTTTTGTTTTTGCTATTTTCCTTTATTTGTTCGATTCCGTGGAACTTGTTTCTTTTGTTTAAATTTATTTATGACCTTTGGAATATTTCCTTTTATTGCATTTATAATATAAAATTGGTTAAAGACTAAAGAAGCTGTCATGAAACTCTTTTCAATTTAAAAGAAAACTGCATCGGAAAAAAAATAATATGATAATATCCTGAATGCGCTTAATATTGAAGGCTTGAAAAATATGTTTATACTAACGTTGCAATAATTACTACTTTGACAAACTTTAAGCGTTGTTTCATAAGAGAGCACAATGTCTTGTTAATTGATGCTTAAAAAAATTCTCTGCAGTTAAAAGACATTGACTGTTAAGGCCTGTTAAAGGGAGTTTCATAAAAATAGTTGGAAATCAGTGGCTGAAAACTATAAAAACTTAAATATATTTTGAAAGAACAACAAACACATTTCTTCATTTAAATGGTGTGTTGAGGATATCTCAACACAGCCTCTTACGTTTCTTAAGGCTCCATTTTGGCAACTTTAAATTTTTATCACTTAGCGAAGGCGTCCACACTGCTGAATCATAATTCTTTACTGACCGGTCAATCTTTTTGTACGTAGCTAATCATTTCTCTTTGTCTATATCCTAATTACCGCCGGCTAATGCTATGTAGCGCGTGATTGTAGTGGTATTACCTGAAGAGGCTGCCAAATATAATTCCCAATATCTTCGGGTGATCAAACATTTGCGATTTGTACTCCATCGAAAACAATGCCTAAAATTGTATTTACCTTTTTTATCCAGATGGTAAAGAGTGTAGCCGTTGACTTTTCTTAACTCTGTTGGGGAAATATTACAGTCGTCCACATATGTTAGCACAGAAACTCTGGGTGGTGTCGCGTAAACTGTAATATGACTGCTGACAAGAGGTGTATTGAGATAACTGTACATTTTTTCACACATTGAGTATTTTCAACATCAGCATCTATATTCCGAGGTATATATGAGTTGAATAACTTGGGATGTCTATGACTGGAAGTTTTTAAAGTTTGGAAACAACACTTCTTTACGCCTTATCTCTGATTGATTAATAAACAGTCTTCAAAAGCTCTCGAGTAACGCCAATTTAATCTTGATCTCATAATTGTTCTTCTTAGGGTTGGAGAGAGATCAAACAGTTGACCACAATTTATTCATTCCCGTACTAAAGTTGAAGTTGTTTATGTGATTCATGAATTTCTTCTGCCCGATCTTATTTAATCAACCTGCTGATTTCACTATAAACCTGAGAAATCCCAAAGTTTTCGAAAATTCCTACTTATACATTGTGAGGTTAAAATGAGGCATATTCAATTCTTTTGAGTTATAACTACTCATATATCGCGGCTTCATAAAAATTCTTTATGATGCGGATGATCTTATTCGTTATTTCTAAGAAATTCCCATTGCACGGTACTTAAGATTCGTCCAAGCCGATTAAATTAATATTTTCATTATCCATTGACTGAGTGCTGATGGTAACGCAGACGATGTTTAACATTTAAATATTTCATTTTTTCTATTTTTGATTTTCTCTCTAACTTCTTTTCACTTTTCGTATGTTTTTATTTTACGATTTTTCTTGTTTAAGTTTTAAGTTCTCTTACACACATTGTCCTCTACGTATGTATTTATATGTATTTAATTTTGATTTTGTAATTATACAGGGGTTGTTTTATAAATTATTAAACTGGCCATGAACTGTATATATTTTAATTGTGTATGTTATTTTATTTCCATTTTCATTTAAATATTTATTTTCTATTATGTTTTTGTATATTATGATTCTTAAGAGATGTAATAAGTAGTGACCAATGAACGTCTTGAGGTGTAGAAAGCTCTTGCAGTTCTTATATATAAATCTTGTGGTATTTTTAAGGAAAATTATTTTACAAAATTTATATTAAGAAAATATGTTAAATGAAAATAATTTTTTTACATGGTGAAATATTTGAAAAAAATGCTGAAAGTAATGATTCTACACAAAATGGAGAAGTATTTAGACTTTTCACAACCTTCTAAATAAAACTCTTCGTAGAACTATGCGTTTATTAAGAAAATTAATCAAAATCTATGTATGTAAAAGTAGAATAAATATCATTATAACAAAAATTTTCGTTAATTTTGCGTCGATCCTTCAAATTGACGAAAAATTGTCAATATTACTATATAAATTCGTTAATAAAAAATTTGGTTATTTGAATAAATATTATTAAATTTGAATAATACATTGTTCAAATTGACAAAAATAATTTCTTGATATTGATAAATATTATTAAATTTAAATATCATATTTAAGTTAAATATACGAAATTTTAAACTACCAAGGACAAAGGGAAGGAGTACTCCCCACACAAAGCAACCATTGATTATATCATATCTTAAGAACTGTAGTAGCGAGAATTTAAAATTTTGTCCCAATGACTTCCTCAAGGAACTGTTTTACTGGACAAATTGTATGACGTATAGGATCAGGGGAGAAGTAGCCCCCATACAAAGCAAATATTGATTATCGAATATCTATAGATTTACTACATCGAGAATTTAGTCCCAATTAAATTTTTTCATACACGTCGATTTGTGAAATTTCCTTTGAGATCTAGGAATTATTAGAGTTTAAATATAACAAAGATTAGCACCGGGCAAAAGCTAATTTTAGATAATAATTAAATAGTGCAGAGAATGTAATAAACAACTGCAAAGGACGATGTTGGGCCGACCGGTTTGTATTTCTGATGAAAACTTACTTACATGTTTGTTGTTCAGCTGATTTTCCATTGCATTTTCATGAATTTATGCAAAACATTCCTTTAATTTTCTTTCTTATATTTCATTTAATATGACAAAGAAAATATAAAAAAAATTATTTGACGCAAAAAATAGTTAAATAAACAAAAATTTTAATCAAATTAACTTCATTTTAGTACGTAGAATTTAATAAATTTGTGTTTCATTTTACTTACCATGCGTTGCTGCCGTTTTTCTTCAATTTGAAGAAAAAATTATGTTATTTAGAATAAAATCTGCTCTTTGTACACCCTTTTTTTTTCCTTAAAGATCTACGAAAATTTTTCGTTAATATTATGACATTTGGTTCAGTGTAGTATTGAACCCAGGACAACCTCATGCAAAAGTGGCATTTAATTTTCTGTATCTGTCCTTTATCATACACAGTTGTTTTGGTAAAAATGCTTTACTATTGTTTGTAACCATTTTAGAGATTTCTTATTATTAGAAATAATGTCGATTTTATGGGTCCTAATTGGTTAAAGAAGTCTCAAATTAAGGTTTCTTTTAGCATTAGCAACATTAACAAAATTGACGGTGATGTCGACAATCTATTATACTACAAGATTATTAAATATTTTAGTCCTTTTATTGACTTTCAAACTTTTACGTGAATAGTAGAGAGGGGAGCTCTCTGCTACATGCTTTAAGTTGAGCATCAATTTTAATCTTTAATATCAAGCAAAGATACTAAGTTTGGTGCAAATTTTAATGTACATTCCTTTAGTTAGGAATATGTGTACATCCTAATTTTGATATTTTTAAGAAGCCATTTTTTAGAATTTCACCCTGATAAATCAGGGCCTTGATTTATCAGATTTTTAATATATTGTGGATCCCATTCAAACATATTAAAAAAACTAAAAGCCAAAATGTATGTTACTGCAACTTTAGGAAATCGTACTTCATAGAAAGGTGGTTGGAGGATATTGTGAATCATTATTGATTAAATTTTTAATTCGGGAATTCTAACCCGATTTATGCCTCATCATAATATCTAACGATCATAATATCTAACGATCAGTGTTATATATTGCGTTATTGTGACATTGACATTTTATTACTCTTGACTCGGAAATTCCTCTAAGAATTGTCGTATCATTAAGAAATATTGAAAGTATCAAATTAAGGCAAAAGTCAGTAAAGACGTTGACCTGCAACACTTCCAACTTTTATACAGAATTCTCTAGTTATAACCTTGTTACATTTTACCCTGAAATGCCGATTATCCAAATTTTAACAGTTTCAGAGTTCATGGTGGTAGCAAAGATCTATTTTTGTATATGAGGCCCTTAGACCATACTTTATCAAAGGTTAAGCAACGGCCAAAAATTTTTCTATCATTTAAGTCTAATGTGCCCTTAAATGTATTTTGTCAAATACATTTGATAAACAGAAGGGTGGGTTAATAGGTCTATAGGGTGATGATATCACCAAATCATTTTCCAGGTTTCGGTATCATTATAATTTGCGAAATTTTCAACATAGTTCCGATTAAATTACAACTTTATACGCTGCATGTTCTGCAAATTAGTTGGATTATCATAAAATGTAGGCTTAATTGTATTTCATTTTTCTCTATTACTTACTTTTAAATCCACCCACTTTAAAATTACGACAATGAAACAAAAACCAAAAGAAAAAAGAGAGAAAAATGCGTTGGCATGCAAAGTTCTATTTAGTTGGATTCTATTTTTTTGGAAGTCTATTAACCTTCAACCCCCTCCTTAAGGGGTGGGGGAGACATGATGAGTAGGGTGTTGTTTGTAAATATATATATATGTATGTGAATGTATGTAGTTTTAACATTATTCATTATTTATTATTCAAATATTTTATTGATTTTTCATGTTCAAAATGTGAAAGTCAATGTCAATATGTTTAATTTAAGGATGTTTGTTGTTGTATTTATTGATAAAACTTACAACTTTTATTTTAGATAAGACATTTAGTTGTCTACACTGAACCTAACTCAAATCAAAAAAGAATTTTGCCCGTTTATTTCAAACAGTTCGGAAGTTATTTTTTGAAAAGTGATAAAAAAAAAATCAGTGAAATAGTTTTCTAAAGTTTTTCTTTTCTTAATGAATTTTATTTAAAAATGTTAGATTTTCTTTCGTTTTAACTTTAAAAATATATTTGTTTATTTATTAAAATGTGAATTTCAAAGTATAAATCTTTAAAATCTTTTGTTTGCGTCTTTCCGGCTTCTCGTGTCAAGTGTATTTCTTTTCCTTTTCCTCTAATATTCTGTTTGTATTTACGAATTATTTTCTTATTTTTTATTTTTATTCAAGATTCACAATGAATTTAGATGAATTACAAGACATCTGCATGTAATTAGTTTGAATTTAAATATTCTTTTAATGTTTTCTATCTGAAAAAATAAATAAATATATTAAATATTAAATATTTTCCTTATTTAAATTATTTTGTAACGATCAAAAATTGTTGCTCACAATATCTCGTTCATTTGTGAAAATAGAGAAAGAAATTCTTAGAAATTATTTGAAATTTTTACAATTTTCTTTTGAAACTTATTTATTTGAAGAATTTTTACTGAAGTTGATTTTGATTTATAAATAAATTTTATTGAATGGAAAATTCTTACATAATTTTTATGATTTTAAGCATTAAATTTGTATTCCGGGTTTCTGGGAATCGGTAAAAAAACATGTATGGGAAAATTTCTGAAGTGAGAAAAATGAACATTATGTTGTTTCCTTTAAAATTTTCAGTTTTGAATATTTACATCAAAAGTTGTTTAAGGGAATGTAAAATTTTTAAAAATTTCGAAATTCGTTTAAGTTTGGCTTTTTAAGCAGGTTCAGGTTAGGTTAGTTTAGGTTAGGTTTCTATGATAATTCAATTCGCTTAAGAACTGTCAAGTAGAGTCAGAATGACTCTGTTTTGACATGACCAGACAACAAGTTAGACAATAAATGGTAAACCTAGTGTATAGTCATCACTAGGTGGAAGTTCTAAACCCATCCCGTCTTTGTAAGGTATCTAAGAAAGTCATTCAATTTAACCTGAGATACCTCACAAAGACAGACCAGTAAATGTTTGGCCAGGAATCTATTTCTTTTGATCGCCAATGTCGGGCATTCATAAAGTAGGTTATAAACACTTTATTCCATGTTTTAATCATCAAAGCTGCGACAATGTTCATTAAAGGGTAATCCGAGTCTGCTTGCATGCCTTCCTAGCACACAGTGGCTCGTGATTACTGAAAGCAGCCTAGACACATCCCTGTGACTATGGCTCAGGAGTTGTCTCAAGCGTCCTAGGTTGAAAGCAGGCCACATATCCTTGGCGACCCTGCATGTGCCCATTCAATAGCAACTATCTCTGGCCTGTTAGAGAAAGTATTCAAAAATATTGCTCCTAATATGGCCAAGTAGAATTGCAACTATCCCCATGTTGGATATATTAGATGCAGAACCTCACTCGTCGGCCCGCTCATTACCGAAGTAGTCCCTATGCGCTGGGATCCAAACTAGTATCATGTCAGATGTTCGGGACAGCCTATTCAACTTTTCCCTGCACCGGGCGACCAATAGGAATTTAGTCACGTGAGCTTCAGTGTCAAAGTGCCGCCTGACTGTCAGCAAATATTTCGATTTCTCTTCCTCTAGAAGCTCTCATGCCATGCAGTTTTGCTATCTGCATATTTCAACCAGAAGTACACTGCATTCATCAGGAAGCCGATATGAAGTAAGTATACCAATATCTTTCGAGAAGACATCAGCCCCTAAACCACAGATAATTTTCGAAACTATCAGTGTATATCCTAGTGCTATGGTATCCGATTAGGTTACTCCCATTCTACTCTCTTCTGTAGGGTATTTAAATTTTGAATGTTGTCTCACAGATCAAATGGCCGGTCCTTATTTGGGGTTTGCAAGAATAATTTATCTAAAGTGATTCCCCACCAAAGTGTCAGTATAAATTTTGAATAGGATCTTTGTAGGATGCTAAAAAATATTATTTAAAACTAACAATACATGATATTCCATGTTTTGACGGTGCACTACTGTGGACAAATAAATTTACGGATAGGGCAAGGAGACGTTTATTCCCCCTCCCCTCAAACGATATTTTTAATATTGTGTGTATCTGAAACTGTTACAGGAATTTTTATATATTTAATCTATAGTGGAGGAGAATAATTCGCATAGGATGATGACGATTACAATGACAGATATCTATAATATTTTTCTCTAATGGATTATTAACATTATCGTTTCCAAGGCAAATGTACCAAGACGAATCGAGTTATACTAAAAAACAGCTATATTTTTCCCGGAAAAGATCTAGTCGATACAACCAAACTGTTACAAGAAGAAACTTTATACATTTTGGTTATTTATTGTCTAATCACGTATCACTATGGACGATACAAATTGAAATTGATAATGATGGTTGTTTCATCCACCCTTCATACAAATGTTCCCCCAGAATGGATTTTAAGCTCGTAAAGATCTTTAGAATAAAAAGATTTTATTAAATGAAATTTGGTACCGGAAAGTTTTGTATTCAAAACTGTGAAAGTGATCTATATTTAGACTTTTATAAGCTTAAACCATATTTCCTGAAGGGCCTAATATAGGAGGCAGGTAAAATAATACTCCCAACGCAATCTATTTTTTGGTGAATGTTTATATAAAAAAATAATAATGATAAATTTCAGAATATTTAAATTTGCGACTTGTATGTTACTGAGGTGTATGGGGTGTATCAAAATTGTTCATATTTAAGCCTAAAACATTTTTCTACTGATTCGATTTGGATGATTTTTTATGCGATGATGGAGTAGACATAAATGTATATTATGACTTAATTCTGTATAAATGCAGTTATTTTTTCGAAAAGTCTTTCGAAATTGTTAAAAACTAACGAAAATATGTTATATCAACAGATAGTAAAAACGGCAGTATTTTCAAATGAATTTAATTTGAATAAAATTTTTGTTTATTTAACTATTTTCTTTTTCGTCAAATAATTTTTTTTATTTTCTTTGTTAAAGAAAATGTAAACTGAATATGGAAATCTAAGGGGGAAATATTTTATAGAACATTTTAATTAATCTGATTGAAATTAAACGAATATTTTGCGTAAATTCATGAAAATGCAAATGATGATCAGCTGATCAAAAAACATGTAAGTAAATTTTCATAAGATATACAATCCGGTCGGTTCAACACCGTCCTATTGACACTGTATTATTTTTAATTGTCTATTAAGTTTTCTACAGTATTTAATTATTATCGAAAACTGGCTTTTACCCGGTGCAACTTGCTGTACAAACCTTTTTCTCAGTCCTAGATCTCAAAAGAAATTTCTCAAATCACAAAAATGTAATTGGGACCAAATTCTAGCTGTAGTAGATCTTAAAAATGCGTTAATCAATATTTGCTTTGTATGGGGAGTATCTATTAACTTAAATATGGTATTTAAATGAAATAATATTCACCAATATGAAGATTTATTTCTTATTTATTTCTTATCATTATTTATTTCTTATCATATTAACAATTTTTTCCTCAATTTGAAGAATTTGCGAAAAATTAACGAACATTTTCGTTATGATAAATAAAAGGTTTCGTTGGCTGATATTTAACATACTTCCCTTTTTCGTTATATATACTACCTTTTTTTGTTCAGTGTATATATTGTTAATCTCTTCCGATACATCTGTTTTAAAATGAATATAAAAACAATCCAATCAGTTGGTTTACAGATTTAATGATTTCATTCTTTCTTTGCTCTGCTCTATTCACTTAGAAGATGTTAATCATAATTTAACTCCATAAACAATTTTTTTTCATATGAGTGTAAAAATAATTTGTTATAAGTTTGCTTTACTACAAGACATACATACATACATACATACATACATACATACATACATACATCCATACATTCATACATTTTTTCCATATGAGTGTAAAAATAATTTGTTATTAGTTTGTTTTACTACAAGACATACATACATACATACATACATACATACATACATACATGTCTGTTTATAGGAGTTATGCGTTAATTATTATTTTTTTTTGATGAAACAAAATTATGATTTTAATATTTTATCTTTATAAAAACACTCACTCTCTCTCACGCGAAAAAACACACTAAATAAATAAAGAATTTTTGTCTCTTTTTCCCAAATAAAATAAAATTTGATTTTCGCTTATTTTCGAAAACGCTTGCAATTACATTATTAAAGTATTGTTTCTTTTTGGGGGATTTTGTTTGGGAGAGTTCTTTTTATGGTTCTAATTTTCGTTAACATACCGCCGCGCTTACTTTTACGTTTAATTCTCTGATTTTTTCTTTAACAGACGATCGTTGCCAGATCTTGTTAATATTTATTTCATTAGTGGGGAAAATAATATTTAAACTGTATTGTACCTTAATCAATCATCGGAAGATAATATGAATGAAAGGCGGTTCTGTGAAATATCGGTTCATAAGTTATTTTTGTGTCGAAATAATGTCTTCGACATGTCAAAATCGATTCATATTTGAGTGTATTTTATTTATCCTTGCAAATCCAATAATTAGTTTCTATCTACACGCAGAGAAACGTCATTTCGTAATATGTTCATCGCAAACACTTATATGTTTGCAGCAAACATATATTGTTATCACCAACATGTTAATTGTTGAATTTTTTTATTAACAATTTCGTTGCTGTAATGAAATTATTTTTATTAAATATTTTTTAAATATTGTAGTCGCAATATGTTTGGATATATGTTTGACTGATCACAACTTTATTGTTATTAAACAGGTCGTTATAAAAAACTATAGTTATCAGGACAAAATATTATTTTCAGTTTAATGACAACTGAATATGAACAAATATATATTTTTACAATTTGTGTCAACATGGAAAATGAAACATATTATTTTACATATATTTTTAAAATTTTTATTACAATAACAATATTTTTGATTGGAATAACAATATTTTTGATTGGAGATAACAATAACTGTTATTAAAGCAAAATCACAAAGAATAAACAAATATTTTAGTTATGACAACAATATCTAATAACAATAGTATGATGCTTCTTGTTTGTGGTCAAACAAGGCAAACATATTTTTTCTCTGCGTGTATCTTGAGCGTTATACGCATAGTGTAAATGTAACACAGTCCTTTAAATCGAACCAATTTAAAATTCACTTATTATTGATTAAATAACAACGTTACAGTTTTGGATCGGTAAAGCAAAATCAGCACCCACACTTCTCTTTGTGTTTGAGTCTCTTAAAAAGTTATCGCAAAGTAAGTTGTTACACTGAATATCATCCAGTACTACACTGTACAATGAAATACTTCTTTTGAAAACAGTAATTTGTTTCATTAGAAAAATTGTTCCAGATTGATATCTGAAATAAACTCCAAAACACTGAAACTTTTATTTTCGTGAAATAATTTGGGGCTTCGAACAAAGAAAATTGTACATATAACACGATATATGTACATATAACGATCGGGAATGGAAAAGTGCCCCTTTAATTGTTATAGAGTTTTGATAGTTGCGAGGTAGGATGAACATAATTTCCACTCGAGGATCATTTGGTTCATTGCTGTACCTTTAATTTTCCAATGGCAATTGTTATTGTCATCTATATAGAATTATTATATCATATTAATGGTGCAACAAAGTGATGGATACCTGAAAAAAGATGAAAGAGATTCTGTAGGATATTGCAATGGACAACAGCTTAGTCTAGGCAATTGTTGTGGTTCGTTGTAACAGTTTGATATGATTTGATAGCGCTGAACAGCCAATCTAAACTCTTTTTGGTTAAAAACAATGGTGTTAAAATGGATTCTATAGTACCCGATCTAAAACGATGCAAAACATATGTTCGGAAAAACAATTGTATGAAAGCTACCTGAAATATTGGTTGGAGCTACAACTAAATGTAGTCTGAAAATTCCTCAACCTGTTTAGTGCTAAAAAAATAATTATTTATATAAAATTCCGTAAATTTTATCAGCTTAAAACATTATTCCAGGAAGGATCTTATATTAGACTCATAAAAAGCTACATATATATATATATATATAACACAGTCCGAATTTCAGTAGGTTTTTTATTAGTATGATTTTAGCGAGATTTCAATTTATTTTATTTTATTTTTAATTTTAAATGCAGACAAGTTTTTATCAAAATTTTAAGGTTGTCTCAGTTATCGGTCTATAACATCTTTGCTATTGTACCAATATAGCTTAAAAATATATAGAATAATAGAAAATTGATTAGGACAACATTAAATACAACAACAAATAATCTATACATAAATCGATTCAGATTTTGCTTTGATGCAAGTATATAAACTTTTTGGGGTCGGAGATATTTTTGTCCCCATATGTTACGCTACGTTGAGTGAGAATGGCAATGGCTCCAAGCACTCATCAAAGTTTGTGATAGATTAGTTATCAGCTAATGGGATCGAAATATTGGGTTTGCCGCCCCAGTGTCCGGATTTGAACCAATGACATTTTAAATGGGATAGTTTGAGTACGATGCTTCAGAAATAATTTAGAGCAGATAAACTGCATACTTTCACAGTCTAAAGCGATGCCTACATCTCTTCTAACAAATCTTTTTATTAGTATTAATATTAAAGTGTGCTGAATTCGAAAGAAGGAAAACAATTAAACGAAATGGTAAATGTTGCTTATGTTTCGAACAGCTTATTTTAAAATTAATTTTTTTTTGTTTTTTTTTTTTATAATTTTCAAGGAAATAGAAATTATTCTTTGTTGTTTTTTTATAATCGACCTATTTTAACTTATTTGACGTGTCTTTGTCAGAAAAAAATGAATTTAAAGTCATTATGCATTATGGTTGACCAACTTGTGTACCCGATCTAAAACGATGCAAAACATATGTTCGGAAAAACAATTGTATGAAAGCTACCTGAAATATTGGTTGGAGCTACAACTAAATGTAGTCTGAAAATTCCTCAACCTGTTTAGTGCTAAAAAAATAATTATTTATATAAAAATTCCGTAAATTTTATCAGCTTAAAACATTATTCCAGGAAGGATCTTATATTAGACTCATAAAAAGCTATATATATATATATATATATATATATATATATATATATATAATATATATATATATATATATATATATATATATATATATATATATATATATATATATATATATATATTATATATATATATATATATATATATATATAACACAGTCCGAATTTCAGTAGGTTTTTTATTAGTATGATTTTAGCGAGATTTCAATTTATTTTATTTTTAATTTTAAATGCAGACAAGTTTTTATCAAAATTTTAAGGTTGTCTCAGTTATCGGTCTATAACATCTTTGCTATTGTACCAATATAGCTTAAAAATATATAGAATAATAGAAAATTGATTAGGACAACATTAAATACAACAACAAATAATCTATACATAAATCGATTCAGATTTTGCTTTGATGCAAGTATATAAACTTTTTGGGGTCGGAGATATTTTTGTCCCCCATATGTTACGCTACGTTGAGTGAGAATGGCAATGGCTCCAAGCACTCATCAAAGTTTGTGATAGATTAGTTATCAGCTAATGGGATCGAAATATTGGATTTGCCGCCCCAGTGTCCGGATTTGAACTAATGACATTTTAAATGGGATAGTTTGAGTACGATGCTTCAGAAATAATTTAGAGCAGATAAACTGCATACTTTCACAGTCTAAAGCGATGCCTACATCTCTTCTAACAAATCTTTTTATTAGTATTAATATTAAAGTGTGCTGAATCGAAAGAAGGAAAACAATTAAACGAAATGGTAAATGTTGCTTATGTTTCGAACAGCTTATTTTAAAATTAATTTTTTTTGTTTTTTTTTATAATTTTCAAGGAAATAGAAATTATTCTTTGTTGTTTTTTTATAATCGACCTATTTTAACTTATTTGACGTGTCTTTGTCAGAAAAAAATGAATTTAAAGTCATTATGCATTATGGTTGACCCAACTTGTGAAAGTGAATAAGTTTATTGAAAATTAATCGGGTGTTTACTGTCTAAATTTTTGATAAATTAAATTTATTATTTTATTTAATAAATGAGATGTTGCTAAATTTGGCATAATTTTCTCAACAATATGGGATTTGGAAAAAATACATAACATCTGGCATCACCGGAGAGTATAGCGTATCGTACGCTCAGCAATATTTATATTATGTTTTTGTTTGTTCATTGAAATTTGATTTAAATTATAGAATTTTTTTGTTTTTTAATCGTTTTACTTTTGTTTAGCGGCAACAGTTTGCGATTCGCGTTTGTAGAAATTGTATAAACAAAATTTGCATGTCATAGAAAAAATAATAATAAAAATTAATTATAATAAATTAATAAAAAACATTATAAAATATTGATAATAAAAAATAATTTTAAAATATTTAAAAGAAAATGAAGAAAAAATTAAAAATAAATTTTAAAAATTAGAAAAGTTGAATTAAAAAATAAACAAATCAAATATAAAATATAAAAAAAAATAAAATTATAATAGTGCAAATTAAAATGAAGAAAAATATTTAAATTTTAAGGTAAATTTGTTTAATTTATAATAAAACAATGAAACGTATTTTCATTTTCGGGAAATTAAAAAATTTCATTGATAAAATTAATAATGAATATTAAAAGAACAATTAAGAATATTACAGTCGGTCAAGCCGGTTTTAAGTGATAGTTACGGAAAATTATGAACGACCCTCATACATGATGACATTAATATTTATGTAAAATTTATGTGTTGAAAAATTAATTTTTCTGAAGGGTTATATGGGAGCTAGAAGATGTTATGGACCAACCCTCGTATTATTTCGTACATCAATTATCTCGCATAATTTGGCACATCGTTTTGGAATATCATACGACTTATTTTTACAAAATTTCGTTTAAATTGCTTTATATTTAGGACTTGTATGAGTATAAAACCTCATTCCGAGAGGACATTTGTATGGGAGGTAATAGAAATATTGGACCGAATACGTTTTCATGGACAAACAGACAGACGGACGATTATGGTTAAATCGACTAAGAAAGTAATTCTGAGAGGGTGTAACATACAAAAGCAAACAAAACGCATAATACCTCAACCACCTTCGTTGGTGTAGGGTATGAATAATAGAAACAAGTAAAAATGTTATAGTCAAGTCTGCTATGTAATACCACATTGTTGGTTATAAATTACTACTATGAAAAATTTATGTACGACCCTCGTATAATTTGCTTTTCTTATGTATGCTTATATGTGCCATAGATTATTATGACGCTAAAATTTATGTAAAATTTATGTGTTTTAAAAGGAGTTTTTTCTGAATGGGATATACGAGAGTTAGATAAAATTATGAACCGACCCTTGTATAATGCGCACAGTATTTTTGCTTATATTTATCTTAATTTGACTTAATATTTCTACAATACTCACGTGTTTGTGCGATTTATGAGTTTAAAACTGATATTTGGTAGGGTTGTTGTATAAGACCTATGACAACTAATGGATCGACTGTATAATGTGACACCTTGTTTAGAATATAATAATACTTATTTTTGCAAAATTTGGTTAAAATCCTTTTATATTTAGGAATTTTATGGACTAACAACTCCATTCCGTGAGGATATTTGTATGGGACCTAGATGAAATAACCAATTTTAATAGGCATCATCCTTGGGCCAAAATACTAGTACGTGCCAAATTTCATTAATATATTTTCAAAACTAAGATCTGTACTTTACGAACAAGCTTTACATGGACAGCCAGCCGGACTGATAGACGGACATGGTTAAATCAATTTAGGAAGTGATTCTGAGACGAAAGGTATACTTCAAAATGGTGGTAGGACAATTTTTTTCCGCCCGTTACAAGCATTTGCTTAAACGCATAATACCTCCACCACTTATGGTGGTGTAGGGTATAATGTCAGATATTTGTAAATTTATAATTATCGATTATTATTAATCCCCCATGCGTTCGTACGATAAAGATTAAGAAATTTGTTTGAATCAATTAAAAAAATAATAATTGAGTTAATAATAAAATATTTTTGAAAATTAATTAAAATCAGCAAAAAATCTTGTG
The DNA here is from genome assembly GCA_004302925.2 of Cochliomyia hominivorax. Classification (NCBI taxonomy): domain Eukaryota; kingdom Metazoa; phylum Arthropoda; class Insecta; order Diptera; family Calliphoridae; genus Cochliomyia; species Cochliomyia hominivorax. Next base: position 13,564 of record PYHX02000024.1, on the reverse strand, counting down.
CAAATTATTTAAATATTTTTGTTGTTTGTCATTGTTTTTGTTTATTTAAAAAAAAATAAAAAAATATCGAGTCTTTAATTGTGAAAAAAGTATGAAATTTACAAAAAAAAAAAAAATAAATAAATTTAATTCTATATTCATCTGTGCCGAATCTTAAATACCCTCCACCAATAATATTATGCAAAAATATTCATTATTTAAATTTTCATAAATATATAATAGTTATAACCAAATGTGGCCCGATAATTGTCAATTCAGATTCCAAATTGTATGACAGTTAAAAAAATTATCAAATTTTGATAAAGTTGGATCAAACTGGAATCCAATTTTATTGAAATTGAATGTGCTGATATTTAATAGAATTGTTTCGTATTTAAAAGTCTTATACGTTTGTTTACCGATATTCCCCATGAAAGTAAGACATATTCAAGACAGTTAGAAAAAAAATCGTCTTGATTTTAAATAAAAATATTGGTCGATTTATATATATATAATGGTATGATAGGTCATTATTGTCTAGCTTTATAGGATAGTTTTAGCGAATTGTGGTACGACGTTTGTCAAATTAAAAAATTTAAATTTAATTTATTAAAGAGTTTGATATTCAAGACCTTTAGTAAATTTATTGAGTCGAATTTCAAAAGCCTTTTTCGGGAAGTGGCCTTATATGGAAGCTGTAGTAAAATATGGGACAAAACTAGCCAAATTTTTAATATATGTTGCAGACAGTTAGAAAAATAATTGTACCTGAAATTCGATTAAATTGGTGTTTATTTAAGAGTTTTGTAAGCTCAAACCCCGTTTCCTAGGAAGGGATTTTATGTGAACAAAATATAGAATTACTTCATATCTCAGAGTTTTAGAAGTTTAAACCATATTCCGGGAAAGGGCCTTATATGAGAGCTAAGTTAAATTATGACCCCATCACTATCTTTTTTCAAGTTTATTATTGTATTACTGCCGAATTTTAGAAGATTATCTTCAAAATTCCGACCTATAGGACACACAGATTTCGGAGTGTATCAAACATTTTTTTTCAATTTTTATGTCTTTTTGTACGATAATTAACTACATATAACTGTATGTTACAGCTAAATTCTTGTTCAAATCCAGATACTTTTAGTTGAAAAAAATTATTTTTTTTTGGAATTTTGAGGTTGTCTCAGTTATCGGTCTATAACTTTTTTGTTAATGAATCGATATCGTTGGTTTTAAATAGAAAACTGTTTAGGACAATAACAAATTGTGTGGCCTATCTTTTCATTGAATTCGGACAATTATTTTAAGCGTGAGAATGTTTGCAACAGATATACAGGCGAACATAGATAAATCGAAGAAAATATGAGGCAAGAATATAAACTTTATGGGGTCTTAGATGATTACTACCTGGTGTTACACACGGAATGACAAAGTTAATATACCCTTTACACCACTTGTGGTGGTGGAGGGTATAATACAATAAAAATCTTCTTAAAAACAATAATACAATTTGTTAAATGTCTGATTTTTATATATTTCTGTTACTTATTTTTGTTGTTGTTGCTTTTGTGTGTGTGAATTTCTAATTAACATAATAATATTTTTTTGTTTATTTATTTAACCCCATTTAAAATAAAATGAGAAAAGAAAAAGAAATATGCAATAAAAGAAATTGTTTAAATAATAAGAAAATTATAAAAAATGCAAATGAGTGGAAAAATTAAGAAAAAAAAAAGAAAAAGGTGACATAAATTGTTTTAGAGATTTTGCGTAATAAATTTTTAATAAAATACAAATTGAATGGACACAATTGGAGAGATAAATAACAAGATGTTTTAAATAAAACTACAGATTTTTATGGTTTCAAAAAAAAAAAAAAATAATAAAATAATTTAAAACTTAAATATTAAAGAGTGAGATTGTAAAAATTGTTAATATATATCGCCCATTTGCTGCAAGATTGTCATAACTCAAAAATCGCTAGTTTGGACCCAACTTCATTAGTGGATAGTAAGATCGTTGTATTATTAAATGATCAATTTTTATATATAATAAATGCAAATTTATATATCCGTAAGGATAACGACATAAATTTATTATAACAATTACAAGATTTATTTACTTTTATGGCAATTTAGTGTTATTCCAGAAGTTAATCGGTTGTTATGTAGTTTATATTGTAATATCGTCATAATTAAAAAAATAAATATCAATAATAATCAAAATTTAAAGAAACATTTGTAGTTATCTCTTTCAGATAATGAATTCAGTTACAAATATATATTAATGTGATTAAATTAAATGGTGATTATACCCTACACCACCATAGTTGGTAGGGGTATAATGAGTTTATTCAAATGTTTGTAATGCGCAGAATAAAGTTGTGCAACCGCGACCATAAAGTATACCGTTTGACTCTGAAACACACTATGTAACCATGTCCTTTAAGATGGCTTTTCTGCAAACTGCAGATCGCAGTTTTGAATTTGGATTGAGAAAGAAAGCACTGGTAATGTACACATGTGTTATAACACACAAAAAATGTGCTTATAACTCCAGAACAAGTCCCACTTTAAAACATATAAATCTTATATATAAGTTGGAAGTAAAGACCGATGTCCGAAATAACACGGCGGTTGGTAGTTTATATTTATACCCAACAATGTGGTGTAGGATATTTCATGGCCGGATTGTCTTATATATTTAATATATGCTTTTAAGGTTGAGGCAAAGGACTGAAAATTTCTATGGACAATATTTTAATGATTCTGATAATAAAACGAATGAGATCTTTATAAAGTACTAGATGAGACCGTTATGTTTTAGCGTCCTTATAATTTGTTTTCCTGAGAAAGTAAAATTTAACCAATCGATTTTTTTAATTTTCTTCAAAATTTTTCATAGTGGTCTTAATATTTCCATAAGTATGAGTGATAAGATGCTCCCGTACAAAGCAAATACCAACAATTGATTTTCTGTAGAACTTTTGTAGCGAGAATTTTAAAATTAAGCCCTAAATTACATTCAGAATTAATTCCTTTAGTAAAATAGTGATGGGTGGAAAGGATCATGGTAATACCTCACAATACAGAACAAATAATTACTGAATGACCATAAAACTATTTCGTGAGAGTTTTAAAAATTCCATCCAATAACTTTCATATTGAACTGCTTTACTGGAAAATATTTAGAGATTCAACCTCGATTTCATAACAAAACTACTTTGTTTGGGAAAAAATGTTGGACGCTTAAGACTTAGGGAAGAAGTAATTTATTCCGAACAAGTTGGAAGGAGTAATTGCTCTAGTTAAATCGTAATATTATTAACATGAGCCGTTCCACTTGATGAAGCTTACGTTTTAGTAGGACAAATTTCTGTTAAGCAAAATATTAATCATCAAAATGTCTAAAGAAACAGCGATAATTTTAACGGCATTTAGAGATTTCTTCGCTATTTGGTATCCTACAATATATAAATTCTCCAGTTACTGTTCAGTATTATTAAAAAGAGATGGTGAACAGAGTTCTATTACATCTGGCTTAATATTAATTAAGTTTTATTTCGAAAATTTTATAATTTTTGGTCAAAATCCCAACATTTGATTTAAACAGGCAGGATTTTTATATCCTCTACCACTACAAGTGATAAAAAGGGTATACTAACTTTGTCATTTTGTGTGTAGCGCTAAGAAGGAATCATATCAGACTTCATAATGCATCAAATCAAAATCTGAGTCGATTTAATTATGTTTGTTTGCCTGTCTTCCTATCTGTCTGTTTGTCTCTCACGTTCAAGTCCACAATAATTGATAGAGCTCAATTAAATTTAGCCTGAATATTTTGTATAGCTCTGAGAATTTTCCTATCTCTAAATCGGTATACTAAAATGTAAAAATCGATATCTGACTTAACCTCCAAATTGAATCGAAGAACTTTCGTTAAATTGACAATAAATTGTGAGAATGAAATTTTGCCATAATATTAAGTTACATGTACTTCATTATCATTTTAAAAGTTATGAAAATCGGTTCAAAAAATTATAGTTAAAAATATAACTGATTTTATAACCCATTAAGTGTTCCAGTGTTATATTTAAGAAAAACTTTTATATAGTGTATATGTTTGTGATAGTATGTGTGAGTGTGTATGTATGAAAAATAACGTATTTATTTTACATGCATTTGTATTGAAGATTCGACATTTGGGTATTGAAGATTCGACATATCCGACTACTGCATTCTTATTTGCTTCGGTCAAACTTTTTGAATCTCAAAATCAAAATCAAATCGTTGAAGGTTTATTTAGTGTTGCCATGATTTTTGATAACACTTTGCGGTTATCTAAGCCAATTTAAGTTCGTTAGCTTGTATTTTAATGTTCATTTATATAGTTCTAATGATATATTCTACATTAATGTCTAATTAAAATCTATATTGACAAAATGCAACTGAAAAAAATTAGAAAAAGTTCACAATTAAAGCGACACGTTTTTTATTTGTATTAAATGCGATTTTTAATTGCTTTCTCGCCGTTTTTTTTGCACTTTTTATTTTATTTTACAAAAACGTTCAAATCGTTATCAGCAGTCTATTTTTGATTCCATCAACCAAAACAGTAAAAAAGGCGGGAGCAAAAACTAAAATACAAACGAATATTTATTTTTGTGGTTTGGCGAAATACTAAAGAATAATCCAGATGACCACCACCTTAATCGTTTCGATAATAAAGTATTTTGATGTGATTTCTTAATACGACAGCTGAGATTATGAGTGCGCAATTTATGCTGATAAATATTGAAATGTGGTAGATTATAAAAGGAGTGATTAATATAAATATAATACAGATTTTTTTTATATTTTGCTATATAGTTATATAAAGCGGACGAGGACCGATAAAGTCTACTATTCCATATAAAATTTTCGTAAGTCATTTTGACTTCTTAAGAAGTTTTTAATGGACAAATTATTTTTGTTTTTGAAGTGAAGAAATTTCGTCTTTGTCATTATTTGTTTACATATATGTGTGAAATTACAGAAAGATGGATCCATTATTTGAAGTAGTTCCATTATGGAAAGTATAAACTACATAAATCATTAGAGGATATAAAATACTGATAGAGAATTAGCTCTTATATAATTGAATATTCCTGGGTTCTGTCCAAAGTTCCCATAGAATAGTGAAGTTTGGTTTAAAAACACTAATTTCGCAACAATATCTTGTGATCTGATTGTTTTCTAATTAGTTTGCCATTTCATTTATCAGCCTTCTATAAATTAATCAGTTGATGGCATTGCTATCTAAGCCAACCTACTGACTGTCTACTAGGAGAACAGACACTGCCGTCGCTCTACTAAGAGAACTGCCATTGCAGCCCCCTCTAACAGTTTAAAATTGCTTGACGAGTTTCAAAAACAGAGTCCACCATTTTTTGTGAGTCGACTTGAGATGTATGGGTTACCTTGGTTTCACGAAGTCGAACCAATCAAAATCTTTACCATTACAAAATTTCGTTGATGTTATTAAAATATTAACAATTTGTTTATTTAGACGTATCTGGAAACTAAACGAAGGAAATATAATAAATATGTCATAAAAAAGTGTAAAATCACTTACACTGCAGTCAAAAAGTATATCCAGGTTGGATTTAGAATCCATAAATTCAGTATCCAACACATAAATATTCTATGTGTTATAGTGTACAGTAGCGTTCGCCAAAGTATCTGTACGTCATAACCTTAAAAGAAGCATTTGACAGGTTTAAGCGCAATGTGAATTGGATCGAATTGGAATGTAGAAAAATACCTCTTATTATCTCTTTATGAAGAGCTTATACAGTGATTTATCCTGTAGGATAAAACAAGAAAAATTATTGAGTTGAGAAGTGAAAGGTGGAATAGGTTTGTGTCAGGGTTGTCTCATGTCACCACTTCTATATAATATAGTTTTTGATACAATTCTAGAGTTCTAAACGATATATAATTGAAATGAAGAATTATTTGCGGACATTTACAACCGTTTGCAGAAAACAAACTAAACGAATTTGGATTTAATACATGAAAATCTGTCATTCGAGACAAGCAAAATATGCAAGTAATCGTAAATCGCTTTCTATCCATATCTTAGGTGTATTCGGACACAAAACCATTTCAAACAACACTCTCTGTGATTTTATCACTGTGATGGAGTGTTAATTCTAGACGCTTGTTTTTATTGTTTGTAATTATAATATATTTTCTCTTAATTCTCTTAATATAAAATAAAATTTATTCGTTTCCAACCTACGGTGAACACCAAAAGAGAACCAATTCGCTCTATGCAAAGAAAAACAATGCCATCTTTTCACGAATCCTTCCGAAAAGTACAATCACTTGACTGTCTTGGTGAGAGGGTGTTTTCCGTGGTTTTCCATTACTTGGTTCACTTTCGACGCAAATTCTCACGGAAAATTGGAATTTAATACAGTTAACAGTGTATTCCTTTACACCACGAAGGTGTTACCCATGGATCAAATTTCTTCTAAAAATTTAGTACTTGCTTTTTTGCTATTTTATTGTATCGCTCATCTATAGACTGAACACTTTCAAATCAATTCGAAAACACAGAAGCAGTTATAACCATGTGAAATTTCATTGAGTTATTACTGATCGCTCAAAAGCTGCAGAATTATATAAAAAAAACGAATTGGACTCATTATGTTTTAAAATGGATCAACTTTTTTTCTCCTTCCGAATATAAGGAGTGATCTCAAGCATCAGCATTATACACTATTTGAGCGGGAAGTTGTAAAAAATCAGCCAGTTCATCCATCAATCCATTATCACCACGAATATTTCATTAAACTTGACTTCAATTTCTGTGCCCAGTTTTTGTCATCTATATTTTAGCTGCATTCCTGTAAGGAACATATTTTAGCAGCGTTCCGATGAGGAATTTTTTTTAAGTCTTGTATATTTTTAAACTTGTAATAGATTAAACTTTTCGTACCAAACAGTTCAAGTACTGAGCTGCTTCCCTATCGAATGTGAATGCTTTCTATTTTTTGGTTTAGAAACATCGGACAAATTCATCCGGTACTGTTTAATAACGTTGGAAACAGTTGCTTGGACAACTTTTTGCACGACCAAATTGGCATTTGTTGAAAATTTTTCTGGTCACTCGTTTTAGTCAGATGAACAATATATCCATTTATCTGACTTCAAACATTATAACTGACAAGTTTTACAAAGATAACTTGATCAAAGATATATATCAAATTGTACGTGGGTTAAAAGTTTTAATGAAAAACATGATGTGTTAGGAATTTTGTCAATCTCTTGCCTAAGTTGCTTGTTTTGAACTTAATGCTTTAACCTTTGACCTCTCCTAATGAATCAAAACACCACTCCAAATGTTGAAAATAAACCCTAAATTATTTAAATTTGATTACTAATTAATGTTAAATTATTTAAATGTTAACAATAAAATAAAATCAAAACTATTTAAAACAAATAAATAAATAAATAAATTAAGTATAAATAATATTTGTATCGTCTGAAACAACTCTCTGCACGTGATATAATTTATTTTTAATATCAATAACAATAACAAATAAATATATAGATTTTGTGTCTCTTATCAGTCGGACCACTAAAGTGACTCGAACTAAATATTCTAAAAAATATATATTCTATTGTTTTTAATAAATAATTAAAAATGTATTAATTATAAATTATTTTCTATTTATTTATTTAGATAGAAATCCGTACAATAAAATAAAAAATAATAATTTTTATATAAATTTAGTTGTTATTGGATTAAAAAAATAATTAATATAAATAAAATCAACATTAAATTATAATAATAATTAAGTGTTTTATTGTAAATATAACAATAATTTTTAAAATAACAAAATAACAAAAACCGCAACAACAATAAATTGTTAATAATAAATTAGAAACCAACAAAAAATATTATTAATAAAACAGCGAAAACAACAACACCAATAAAAACAACAAAATTATAAAATTAATTGTCAAACGTGTGAAAATTTGAAAAATTTATGCAACTTTTTAATGTTATGGAATTTTCAATGGACACAAAAGAAAATAAAAGGTTCGTTCCAATTATTTCTGTTTCAGTTTCAATATCAGTTCTCACTCATTCCGTTAATCAGTCATTCACTCACTCACTTATTGTGTTAACATTTATCACGCTCTCTTCACTGATAAAAATTAATATTTACTCAGAATTTTTGTACCCTACACCACAGTAGGTGGATGGTTGTGCTAATGTTTGTAACATACAAAAAAAATGTTGTTATACCCACCTTTAAGGATACCGTTTGACTCATAATCACTTTGTGAGTCAATTTTAACATGTCCGTCTGTCTGTCTGTTTGTCCGGCTGCCTGTCCATGTAAATGTTGTTTACACTCTAATGGTCGTTATTTGAGATATCTTGATGAAATTTGGGGTATATTATTATTTTGGTCCAAGGAACAAAATTGGCCGTATTTGGTCCAACATTACAGGTACCTCCCTTAAAAATGTCCTAGTGGAATAGGGTTTTAAGCTTAAAAAGTCCTTAATATAATGCGATTTTAATAGCGGCAAACATAAGTCTTATGATATTCTAAAACGATATGCCAAATTATGCGAGGATCGATCCATTGCTTTTCATAGATCCCTTACAAATATCACGTTGAAGGGCAAAAATCTCAGATATACGTTGTTGTTGGAATAATAAGTGGTCATATTTAGATATATATAAGCAAAAGTCGAAATGGAAAATTATACGAGGGTCGGCCTATAATTTCTTGTAGCTGCCATTTCACTAAAAAGTTAGCATCACACTTATGTACTGGCAAACTTAAAAATTAATCAGCATATCAAATTATACGAGGGTCGTTCATGAATTTTTCGTAGCTACAAATTTTTAACCAACAATATGGTTTAGGGTATTACATAGTCGCGCATGACCGACTATAACATTCTTACTTGTTTTCTCTTACAAAAATAATTATAATTACATTTTATGCATTTGTTGTTGTTTTTTCTGTTGTATGTGTGAGTGTTTTTTGTTTACATTTTCTGACTTAATTGTCAATTCATTCATATGTCATTTATATATATTTTTGTGAATTAACTAATAATAAAATATTGATTAAAAGATAAATAATTCTTAATACAAAATAATTAAGAAAGTTATTGATCGTCGAGTCAAACTTTGTAAGACCTCCAGAATAACTTTCGAAGTCGATTTAGCGATGTTCGTCAGTCCATCTGGTAGGCTAATGACTGTTCATGGAAACTTATGAACAAAATACAGATCACAATTTTAGAGATATTTTGGTGAAAAATGTGTCACTATTTTGGCTCAAAGACGATGTCTATTAAAATTGGTTATGATTTGTCCAGATTTTCATGTAGCCCCCATACAAATGTTCCTCCTGAAATATGGGTTTAATTAGTTTAATAAGTCTTATTATATTCTAAAATGATGTGGCGAATTTACGAGGATCCATTATTTCTTATGGGTTCCATACAACTCCCCTTTCAAATATCACTCTGAAGGGCTAAAATCCCATATATATATTGGTATTGTAATGAGAATTGGTCAAATTTTAATAAACATAAGTAAACAACGATGTGCAAAAATTAATAAGGGTCGGTGCATTATTTCCGAACTTTTTTTCTCTAAATGTCTTGAATATATGTTCATAATTTGATCAATATCGGTCCATATGTTGCAATAGCTCCATATAAGGCCTTTTCTCGGAAAGCATTTTTGAGCTTATTAAACTAGTCAATAATGAAATATTATTATATCATTATATGTATATCAAAAGTTGGTACAATATTATTTTATAAATATGGTTCGACAATAATCGGGTCATATTTGGAATATTGTTTTTAGGCTTAAAAGGATTTTAAATATGGTTCAATTCTGTCGAAATTTTATGGAAACTGAAATATTTTCAATTAATGCTAATTTTTGTATAACATTATTGGTGGAGGGTATTTAACATTCGTCACATTTTTGTTTGTTTTTTTTTCTACAACAATTTGAAAAAAAATACAAGAACATTTATTAAGAACATAAATCCATTGGAGCATTTTTGCTCTAATTTCTGTTATCGAATTTGATGCAAAATTATTATTTATAAATTAATGAACATTTTCGTTATGATGAACAAAAATGTTTCATTGGCTGATATAAAACCTACTTTTCTTCAATTCTACACCATTTTTCGTTGTATTTACTACCGTTTCTGGTTCGGTGTATAGGAAATTTAGATCATATATCATTTGAAATATTGTGATTGGTGAAAATTCGTAAGTGCAGAAGTGAGCATAATTCTAGTAGCATATCAATATTATTTCTATTTATTCAATATTTTAATTGTTAATATTTTTGTTCTTAGTCAGGTTTTTCTGAATGATATAACTTTTAATTATATATGTATTTATTCTGATACGCTTAAGTTTTCAATTCCTAATAATCTAAACAATTGATGACTTGACTCTAATTTGCGTTAAATGATCATTAAAAATTCCATATACATAGAATTCCGAAAAAAAATCTAATCAAATTGATCGCATAATAAATAAATTCGACCATTTGTTTTACACTACACACTCCTACAAATAAATTTAATTTTATTTTTTTATTTTGTTTACGAATTGATTCGTAATTAAAACGGGACTATGTGTCATCAACTCTTCTAAACGTCATAAAATACAAAAAAATTAACTGAAAACATGATGAGTTTTCATGAGAGTGAGAGAGAGTGAAGGAGGGTGACAGAGAGCATAGAAATAATTATGGTTGTGGTTTGTTATAAACAAATACAATTAATCAATAAATACAACAAATAAATAATAAATAATTATTTATATTTTATTTGTTTTTAGGCTTCTTTTATAGACAAAAGTTTATTATTATTTTGTTTTTGTTTTAATTAATAGAATTTTATTATAAAAAAAATTCATTATAAATGTAATGGAATCGTGTACAATAACATAATTGAAGGTCATTTTAAATTGTTTTGTAGTGTAATTGAAATATTTATAAGGGAATTGATTTATAAAAAATTGATAATAAATTTATTGAATTTTTACATTTGAATTAATCAAAAGAGATTAATGTGAAAATATTTTAACAATTTTTAAGTTTTAAACTTTACAATACATTTAAACATATTTTTGGTTATGTATTCACAAAATTATGATTGTATAACAACTATATTATGGTTAAGCATTTTTACATTTTGAATTAATCAAAAAAAGTTAATGTGAAAATATTTAAACAATTTTCTAAAGTTTTTGAAAACATGTAAACGATATTTTCCGGTTTGCAATACATTTAAACATATTATGGTTATGTCTTCACAAAATTATGATTGTATTACAACTATACTATGGTTAAACATTTAAATCATTCATGTTATTACAAATGGTTGCAACTATAATTTTATATTATCATTACTACATTATGTTGCTTTTCAATTGTGGTTTAAGGTTAGTAGGATGTACAATTTTGACCCAGAATTTTCGATCATTTTGATGGCTTATGTATCAACAGAATGGTCACAAAACTTCCATTAACAAATATTGAAAAATTAACAACAAAAGTTTACAAATTTAGTCCCAATCTTAGGATCGCATTTTATAAAATTTCTTTAATTTAACTAGAAGTAAAGCGCATCAGAAAATCCCTATTTCTTTTATGAGTTATCTTTCTCATATTTGAACGATTTTGAAGATTTTCAATGTAAATGAATTTTGCTTATGATTGATGTATCTTGTCTTGCATTGGTTATGTGAAATTAAATTGAAATTGGACGTGGCGTTTACAAGTTTCAGATTTATTTCCATTTCATTTCTCCTTTGAAACACTGCAGGTTGTTAGGTTGCTTGGGGAGAATTGTGAGGACTTGTAAAACTCTTTCCAGTGATGGAACTTTAAAATTGATGGATCAATCCAATCAAGCTCTTCCTAATCAATTGCAGAACAAATTAATAATTTCTTTGTGAAACATCATTAAAATTCAATCAATGATTCCTGGCGTTTTGTTCTTTTTTGCAACATTTTGTTTATATAAAAATATTTTCCTTTCAATACCTCAATTGTATAGAACATATATATATAGTCTGATTTTTTGTAGAATGATAAAAATTCAACATTTCATAATTTTATTATTTGACTGATAACTCAGAAAAAATGGTGTTTACAAATCGGAGGTTAATAGAGATAAAATTTATAAAATTCCCAACTTTTAATAGATAAAAATTGTCTGCAAATCAAAATAAATATTTTATATCAATATTTTTATCTATAAAATGTATGTATTTTTCTATATAGAAATTCATCATTATTCACTAAACACACGTTCATACATTTAAGTGAATTATTTTTTTTTATTTCAGTTTTTCACCCAAAATTCATTATGAATTCGTTGATAAAAGAAATAATTTTAATAGACCAGACTACAGTCTCTTTCATGTGTGATCACGAATTTATTTAATTTAAATGAGATTTATTTATTGCAACAATAACATTTTATAATTGTTCTAAATAATTAAACGATATTTTTTTTATTACTAAATATTTATTTTATTTTAATTTTAATCTTTATCTTAATTAAATCATATTTTTATACCCATCACCTGACTAGGTCCGAAGGGTATATATAAGTTTGTCAATTCGTTTGTAATTTTCACAATTTTTGACTTAGACCTCCAAAAGTATATAAATTCTGGATCGATATGAAAAATAAAATTGATTGAACTTTGTCCGCCTGCTCGTCTCTCCGTTCGTTGTGTCGGTGAAATCAAGTTTATGAAGCCGACCTATAGTTAACATTATATGATATGTATATCAACCGAATTTTGCTATTAAAATCCAGGGAAATTGGCTCAGATCTTAGCAAAAACCGAGGTATCTCGAACTTTTTTCTTTGGAAGAATCTACAATAGTTAAGTGACTTAATTTTTCCACAGATAGATTTCATTTAATTTAATGGATTCATGCGCTGAAGAAATGAAATAAATCGGACCATTAGTTCCTGAGTTATAGGGAAAAACATATTTTCCTATATTTTGATTCCCCTATGGGACCTATGGGCTTGGTTATGTCAGTGATTGACTACATTTTGTCCCGAATTTAATCATTTTTTAAAAATTGGTTCATTAACCATCAAGATTTGGTCAATTTTTTTCTTTAAAAAATTAGTCCCATGTGGTTGTTGAGTGTTTTAAATAATTGTTTTAGATTTTTGGCCGTTTACTAATGCTAGAAACCCAGTTTTCCATTAACTTATTCCGACGCTCCTGGATTCAGCTACGGATCTAGTCATTTATGCAGAAAATTACTAATTTTTAATCGAATTTTGTATTTTTTTAATTCAAATCGGTTCATAAATAGTCGAGATATTAACAATTATTTAATTTTTCTTATGGTTGTTGTTGGATTTGGTATTGAAAAACAATAATTTTATGAGCGGTTATATTTAAACTAGAGACATAAAATTGAAAATAATTAGGAGAATTTTGAGTTGAAAACATCCCAGTAATCGGTCCATTAGTTTCCGAGTTCTAGGCAAAAA
>PYHX02000023.1:0-28116 GCA_004302925.2 Cochliomyia hominivorax | reverse complement strand
AACTAAATTTGAATTAAGCTTAGAAATTGCTCTAGAGGAGAAATCAAAATTGAACTAAAAACTGATCTGGCAAATAAATGGACTCAACTAAAAATTTGATAACGAAGTGAATGAAGAAATGAATTGGAGACTGAAAGTACTCCAGAACTAAACTAAGGACTGAACTAGGAATTGAATTAGAAATTGAAAAATCAATTAAATCAGAAGCGCTATTAGAAAAACAATTGGGAACTGAAATATTGGTTAAATAAGGAAATGATCTAGGAAGATGGACTAAAAAGAAAAGTCTTTGAAACTCAGTTAAAATTCTTTAATGATTTGAAAAATTTGTAAAAATTATCCAAACTGTTGATAAATTTTTTTCAATAATGAAAAAAATGCCAAAAATTAAAATGGAATATCGTAAAATTAACATTAATTGTCTTTTAATGAACCTCCTCATTTATTCAAATAAATTAAGAAAAAAAAAAAACAGATCGTATTATTTGTTAAATCATCTGACATTTTTGACCCCAAATATTTGGAAAACACAACAAAATGAAAAAAAAAGTCATTAAGAACATTAAGGCGGCCATTATATCTGTTCACGCTGTATTGACAAAAAGAATTTATTAACGACTATAATTTATCCAAAAGAAATACTTTTCGGTAGAAAAGAACTTTAATAAAAATAAAGAACAGAACGAAGAGGGAACAAAAAGATTTTCGAATGTCATGTTCACACCAAACAAATTAGCAACATGTTGTTTTGCGGTTTGTTCTTCAACAAACAAATAAATAACACAGTCATCTTGAAAATATTTGAAAAATTTCTAAAAAAATACAAAAAAAAAAAAAAAAAGAGGGGGAGAAAGATATAAAAATTATTATTATCAGATAAATGAAAGAGATAAAACCAAAATTTTATTTATTAATCTGTGATGGGAAAATCCAGAAAATTGTTGAATGGAATCTAATTTGGGTGGAAAAAATAAGATAAAAATATATTGACTCCCACTGTGAATTGAGGTGAATTCAATAACAACTAAAAGTTATAGTTGGTCCAGCTTGACTATTTAATACCAAATGAATGATGGACCCTCGCATAAATATATCTTGTAATTTGGACTTAAAAGTGCACATAATTTGGTAGTAAAATTTATATAGAATTTGTGCGTTTTAAAAGCAGGTTTAAGAACGAACAAATCCTACATAGAGGAAATATTGGACCGACTATATATCTATTTTAATTTCAGCAATACTTATCACAATACTGAAGTATATGTGAGATGAATGCCCTTCAGAGTGATAGAGAAATAATGAACTGATGACATCATTTTAGGATATTATTTTTTAGGACTTTTAAGACCTTACCACCCCCATTTCGGGAGGAACATTTTTAAGGGGGCTAGGTGAAATATTGGACCCCATCATCCCCCATTTCAATATGCATTTTCTTTGAAAAATGAAACGGAAATAAAGCGATTTTTCTAAGATTCACTCAGACTTGTCAAGTTTCGATCATTGTTTATGACACATGAAAAGATGAAGTTGGTAGAATTATATATCAATGTATAGGAAATTATGTCTACTTTTCGTAAATGTATAATATTTATGACAATAATGAAATTTGTTGCACACTTTTTGCGGAAAAAGGAATTGAAAGTGTTAAAAAGGTTTTTCTGTTTGAAAATCATAAATTTTGATCTTCAAATTAAAATTTTTTCCACTCAATATATCTTAATGAAATTTTGCATATGGATGGATTTTTTGATACTTAAACGGAAACCATTAACATTTTGTTACTCTTAAAATAAATCCTGCAATTCCCAAAACACTTTTGAAAATTCCCAAAAATGTTTTTTTTTCACATTTTTTGCTATATCTTTGTAACCGATATCGGGGAGTGAAAATTTCTATTACTAAAAATTTTCGAAAATATCAGGCTTTGAAGGAAACAACAGTCCTTTAAAATTCTAGCTTTGCGATTTGAGAAATCGGCATTTTGTGAAAATTAAAAAAAATGTGGACCCACTAGAGCATTAAAACTTAGTCAAGATCAGTCAAAAAGTAAAAAATGTCTAATTTTTAAAGTTAAATATCTCTTAAACTATGAGATAATATATGTAGCAGAATGTACTCATATGATCATTCAGATATAAGGAATTTGGATCGTTTTATATATTTCTATGACCCGAGGTAACCAACTTTGAGACCCTGTGGACCTATCCTTGTTAGGCCCACAAAGTAAAAACTCAAAACATAAACTCGTTAACACTTCCACTTTCACTATGTGAAATTTTATTAAAATCGCTTTAGCCGTTTGGAAGTTACAGATTTATTACCATTTCAATTTTCATTTGAAACACTGTGCGACTTAAAAAAAGTGTTACTGAGTTGAACGGTGCTGCCCGTTACAAACTTGTGCACAAACGCATAATACCCCAACCACCTACGGTGGTGTAGGGTATAAATATTTTATAAAAATAACAAAAATAAAATATACAGTGAAGAAAAAAATTGGTGAATTCCTTCGAAATTCCAATTTTTTTTTTTAGATTTTATTGATTTTTTTTCAAATTTCAAATTTCAATAAAATTTTCTATTTAAAATAAAATTTTATATAAAATTTCCCCATAATTCATATTTTAACCGACAGAAAAAAATTATTTAAATTCGTAAAAACTTCAGATCTCAAAAGTGAAATAATTTGTAACAAAATAGAAAAGAAAACAGAAAAATAACTTAAATTAATAAAAATGTATGAGTAAAAGAAGAAGAAGAAGCAAAAAAAAAAAAGCAACAAATAATTAAAATAATTTCATTTTGGCTTAAATCCAAAAATTAAGTTTTTTTTTCTTCTTTTAGGAAACAAATAAAATTTCAGCAAAATTTAACACAAAATAAAATTGAAACCTAAAAAATAATGAATAAAAATCGAATAGAAAAATTAAAAGAAATAAAAGAAAAATAATAAAAATAAAAGAATTTTTTCATAAATTTTATTAAAAAAATTTTCACAAAATAATGACATTTTTACGATCTTAATATTAATTGAGGATTTTAACGATAATTTTTTTTTAATTTTTTTCGGGGAATCTTAAGTGTAACGATGGCGCCAGTTAGAAAATAAAACATAAAAGAAAATATCAAACGATTTTTTGTTTTTAAGGCGTTTCTAAGATTTGAGGTCTTAGTCATACATTTAAATGGTTTTAGCTTTAGTTCCATTTTATAGAATTTGGTTCCATTCTATAGAATTTAGTTTCTAGTTCAGTTTCTAGTTCCAGTTCTGTTCTAGTTCAGTTCTTGTTCTTTTTCAGTTCTGTTCTAGTTCAGTTCTAGTTCTTTTCCAGTTCAGTTCTAGTTCTTTTCCAGTTCTGTTCTAATTCAGTTGTAGTTTAGTTTTAGTTCTTTTCCAGTTCTATTCTGGTTCAGTTCTAGTTCTGACTCTAGTTCAGTTCCAGTTCTGTTCTAGTTCTTTTCCAATTCTGTTCTAGTTGAGTTTTAGTTATTTCCAGTTCTGTTCTAATTCAGTTTTAGTTCAGTTCTAGTTCTTTTCCAGTTCTGTTCTAGTTGGGTTCTAGTTCTTTTCCAGTTCAGTTTTAGTTCTTTTCCAGTTCTATTCTAGTTCAGTTCTAGTTCTTTTCCAGTTCTGTTTTAGTTCAGTTCCAGTTCTGTTCTACTTCAGTTCTAGTTCTTTCCCAGTTCTGTTCTAATTCAGTTCCAGTTCTGTTCTAGTTTAGTTATAGTTCTTTTCCAATTGTGTTCTAATTCAGTTGTAGTTCAGTTCTAGTTCAGTTCCAGTTCTTTTCCAGTTCTGTTTAAGTTCAGTTCCAGTTCTGTTCTAGTTAAGTTCTAGTTCTTTTCCAGTTCTGTTCTAATTCAGTTCTGGTTCAGTTCTAGTTCTGTTCCAGTTCTGTTCTAGTTCTTTTCCAGTTCTGTTTTGGTTCAGTTCCAGTTCTATTATGATTCTGTTCTACCAAAAACTCTCGTCTTAATTTAAATTTCCTACTAAAACTAAATTCTTTATTTTATTTATTTCGGTTTTTTTAAATTATTGTTGTTTTTTGTTTAAAAAGTTTTTTTTATTTATTTTTAAATCATAAAAATAATTTTTGTTTATTTCTATTTTTCATCTATTTTCAGGTAATTAAGAAAGAATTTCTATTTCTCTATACAAAAACAAAAACAACAAAACATAAATTTTATTTTATTTCAAAATCAATGAAAATGTCAACAATTTCCGTTAAAGAAAAACTGTAAGTAAATTTTTCAATTAAAAAATAGAAAAAAAAAAATAGAAAAAAACAAATAAACAAAAAGAAATTAAGGAAAATTTATTAATTTTCTTTTTTTTAATAAAATTCATTAACAAGGAAGTTGATTCAGGAGGAAGAAAATTGATTAGACATTTTGGTTTTCTTTTTGTTTTTGTTTTCCTTTTTGGTTGTTGTTTTTGTTGTTAATGTTAATGTTTATGTCATGCGAAAGAAATTCTTAGAAATCATAAGTGGAAATTTTAATATAAATTTTCCTCTTCTTCTTCTTCATTTTCATTTGTTTTTCTCATTTCATTTGTTAAATCAACAATAAACGTTTGAATGTCTTCAAGTCAGTTGTCGGTTTTTCAAAACATTTAATTTCCTAAACCGAACCCTTCAATACTTTGTGTGTGTGTATGTGTTGTTGTTATTTTTATTAATTTTCCCATACTGGAAAATAAAAAAATTTATAAAAGAACTTTTATAAACAAATAAAAATTTTGTTTTTATTTTATCTTTTTTTTTTACTTTTCATTCTAAGAAAATCCACAAAAGCATTTTTTTCTCCAACATTTTTATGTTTTTTTCTTCGACTTTTTTTTGCAAAAAGTTTCAATTATTTATAAAATCCATCCGACTCATCACAATCATCGTCATCATCATCATCATAAGTCTCTAAGCCGACCATGCATACGTTGATAGTTTAACTCCTTCTTTTTTGTGTGCATATTTGTCTGTCCGTTTGCCTGTCTGTCCCATCTAAATGTGACTGTTGTTGGTTGTACAATCATAATAAGAACGTCTGTGGTCTGGTCTAAAGTTAATTCACTAAAAAAGTATTAAAAATTCAAAACCATACACATTTTACCATAAAGTCACTCAATCATCATTATAATCATGATGAACGTTTGCAATCGTCATTATCATTATTTTCATGCTGAAGAGAGCAGAATTGGCAGCAGCAGCAGCAGCGGATTAAAAGAAATTTGATGACTTTTCAACAAAATACAAAATAAACACAATTTGTGTTTATTTACATATTTGGATTTTATTTATAAGAAAAGAAAATTTAAAACAAATAGAAAAAAGATATAAATAGACGGTTATAGGGGAATTTTGAAATGCCCTGCATTAAGTTCATCAAATTGTAAAGTCAAAGTTGTAGTTCACTTCAAGTTTAGTTCTAGTTCAGTTTTAGTTCCAGTTCAAGTTCAGTTCTAGTTAACTTCAGGTTCAGTTCTAGTTCTAGTTCAATTCAAGTTCAAGTTCAGTTCAAGTTTAGTTCAAGTTCAGGTTTAATTCATTCTAGTTCAGTTGTAGTTTAATTCTAGTTCTGTTCTAGTTCAGTTCAAGTTCAGTTCAAGTTCAGTTCTAGTTCAGTTCAAGTTCAGTTCAAGTTCAGTTCTATTTCAGTTCAGTTGTAGTTTAATTCTAGTTCTGTTCTAGTCTAATTCTTGTTCAGTTCAAGTTCAAGTTTAGTTCAAGTTCAGTTTTAATTTATTCTAGTTCAGTTGTAGTTTAATTCTAGTTTAGTTCTAGTTCTGTTCAAGTTCAGTTCAAGTTCAGTTCCAGTTCAGTTTTAGAACTTGTTCAGTTCAAGTTCGGTTCTAGTTCAGTTCAAGTTCAGTTCTAATTAACTTCTGGTTCAGTTCTAGTTCAGTTCTGTTGGAGTTCTATTTCAGTTCCAGTTCAGTTCCACTTCAGTTTCACTTCAGTTCCAGTTTAGTTCCTGATCAGTTTTAATTCAGCTCAAGTTCAGTTCTAATTAACGTTTAGTTCAGTTCAAGTTCAGTTCAAGTTCAGTTCCACTTCAGTTCCACTTCAGTTCCAGTTCAGTTCCAGATCAGTTCTAGTTCAGTTCCAGATCAGTTCTAGTTCAGTTCTATTTCAGTTCCAGTTCAGTTCTACTTCAGTTCCAGTTCAGTTCCAATTCAGTTCTAATTCAGGCGAATTTTCTCTATCTAAAAATGTCCGTCGGTGCAAATTCGAAATGTCAAAACATTAGTTTGCAACAACAGTAACAGCAATAAACTATTTGTAATCGTTAGTGTTGTTGTTGTTGTTGAGGAGCTGTCATTTTGAAGCATTTAGCATGAATGTTATTTTTTGTTGTTGTTGCTGTTGTAAATACATATGATTAAATTAATAATTGTCTTCTTTCGTTTTATCAAATGAGTTGTATCACATCATAAGTTAACAACAATTTCAAACAAAAAAAAAATTGTTAAACAGTGGAGAGCAATAAAATAGTAACAACATATATTTCTCTTCAATTTGTGCTAAAATGGAGAAAAAGGGATTTAGTTTTTTGTTCCTATGAAGATTTTGTTAAATGAAAATTTTTTGGAATTTGTGCTATTTATTTTATCTCTGCTGTGGTGTAAATATTTAAACTATCTTTAACGTGCATTGACATTTAAATTAAATGTTTTTTTTTTTTTACTTTGCCACAACCTGCAGTTTAAAATGCAAAAAATGCACACATTTATAGAACTTCTGCAAATGTGTGTGCGTGTGTGTGTGTAAAGAAAAATTAAACAAAAGAAACTTGTTGCAAGCTTTCTTGTTGTTTGCTGGCATTGGGGCTGGTAACTAGATTTAAAAAAAAAATGCATTCACGCATGCGCGTGGTGGTTACACATGTCAACAAATTGCTGTTGTTGCTTCTTTGTTTTTATTGTTGTAATTGTGGGTTTTTTTAAAGCTCAAACTAAGCAACCATTTGCAAACTAATGCAACCATGCGTATGCATTTGTGCAACTTTAAAAAGTTAACAAAATAAATAAATAAAATAAATATTATAAATAAAATTTACTCACCGAATACTTATTACAAAAACTGTCACTTGTTTCCCACTAAAATCACTAACAAACAGTAAGAAATATAGACACACGGACGGACATACAAAGCGTTATCATCATCATCATCATCATCATGGTTAGTAAGCAAATAAATAACCATCCAAACCAACCAACCAAACCGAACCAAACCAAAACAACCGTGAGTGAGTGTGAGTGTGTGTGAGTGTGTATGCAAATAATTCATGACAATTATTTAAATTGTATAAATTGTTGTTGTTGTTGTTATTATTATTGTCCATATAGTAAATCTTTCTATTTGTCTGTCCATCCCTCTTTTAGATCCGTCTGTCTGTGTGTGTTTGTTCCCTCGTTATGTTTTTCTATTTGTTTTTTTTTTTTCTATTTTTTTTTTGTTTATTTCAATGTTGTGACAAATGTCAACGAGCTGTTTTGTTTATTGCTGCCGTTTTGTTGTCATTTTGTTGTAGGTTTTCATTGCATTTATGCGTTAACGCATAAATGCAATGATGGTGCGTGAAATCGTAGTTTGGCCGGTTATCATTTGTTGTTAAATACAAGAAATTATCATTGACCAGACATTGACCCCAGGATATGTTTTGTATTCCTCCGCCTTCGACTTGATAACTTTTCCATATGTTTTTAAAGTGAACATTAGACTGGAGTTAATTTAAATGAAAGCAGGAAATAATGTCATATTGAATGCTACTGGAATATTGTAATTAGCTATGCGATACTACACTCAGTAGTTTTTGCTAAAAACCTGACTTAAATATTCACTGTATTCATAAATATAGTTGTTACTGTAGTCTTGATCGATTATAAGCTAAAACTATATATACAGACAACTATAGTCCTGACTCTTGTTTGATGTGAACTCGAACTAAAATTGAACTAGAACTGAAGTAAAACTGAGCTAGAACTGAACGAGAACTGAATTAGAAGTGAACTAGAACTGAACTGGAACTGAACTAGATATGAAACAGAACTGAAACTGAAATCGAACTGAATTAGAACTGAACTAAAACTGAACTAGAACTTAACTAGAACTGAATTAGAACTGAACTAGAACTGAAATAGAACTGAATTGGAACTGAAATAGAACTGAACTAAAACTGAATTAGAACTGGAACTGAACTAAAACTGAACAAGAACTGAACTTGAAATGTACTGAACTAAAACCGAACTAGAACTGAATTAGAACTGAACTGAAACTGAACTGAAACTGAACTGAAACTGAACTAGAACTGAATTAGAACTAAATTAGAACTGAACTTAAACTGAACTAAAATGAACTCGAACTGAATTAGAACTGAACTAGAACCAAACTTGAAATGTACTGCTTGTTAACAAAATGCATATATGTTTTCCACCCTCGTATAGATGAAGTTCATAAATCTAAACATTTTTATTTAATTATGTTAATTTGTACATAAATTTTTTCAATTCTCAATTCTTTTTAATAAAAATATTTATTTGTTGTGTTTCTTTTTTTTATCTTTAAGTTTCAATTACAAAAACTTAATATCTGTTTTATATTCACTGCGATGTCAGATAATCACTTACGTTCATTCATTCCGATCGTTCATTCTTCTCTTCAAACGAGTATAAGAGAAAAATATAGAGAGAAAAAAAAGAAACTACTTTAAACAATAGACAGCTGTCGATTTTAATCAATGTAGTTTTTGTTTGTATCTTTTTGTGTTGTTGTTGTTGTTGTCTTTCTATTCCTCTTCATGTTATTTGTTGTGTATCTTTTAGTTTAAGTAGTTTTTTTTTCATCTTCTTAGTTTTAGTTCTCGAACTAAACTAAACATCAGTTCAAGTATCTATCAAATACGTAAAACGTAAATTGTATTTGTTGTTGTTGTTCTTGTTATTGTTGTTGTTTGTTGTTGCTGCTGCTGCTTTCATTTACGCTTTAAACACATATTTTTTTGTTGTTGTAAAATATGTTTGATATTCTTGAAAAAAATTCTTAGTTTATTTGCTATAATAGCAGTTTTGTTTTGTGATGTTGTTGCTGCTGTTGTTGTTGTTGTATCTTGCAAATACTTAAGTATTCTAAACAACTCGGGTCTCATTGTCTGTCAATTATGGTGAATAAATACAAGAAAATTATCGTTGTTTTTTGTTTTGCTCCTCTCAATTTTTTTTATAATAATAAAAATATAAATAATATTAACTAAATAAGCATTTGGATAGAGAACTATATTGGGGGTAAGGAAAATCCTTTGGACTCTGCATAGAGTTCTGAACATTTAGAAAAAAAAAATTTACACCTTCCACCACCACAAGAGGTGAAGAGCGTTTATTTACATTGTCATTCCGTATGTAATTCTAAGAGAGAATCGTTGCAGATCTCATGATTGTTGCATCAAATGAAAATCTGAATCGATTTAGCTATGTCCGTCTGTCTGTCTGTTGTTGGTACAATCACAACCACAATAACTGACAGAGCTCAATGGTATTCAGCCTGAGTATTTTCGATAGTCGTGAGAAGTTTCCTATTTAAGTATGATAAAAGATATATACCGATATCTGGGGCACTCTCTAAGTTCAAGTGAAGAAAATTTCGTTTAATTGTGAATTATAAATTGAGAAATTAGAGTGAAATTTTTTCAATATTCAAATCAAAATAATATCAAAATCGGTTCGATAGAAAAAATTATAGCAGATTATGACTCATTAAATGTTCCAGTGTTGTATTTAAGAAAAACTTTTATATATATTGTATACGTGTGAAGGTATAATGTGTGAGTGTGTATGTACGAAAGATAACGTATGCAAGTGAAGTAATCATTTATGGTGGAGGGTGTTGAAGATTCGGCATTGCAGAATGTAGCATTCTTTCCTGTGTTTCTATTAATTTTATCCAATATTTTCTAGTCAAACTAAATATTTTTCATTTGCTGTATGTTTAGCAATATTTAGTTGTTTAAAGTCTATAAAAATTAATTATTTATGCCGACAGCTACAACAAATTGCTGCAAATGTTTGTTCTAAAATTTTTGTGTTTTCATTTGTATTTTTATCATTATTTTGTTTTTGTAGTTTTCAAAAAAAAAAAAAAAATGTTTTCTTCATGATTATTTATTTAAACACGCAGTGTTTTAAGTTGGCACGTTAATTATTTATGTGCAAATTTAAATAATAAATAAATAATCGCAGACATTCGCAAAAAAATAAATAAAAGACAACATTTTAAAATGAATGCGACAAATGAGTTAAATATTTGAAGAGATGTAAATGTTACGATAAATTAGAATAAGAAGAAAATGTAACTGATATATAGTCACAGGCAGTGTGCAGAATATAATCTCAGATATGGTCACATTTGGGTCCAACCTCCGATATAGTCACAGCTATTGTCTAGTGCTATTAAAAGTGCAGACTATAGTCTCATATTCGAGTCCAGACTAAAGTCTTAGAAATGGTCACATATAGAGTCCAGACTGTAGTCTCAGATGTACTCTTATTTGAGTCAAGATTATAGAGTCAGATAATAGAGTCCAAACTATGGCTTTAGTTGAAATCAAATTTGAATCTAGATTATTGTCTTATATAAAGTCACAACTACAGTCCCGACTTTAGTCACAGATATGGTCACAGCTAAATTCCAGACTATAGTCTTAGATGAAGTCTGTATAGTCCAAACTATAGCCTCAAATTTAGTCACATTTAGAGTCCAGACTATAATCAGAAATAGTCACAGCTAGAGACCAGACAAAATACTCAGACTCAGTCCAGTCTACAGTCTCAAATATAGTTACAGTAAGAGTATAGTCCGTAGCCTCAGATATAATCACAGCTAAAGCGAATGCCTTATGATGTAGGCACAATTGCCTGGATTATATTCTGAACTAAAATTTCTGTTATATTCTTAATTAAAGTCTTCTTTGCTACAGCCAAGATAATGCTTCGAACTACAGCTTTAATTATAATCTAAACTTTTTGTATGCAGACTTGTCTACAATATCGTCTACAGACTCGAATATAATCTCGTCTAAAGACTCGATTATTATCTCGTCTAAAGACTCGACTATATCACTTCTAAAGACTCGACTATAATCACGTCTAAAGACTCGACTATAATCACGTCTAGAGACTCGACTATAATCTCGTCTATAAACGTCTACCGACACGACATTTATCTCGTCTGGAGACTCGATTATAATCTCGTCTAGAGACTCGATTATAATCTCGTCTAGAGACTCGACTATAATCTCGTCTAGAGATTCGACTCTAATCTCGTCTAAAGATTCGACTATGATCACGTCTAGAGACTCGATTATAAACTTGTCTGAAGACTCCACTATAATCTCGTCTAGAGACTCGACTATAATCTCGTCTAGAGACTTGACTATAATCTCGTCTAGAAACTCGACTATAATCTCGTCTAGAGACTCGACTTTAATATCGTCTAGAGATTCGACTATAATCTCATCTAGAGACTCGACTATAATCTAGTCTAGAGACTCGACTATAATCTCGTCTAGAGATTCGACTATAATCTCGTCTAGAGATTCGACTATAATCTCGTCTAGAGATTCGACTATAATCTCGTCTAGAGATTCGACTATAACCACGTCTAGAGATTCGACTATAATCTCGTCTAGAGATTCGACTATAACCACGTCTAGAGACTCAACTATAGTCTTGCCTTAAGACTCGACTATAATCTCGTCTAAAGACTCGATTATAAACTTGTCTAAAGACTCAACAATAATCTCGTCCAGAGATTGCACTTAAATATCGTTATACTCAATAGAAACTCAACTATAAACTTCTCTAAAGACTCGACTATAATCTCGACTGTAGTCCTGACAATAATTTCTGTTGTATAGAGAGCTTAAGGTTAAATCACGTCACGTCTACAATTTCAAGTATTTAGAAACTGCTACAATCTTGTTTATAGACTCGACTATAATCTCGTCTACATTTTGTAATGTACTTTTGATCTTTGCTCTGGAGTGACCACAGTTTATCTAAACAAAAATGCAGATGACTTGTTTAGAATTTTAATTTTAACACTTAATTTCAAATTATTTCCAAATTGCCTCAATGATCTGCCATTCAAGTTCTTAAGTCTTGATTGACATTTGTAATGGATAAATTAATTACAAACTAAAAAAATTACAAAACACAAAAAATTCTTTAATTAAATTTAAAGGTCATTTTGATAGAATTTTATAAAAAAATTAAAAATTTGTTATTTCTTAATTTTTTTTTTATTTTTTAAATTAAATAATTTTATTTTTCATCATCGCAAGAAGTCAATCAAAATTATTCCCCTAAAATAAAAGTGAAAATAAACTTTAATTTGATTTATAATCAAAAACAATTAAAAGAAAAATATATTTTTGAAAAGAAAAAAAATTATGTTGTTTATTTGTAAATACTAAAAATTGTGTTTTTCTTAAATAAAAATAATGAAAAAAATTATATAAATTAATATAAACACTCACACATACACTAATACACTTTAATCACTCACATGCTAATGATGATGATGATGATGAAAAATAAGAAAAAAAATATTTTTTTTTTTTTAAGTTGGCGAATGATGTCTGTATGTGTGAGTATAGTGTACTCATAGAACTACGTAGTTTTAGGCTAAGAGTGACCAGATTGATAAAGGAATGAAATGTATAAAATGTTAATATATGAAGACAACACAATATGAGCTGAAATATATTCAGTACGATAAATTCTACAGGTTTTGTTACATATTTTATCTATAGATACGTCTATAGTTTCGTCTAGGGTCTAGACTATTATCTCGTCTAAAGTCTTCACTATAATCTCATCTATAGTTTCAACTATAACCTTGTTTACTATAAATTCTATATGTCATCTAAAATTTTTCAATTGTCTTATTTTTAATATCAATTATAGTCTCTATTTTAACCTCATTTATAGCCTCAACTTTAACCTCGTCTATAGTCTCTACTTCATTTTCGTCTATACTCTGCACCATGATTTCGTCTATAATTTTAACTATATAATCATTTGAAATCTATACCATAATTCCATTTGTAGTTTCAACATAATTTTCACTATAATTTCGATTATAGCCTCCACTATAATCTCATCCATAGTATATGCTATAAATTCATCTCAAATCTCTACTGTAATCTCGTTTATAGTTTCTCTTATAATCTCTTATAGTCTTTTCATAAATTCGTCTCTAGTCTTGATCATAATTTTATCTGTAGTATTCACTATAATCTCGTCTACAGTCTATACTCAAAACTCGTCTAAGGTTATCACTATAATCTCGTCTTTAGTCTATAATTTAATATCACCCATAGTCTCTGCTAAAATCTGTTCTACAGTATCTAATTAAATCTCGTCTATAATCGCCTTTAGAATCTCGTCTATGATCTATATTATAATCTGATCTATTGTCCTCATTATAATCATAATCCTATAATTCCCACAATGATCTCGTCTATAGCCTTTGTTATAACTTCGTCCATAGTAGTCTCCACTATAATCTCGTCTATAGAGTCCACTATAATGCATTCTATGTTCTTTAATCTTGTTTATCATCTTCACTATAATCTCGTCTATTATATCTGCTACAACCTTGTCTATATACTCCTATAATCTCGTTTATAGCTTTACCTTTATTCTATATAATCGTCTATAGTTTCTATATTCTTTACAATAATCTCATCCATAGTCTCTACGATAATTTCCTCTGTAGTCTACACTATAATCTCATTTAAAGTTTTGACTATAACCTCTTCTATAGTCTCCAATAATCTCGTCTACAGTTGCAACTATAAACTCTTCTATAGTTTCCACTACAATCTCGTCTATAGTTTCGCCTTTAATGTTATCTATACTTTCGTTCATAATCTCGTCTATAATCTTTACCCCGTCCATAGTGTCGATATAATCCCGCCAAGAGACCCGACTTCAATCTCGTCCATTGTCACAACTATTATTTCTTCCACATTTCTTTTGATGATTTCATTCCTTTAAACATTTCCTTATATTATTTATTTAAATAATTAATGTATCATTATCATAAAACATCTAACTGCCAGCACCAAAAAAAAAATTCGACAAGTTCTTAAATAATTTCACTTCTAAAACGGTTTTTATTGAAAAAGTGTTTTTTTCGCTTTCTTTTCGAATCGGAGAACAAATAAACAAGAAAACAAAAATGTTGAAATAATTTATCTGTTTATTTAATTTTGATAGAAATGGAAGCGAAATAAATGCTCATCAAATAAACGTCTAGTGTAAACGTAACAATTGCACAGTGGCTCACTTCTAATCACTTTTTAATCTCTGATGTCTAGCGATTTGAAGAAAAATAAATAAATTTTATAAAAAAAACGTTCATATTTGTTTATCTCCTTTTCTCACTTTTTATCAGTGAATTTATTAAAATTTATTATTTATTTATTTGTTTGTTTTAGAATTTTTTTGTTGAGTTTTAAAAGTGAACAAACAAAATTTTTGTGCAAAATTTCGTAAAAGAGCATAAATTTTGATTTCATTTTTATTCTTCAATTGTGTGAATGGAATGAATTATTTATGCTCTTTTTTTTTTGTGTCCCCTCCACCATCACAAGTTTTGAAGAGGATATATAAATTTAGTCATTCTGTGTGTAACGCTAAAACGGAATCATCTCAGAACCCATAATGTACATATATATTCTTGCATTAAATCAAAATCTGAATCGATTTAGCCATGTTCGTTGTCTCTTGTTGGCATTTTTACATCCACAATAATTTCTTGTGGAAAGTTTCCTCTTTCAAAATCAGCAAATTCGATTTTAATTAAAAGATATAGACCGATATCTGAGGCATCCTCTTCAGTTCAAGCAAAACTCTTTCGTAAAATTGTCAATTATAAATCAACAAATTTAGAATGAAATTTCGCCATAATATTAAGTTATGCGAACTTAATTATCATCCCAAAAACTAAATCAAAATCGGTTCAGTTAAAAAAATATTATAGCCAAAAATATATAACTAATTTTTTTGACTCTTTAATGGTTCCGAATAACTTTTATACATGTTGTTTACGTATGTGAGCGAGTTTGTACGAATCATAACGCATTTACTTCACACACACTTTTGGTGCAGGATGTTGAAGATTCGACTTAGTCGAATGTTGCATTTTGACTTGTTTTCTTTTGTGAATTCTTAAAAAAACTCAGACATTAGACGCTGATTTTCGACAAAAATGGATGGATGAATCGCATTAAATGAGATGTTGGAATGTTTGTTTATGTGTTTGTCTTAAAAATGGACAGATATGGGCCACAACAAAAAAAAAAACACTTAAATCTATCAATTGTTAACATATTGCTGCTGATGATGATGCTGCTGTTAAAATGTCGATATTTTTTGATGTTTAAATATTTCATGATTTTTTTTAAATTTTTACTATAATTTTAATTTTTTAATTGTTTTTGTATTAAAAAAAAACTATACATTTTTTTATTTTATTTATCTTCCCTCTTTCTCTCTCTCTCACACACACACACAAAAAAAAAGTGCTAAATAGTTCTAATTTGTTACGGCGTTTTGTGATAAAAAATGAAATTAAATTGTAAAAAAAAACTCGTGAATTTGAAATGTTAAATCATAAAAAATTGAATTTATATTCACTGTATTCAAACACGTGTTGTGACGTTTCTAAAATAAATATTTTATTTTTATATTTTTAGCTAAAATTTATTATCAGCAATTAGTTTTGTAACTGAAATTAGTTAAAGAAAAAACTTGATTTATATTTTATTATTTAATAGTTTTTTTTTGAAGTCTAAAGAATCGCTATAATCTTGTCTAAAGTCTCTACTATAATACGTTTATAGTATTATAAACTCGTCTAAAGTTTCTGCTATATCTACTATCTTGTCTATAATCTCGAGTATAATCCCGTAATAATCTCGTCTAAAGTTTATCGATAACTTTTCTATAGAAAAGTTAAGTTATCGATAGCTTTCCTATAAAAAAGTTAAGTTATCGATAACTTTTCCATAGAAAAGTTAAGTTATCGATAACTTTTCCATAGAAAAGTTAAGTTATCGATAACTTTTCCATAGAAAAGTTAAGTTATCGATAACTTTTCCATAGAAAAGTTAAGTTATCGATAACTTTTCCATAGAAAAGTTAAGTTATCGATAACTTTTCCATAGAAAAGTTAAGTTATCGATAACTTTTCCATAGAAAAGTTAAGTTATCGATAACTTTTCCATAGAAAAGTTAAGTTATCGATAACTTTTCTATAGAAAAGTTAAGTTATCGATAACTTTTCTATAGAAAAGTTAAGTTATCGATAACTTTTCTATAGAAAAGTTAAGTTATCGATAACTTTTCTATAGAAAAGTTAAGTTATCGATAACTTTTCTATAGAAAAGTTAAGTTATCGATAACTTTTCTATAGAAAAGTTAAGTTATCGATAACTTTTCTATAGAAAGTTAAGTTATCGATAACTTTTCTATAGAAAAGTTAAGTTATCGATAACTTTTCTATAGAAAAGTTAAGTTATCGATAACTTTTCTATAGAAAAGTTAAGTTATCGATAACTTTTCTATAGAAAAGTTAAGTTATCGATAACTTTTCTATAGAAAAGTTAAGTTATCGATAACTTTTCTATAGAAAAGTTAAGTTATCGATAACTTTTCTATAGAAAAGTTAAGTTATCGATAACTTTTCTATAGAAAGTTAAGTTATCGATAACTTTTCTATAGAAAAGTTAAGTTATCGATAACTTTTCTATAGAAAAGTTAAGTTATCGATAACTTTTCTATAGAAAAGTTAAGTTATCGATAACTTTTCTATAGAAAAGTTAAGTTATCGATAACTTTTCTATAGAAAAGTTAAGTTATCGATAACTTTTCTATAGAAAAGTTAAGTTATCGATAACTTTTCTATAGAAAAGTTAAGTTATCGATAACTTTTCTATAGAAAAGTTAAGTTATCGATAACTTTTCTATAGAAAAGTTAAGTTATCGATAACTTTTCTATAGAAAAGTTAAGTTATCGATAACTTTTCTATAGAAAAGTTAAGTTATCGATAACTTTTCTATAGAAAAGTTAAGTTATCGATAACTTTTCTATAGAAAAGTTAAGTTATCGATAACTTTTCTATAGAAAAGTTAAGTTATCGATAACTTTTCTATAGAAAAGTTAAGTTATCGATAACTTTTCTATAGAAAAGTTAAGTTATCGATAACTTTTCTATAGAAAAGTTAAGTTATCGATAACTTTTCTATAGAAAAGTTAAGTTATCGATAACTTTTCTATAGAAAAGTTAAGTTATCGATAACTTTTCTATAGAAAAGTTAAGTTATCGATAACTTTTCTATAGAAAAGTTAAGTTATCGATAACTTTTCTATAGAAAAGTTAAGTTATCGATAACTTTTCTATAGAAAAGTTAAGTTATCGATAACTTTTCTATAGAAAAGTTAAGTTATCGATAACTTTTCTATAGAAAAGTTAAGTTATCGATAACTTTTCTATAGAAAAGTTAAGTTATCGATAACTTTTCTATAGAAAAGTTAAGTTATCGATAACTTTTCTATAGAAAAGTTAAGTTATCGATAACTTTTCTATAGAAAAGTTAAGTTATCGATAACTTTTCTATAGAAAAGTTAAGTTATCGATAACTTTTCTATAGAAAAGTTAAGTTATCGATAACTTTTCTATAGAAAAGTTAAGTTATCGATAACTTTTCTATAGAAAAGTTAAGTTATCGATAACTTTCCTATAGAAAAGTTAAGTTATCGATAGCTTTCCTATAGAAAAGTTAAGTTATCGATAGCTTTCCTATAGAAAAGTTAAGTTATCGATAGCTTTCCTATAGAAAAGTTAAGTTATCGATAGCTTTCCTATAGAAAAGTTAAGTTATCGATAGCTTTCCTATAGAAAAGTTAAGTTATCGATAGCTTTCCTATAGAAAAGTTAAGTTATCGATAGCTTTCCTATAGAAAAGTTAAGTTATCGATAGCTTTCCTATAGAAAAGTTAAGTTATCGATAGCTTTCCTATAGAAAAGTTAAGTTATCGATAGCTTTCCTATAGAAAAGTTAAGTTATCGATAGCTTTCCTATAGAAAAGTTAAGTTATCGATAGCTTTCCTATAGAAAAGTTAAGTTATCGATAGCTTTCCTATAGAAAAGTTAAGTTATCGATAACTTTTCCATAGAAAAGTTAAGTTATCGATAACTTTTCCATAGAAAAGTTGAGTTATCGATAAACATTTCTATAGATTTTTTTAATATTTCTGATTTTTATGTGTTGTTTAATCAGAAATAAATATTCTCAAATTAAAGTCATTTTTAATTGCTCAGGGGTGTTAAATGGAATATAATTGATTTTTTATTGATTTATTTTAGTCTAGAATTAAATGCTGACACGTGTAATTTAAAAATGTAAATGATTTAAAATAAATTAAAAAAGTCACAATAAAGTCTGACTTGGACATGTAAAATGATTTAATTAAATAAAGTATTTTTTAATAAATAAAAATTTAAGATAATTTTTTGTGTAGAAGTCGATTTATGCCTTTTTTAACTTATTTGAAGAAAAAATTTTACCCGCCATATTTATCAAACCTAAATGAACATAAATCTAAATTTTCCTCCGTTTTCTAAAAATAAGCATTTAAATAAACCACGAGAAAAAGTGAAAATAAAAATATCACAGAATTTTTGCATTTTTTCTATTTTGAACAAAAAAAATCCCTTAAATGTCGTTCTTTTATTTTTGTAAAAATAAAAACAACAACATCTTTGTTGTTGTATTATTCACAATTTAATGACTCATTATTTTAGATTAATTTCTTCTTTAGTAAAAACGACTGAAAGATAAAAATTGAAATAAAAACTAAAATCACCGTCATAAGGCTGTTGCTCAGAAAAAATTGCAATAAATAGAAAAATGAGCAAAATACATGATGAAGAAGAAAGATTGAACATGAATGTGTTCTGCAACAAATTAAATGAAATTATTTGCAATTAGTTGCACATGAAGATGACAACAACAAATAGAACGAGAACAGTATCTGAGATTGCAGCCACCACAAAGCAATAACAACAACAACATTAGTAGCAACAGCAACATTATAATGACAAAAAAAGAAACAATAAATAGATGGATGAGTTTTTTTCTAATAAAATTAACAACAAAAAATACAACAACAATTATCATTGGAAAACAGCAAAAATTATAACAAAATTTCAATTTGAATCCCTTTGTATACCCTACACCAAAAGCAAAAAAAAATCCTAAATATAAAGCGATTTTAAGTAAATTTGGCAAAAGAAAATCTTATGATATTTTAAAACGATCCATTCTTCTCATAGCTCCCACACAATCCGCTTATAAAATATCACTTTGTGGGGCAAAAATATCACATAATAAACCCCAGAAATAATCGATTTCAAATGTATAAATTTCACATAAATACAAGTTTCCTAATAATGTACTTCACACTAAATCAGAAAACAACAAATTATACGAGGGTCGCTCATTAATGTTTCGTAGCTGTCATTTAAAACCAACATTGTGGTGAAGGGTATTACATAGTCGGGCTTAACCGAGAATAACATTCTTTCTTGTTCTTTAATAATTTTCACCTTTTTTTTGATTCATTAATTTTTGTATTTTTCTCTTTTTTTGCAGGTAAAAACTTTTTTGTTTGATTTCGTTTTCCTTGAAATAAATTTGTAAGTAGAATTTCTTCATAATTTTCTAATTTTAATTATTTTTGATCCCTCAATTTAGTTAAAAATTATTCATTAGACATTTATGTTCATCTCATGATCATGAGAACGATCATAATGACTATAATAATTCTTTTCTATAGAAATAGAAAGTTATCGATAACTTTTCTATAGAAATAGAAAGTTATCGATAACTTTTCTATAGAAATAGAAAGTTATCGATAACTTTTCTATAGAAATAGAAAGTTATCGATAACTTTTCTATAGAAATAGAAAGTTATCGATAACTTTTCTATAGAATAGAAAGTTATCGATAACTTTTCTATAGAAATAGAAAGTTATCGATAACTTTTCTATAGAAATAGAAAGTTATCGATAACTTTTCTATAGAAATAGAAAGTTATCGATAACTTTTCTATAGAAATAGAAAGTTATCGATAACTTTTCTATAGAAATAGAAAGTTATCGATAACTTTTCTATAGAAATAGAAAGTTATCGATAACTTTTCTATAGAAATAGAAAGTTATCGATAACTTTTCTATAGAAATAGAAAGTTATCGATAACTTTTCTATAGAAATAGAAAGTTATCGATAACTTTTCTATAGAAATAGAAAGTTATCGATAACTTTTCTATAGAAATAGAAAGTTATCGATAACTTTTCTATAGAAATAGAAAGTTATCGATAACTTTTCTATAGAAATAGAAAGTTATCGATAACTTTTCTATAGAAATAGAAAGTTATCGATAACTTTTCTATAGAAATAGAAAGTTATCGATAACTTTTCTATAGAAATAGAAAGTTATCGATAACTTTTCTATAGAAATAGAAAGTTATCGATAACTTTTCTATAGAAATAGAAAGTATTTATTGCTTTTAATTTTTCCTTTCGATTGTTCGAGACTATTTTCGGTGAAATCGTAAAAACCAACTTCAAAAATGGGTTTTTAATAGTCTGAATAAACTGAATTTTGTTTTAGATTTTTGTGAAATTAATTTAGCGAAAAATAAAATTATTTTCTATAAAACAAAATCGTAAACCACAAATTTAAAAATCTATAACGGAGTTTCATGATTTTTAAACGTGAAAATGACTAAATTTAAACATTGTTGCCTCAAAATTATTTGACCAAAGAAAAAAACTCATAGCAAATTGATATATATTTGTTTTAAGATCATTCAGATTTATGTTCGATGTTGTTGTTTTCTCTGAAATAATTATTTACAATTTTTATAAATTATTGACGGAATTCGTCATCGAAAATTCAACAAAAATTATGTTTTTTTAGACGAAAAACAGACAAATTGTCTGTTGTGATTAAAAAAAAAAAATGAAAAAACTAGAACGATTTTAAATTATTTCTGGTTTAAAAATGAATATTTATTAAAATTTATATTCATGTGTATTTGTGTGTGTGCGAGTGTGTATGCAATTAAATAAAAGCAAATAAACTTTATCTATTTAGACTTATCTATATGTGTGTGTGTAAGTGTTCATATAAAATTATAAACTGACATATTAAATTAAGGATAATAATTGTATGTTTTAGAATTTGTTTATTCACATACTCATACACACACGTAAGCTTACATACATTGAAATATATGTCAGTGTTTGCATTTCATGTCTAGACACACTGACCGTAAAATTGCAAATAATATTATTTTTAAACACACACTCATACACTCAAATCTACTTACATATACACGGACATGTATATTTGTGTATATAGATAGAATGCAGTTATTGTTATTTATATATCAATTTTCATTTTGCAACTAACACACACATATATATCAAAAATATTTTAAAAACGTAAATTCATTGAACATTTTTAAATCAAATTTTGTAAAAATATCTATAGAATTTTTAAAGAAAAAAGTTCGTTTAAACAATTAAAACGTATACTTATTATAGAAGAAGCTAATTCCTAATAATCATACGCCCCCTAAAGCAAAATCTGTATTTAAACTCTAAAGATAACTTATTTCTATTCTGTATAGAATGTTAGCATCTCGTTATTTAGAAGACATATTCACAATACGACAAAATTAACTAAAATTAATTAACTTTTCTATAGAATAGTTAAGTTATCGATAACTTTTCTATAGAATAGTAAAGTTATCGATAACTTTTCTATAGAATAGTAAAGTTATCGATAACTTTTCTATAGAATAGTAAAGTTATCGATAACTTTTCTATAGAATAGCGAAGTTATCGATAACTTTTCTATAGAATAGCGAAGTTATCGATAACTTTTCTATAGAATAGCGAAGTTATCGATAACTTTTCTATAGAATAGCGAAGTTATCGATAACTTTTCTATAGAATAGCGAAGTTATCGATAACTTTTCTATAGAATAGCGAAGTTATCGATAACTTTTCTATAGAATAGCGAAGTTATCGATAACTTTTCTATAGAATAGCAAAGTTATCGATAACTTTTCTATAGAATAGCGAAGTTATTGATAACTTTTCTATAGAATAGCAAAGTTATCGATAACTTTTCTATAGAATAGCGAAGTTATCGATAACTTTTCTATAGAATAGTAAAGTTATCGATAACTTTTCTATAGAATAGAAAAGTTATCGATAACTTTTCTATAGAATAGTAAAGTTATCGATAACTTTTCTATAGAATAGTAAAGTTATCGATAACTTTTCTATAGAATAGCGAAGTTATCGATAACTTTTCTATAGAATAGCGAAGTTATCGATAACTTTTCTATAGAATAGCGAAGTTATCGATAACTTTTCTATAGAATAGCAAAGTTATCGATAACTTTTCTATAGAATAGCAAAGTTATCGATAACTTTTCTATAGAATAGCAAAGTTATCGATAACTTTTCTATAGAATAGCAAAGTTATCGATAACTTTTCTATAGAATAGCAAAGTTATCGATAACTTTTCTATAGAATAGCAAAGTTATCGATAACTTTTCTATAGAATAGCAAAGTTATCGATAACTTTTCTATAGAATAGCGAAGTTATCGATAACTTTTCTATAGAATAGCGACGTTTTCGATAACTTTTCTATAGAATAGTAAAGTTATCGATAACTTTTCTATAGAATAGCAAAGTTATCGATAACTTTTCTATAGAATAGCAAAGTTATCGATAACTTTTCTATAGAATAGCAAAGTTATCGATAACTTTTCTATAGAATAGCAAAGTTTTCGATAAGTTTTCTTCGAATAGTTGAGTTATCGATAAGTTTTCGTTGAATAGTAAAGTTTTCGATAGGTTTTCTTCGAACAGTTGAGTTATCGATAAGTTTTCGTTGAATAGCTAAGTTATCGATAACAATAAAATAGTAAAATTTCGATAGCTTTTCTAATTCTTTAAAAAAATTTAAATGTTTGTGCTTCTCTTAGTCCCACTTTTTTCTGGCTTTTTTCGAAATCCTTTTGATTTTTCCCGATTTAAATTTTTTGTGTCTACATGATCCCTCTTGCTTGATCCCTCTAAAGTCTTTACGAGACCCTTTTTATTTTTTTTTTCTCTCTGTTTGTTTTTTATTTCATTTTATTCATTTTTTCTGTTTCTGTCTTTCATGTTTTATGTTTTATTATTAATTTGGCTTCATGTCCTCAATTCTAAGTTTTTTCTTTTCTGTTGTCCTTTTGTTGTTGTTGCTGTTGTTGTTACCATTTTTATTATATTTTATTGATGCTGAAATTGCATTTTGTTGTTGCTGTTAGTTGTTGCAGTTGAAAATCTCTTATTTTTTCTATGCTGCACCCTTGTTTCCATTTTTTTTATATTTTCCCCCATTTAGTATTTTTTATGTGATTGTATCTGTGAGAGTGTATGTGTGTGTGTGAGTTTTTAGTGCGAATGGAGGGAACTTAAATAAAATATTTTTCACAATTCATGAACAAAGTTTTCGCTGCTGCTGCAACAATTGTTTTTGTTGTTGTTCTTGTTCTCGTTATTTTCGCAAACATAAATAAATGGAACATGTTTTATGGTGAAAAAGGAGAAAAAAGCGATTTGCAATTGTTTGCTAAATTTAGCTTCAGGTTTTAAGTATGAAAAGAGCATAAAAGAAAAGGGTGAGGGAGGAAAAGGGCGTAGTTGCAAATATATATGACCTTTAAGGAAGGATAAGGTTCTAGACAAACAAACAAATTTACATATCGAATTTGAGGCAATCAAATGGAAGCAGTAACATTTTGGTGAACTGATAACGAATTCAATTCAGTTACATCATTCAAATAAGTGAAATTCAAAAGTGTCAAATTGATTTCTTTTTCCAAATATTGTCAGTGCTAATGAGTTTATGGTGACAATTTTAGATGGTCTCAAATGTTAAATGGCTAAAAAAGAAAATCAAAAGTTTTTCTGCCTCTAAA
The DNA here is from genome assembly GCA_004302925.2 of Cochliomyia hominivorax. NCBI lineage: Eukaryota > Metazoa > Arthropoda > Insecta > Diptera > Calliphoridae > Cochliomyia > Cochliomyia hominivorax. The sequence continues at coordinate 3,995 of PYHX02000023.1, read as the reverse complement.
GCCAATTAATTTGAAATCAACCATAATTTCACCTTTTTTCCCATTAGTGCTTAGTTAGAGATGTGTTTTTTAAATAATTTTATACACATGAATATCAATCCAAAGGTGTTTTCATTTTGATAACAAACATCATTTTTTATTTAACTGAATCTTTTCCTTAAAAAAATTATCGACAACTTTAATGTTCTTAAGGAAAGTTATCGATAACTTAACTATGCTACTGTATAGTTATCGATAATTTTTATACATCTAAGAAAGATAGAAAAGTTATCGATAACTTTCTATTTCTATAGAAAAGTTATCGATAACTTTCTATTTCTATAGAAAAGTTATCGATAACTTTCTATTTCTATAGAAAAGTTATCGATAACTTTCTATTTCTATAGAAAAGTTATCGATAACTTTCTATTTCTATAGAAAAGTTATCGATAACTTTCTATTTCTATAGAAAAGTTATCGATAACTTTCTATTTCTATAGAAAAGTTATCGATAACTTTCTATTTCTATAGAAAAGTTATCGATAACTTTCTATTTCTATAGAAAAGTTATCGATAACTTTCTATTTCTATAGAAAAGTTATCGATAACTTTCTATTTCTATAGAAAAGTTATCGATAACTTTCTATTTCTATAGAAAAGTTATCGATAACTTTCTATTTCTATAGAAAAGTTATCGATAACTTTCTATTTCTATAGAAAAGTTATCGATAACTTTCTATTTCTATAGAAAAGTTATCGATAACTTTCTATTTCTATAGAAAAGTTATCGATAACTTTCTATTTCTATAGAAAAGTTATCGATAACTTTCTATTTCTATAGAAAAGTTATCGATAACTTTCTATTTCTATAGAAAAGTTATCGATAACTTTCTATTTCTATAGAAAAGTTATCGATAACTTTCTATTTCTATAGAAAAGTTATCGATAACTTTCTATTTCTATAGAAAAGTTATCGATAACTTTCTATTTCTATAGAGAAGTTATCGATAACTTTCTATTTCTATAGAGAAGTTATCGATAACTTTCTATTTTTATAGAAAAGTTATCGATAACTTTCTATTTCTATAGAAAAGTTATCGATAACTTTCCATTTCTATAGAAAAGTTATCGATAACTTTCTATTTCAATAGAAAAGTTATCGATAACTTTCTATTTCAATAGAAAAGTTATCGATAACTTTCTATTTCAATAGAAAAGTTATCGATAACTTTCTATTTCAATAGAAAAGTTATCGATAACTTTCTATTTCAATAGAAAAGTTATCGATAACTTTCTATTTCAATAGAAAAGTTATCGATAACTTTCTATTTCAATAGAAAAGTTATCGATAACTTTCTATTTCAATAGAAAAGTTATCGATAACTTTCTATTTCTATAGAAAACTCATCGATGACTTTCTATTTCTATAGAAAAGTTATCTCCAACTTTCTACTTTTATAGAAACGTTATCGATAACTTACTATTTCTATAGAAAAGTTGGATTTATCAATTTTTACCTCGTTCTTTGAATGTCCCTATTTTTTATTTGTTAGAAATCCCTTGTCAAATATCTAGACAAATGGTGTGAGAGAAAGAAAATGCGAATAAAACAAATAACGCCAGCAAGAACAACAACAAATGTAAATGCTAAATTGTGCAACGTACAATGACTTAAATGCGAAACGACAGAAGAAAAAAAGTGAAATAAAAAAGAGAAAAAAAACAACCAGAGAAAGAACTGAAAAATACAGAATCATAAATACTAAAATAAATACACATTTATTTAAACAAATACTCAAACTCACACAGACAGAAGCAGTGGCGTTAGAGATGGTGAAGAGGGAGACACAATCACCCATCCCAAATACACACACACACAATAACATTTTCATATTCATACTTTTGAGCCCCATTCAACCAGTGGTGTGATGGTTATGAATAGAGTGAGGGAGGAAGGGACATGCATATGGTGTTACATGCTTGCTTGGGTGCAGTAGTAAGAGCGTGAGAGGGATAAGGGACAAGAAGGTAAAAGAGCATTATTAAATGCAGCAGCAACATTTAAAATTGACTGCACATGGCAACATAAATTTTAATTTGCATAAGGGTATACCTCATAATATGACACATTCAACCATGCAACAACGAGAGCAACCAGCAACAACTGCAAACCATCATACAAATTGTGAGACCAACATACCGACCGCCCGACAAGCGACGACTAATAAATATGCAGCATAAAACTAAACGAAAAAATTTGAGATAAAAAAACACACATTGTAAAGACAAAAACACACTTTAGGGGATTCCAGGGAGGTACGTTGGAAATTTAGAGGAGTTCTTTATTAGGATCATATCTAGAATAGAGTATTAATTAATGGAAACAACGACTCTAAATCATTTTTGATGAAATGCTATAACTTGTGATCAAGTAATTGAATATATATAATATTTTTCTTATATATAGAAAAGCGATGTTATATTGTAAGATTGTAAGGGGTCAAGGGCTGTCAGGGGCTCGAACAGGTTGTCTCTATGATAAAACATTTTGTTTTTTATTTAAAATACTTTCATAAATAAAGCTGTAACCTCTGATCGGTTCATAATATTTCTGAAATTATTTACAAATATGTGGAAGAGGGTTATATAACATCTTCGTTCCATAGTTAGTATGTCTTGGAATGGAGTTGTGGTGACTCAAAACGGGTTATTCTCTTTTATGAAGAACAAAGTAGTTAAACTTTAAATGTCTCTTTGAAATAAAAAAAATTGTTTTTTTATTTCTAAATTATAATACATTTTTCAATTTTAATATTATGCCACGCCCACACTAACAAAGATTTTAATCGAAATTTTCGAATAATTTAAGATCAATAGGTTTGCTATGGAATGACATTAAAATTTTAATAGAAATCGAGGAAAATTTAATTTTACCCTTAAAGCTCTGCTTAGTCCTATTGAAATATATTTTCTGATATTTTATTCTGACTGCTGCAGTTGACTCCACTTCTTCTAAATGTTGTTGTTGTTTTTTTTTTTTTCCTCATGATACTCATAATCATACTTATAAACTTCTCATATCCATAGATATCTTCCTTTTCCCCCTTTTGTCTTGTGTCATTGGGCAACTTTGTTGTTTTGCCTGTTGGCTTTAATTCTTGATACTTTTTTTTCTCATTTTTTTTCACATTTTTTGCATCCAACGTTGGTTTTCTGTCGTATCAGTTGTCTCATTTTATTATAAAACTACAACAACAAACAAATGTTGGTTCGTTCTTTAGTTGTTGTTGGTTTTTTTTACTACTTTTTTAAAGATTTTTTTGATGCGTGCTAAAGTTAAAATTTTTGTAGCTGAAAGTTTTTTGTTGTTATTTTTTATATTTTTTTATCTTGTTGTTTCTTAAGTTGAAGTCTTCTTCCTTGTATTTTGTTTTCTATGATATTCTAAAGGATTTTGAACTCGTTATACCCCTGATTCCATATATCATAGGTGGTTGGGTTATTACACGTTTGAGCTGGTGTTGGAGACATACAAACAAATATGGCATCACTACACTCATCTTTAAGTATATCGGTAAACTAAGAATCACTCACATTTTTTTTAAGAAATCTAAGTGAAATAATACGTATAACGATCACGAATCACTATCACGAATCAGAGAATTTAAAAGATTCCCAATTTCCACATGAAATACCCAAAATCTCAACCAAATTTGTCTCTCTCATTCTCCATTTTTATTTTGCATATTTTAACATTTTTTTGTTAAAATTTACCAGACTGTGGACTGCTATTGTCCAACTACATTAAAATTTAATCTACACGTATTCTCGTTAAAATTAAAAAAAAAAAAAAAAAAAAAAAAAATTATTTAGTTGACAACAAAACATCTGTTTCTTTTGGTGAATAAATGTTGCCACCCATTTTTGAAAAAAAATTCCAAAATTAGATTTCCAAGTTTCCAAATTCAGATTAATATAAACACTCTTCAACAGATTCATATATTTCTTTGGTTATT
>PYHX02000022.1:0-26715 GCA_004302925.2 Cochliomyia hominivorax | reverse complement strand
AATTTCAACTTTTACAAAAATTTTAAATTTGTTAAAAAAGTTTTTAAAAGGTCTACCGTCAAACTATTTTAAAAATTAATAAACAGTACCGGGAAAACTTGTGCGTTAAAAGAAATCCTGGTTCATCTACATAATGTTTCTAAAACCAAAAAAAAATGGAAAATATTTTCAAAATTGTACCCAACACAAGCATTAGGAAAGCAGTCCAGTTAGCTCAATGCTTTTACACTTCGATACGAAAGGTTAAAGATAATGTGGGCTAAAAGCAGGACTCAAAAAGTTTTGACTGAAGTTTTAGTATGCTCTTGCAGATTTTTCGCAACTTTCTGGTCAATAATTTATGTTACTGATGCTCGAAGGAATGTTAAAGAAAAGTTAAGGCTCCAAAAAATTCCAAAAAGTTCTTGGTATCTCAAGCAATATGCAGTAACGGCATCATTTGTAACAACGGATCTATAAATACCGAAGTTTACATCAAGGAATGTTTACAAAAAAGTCTGCTTCCATTCATAAGTCTTCATAATGGCCAAACATAAGTGGCCTGAATTGGCTTCCTGTCACTATGGTAAACAATAGTGGTATTTGTACCAAGAGAGGCAAATCCATCAAACTGCCCGGATCTAACAACAGTGCAGGGATATTGGACTCTTGTTAAAAGAGAATTGAAGAGTAAAAAAACTTGTTTAAAATTGTGGTAGATTTTAATTGGAGACGATCTACCTGTTCGAACAATGTGTTCAAAAGCATAATAACGTTACTGGAAGGCTTTCCAAAGAAGGTTCAAAATGTCACTAGTAATTAAAACTATAAAAAATGTTATTTTGTAATAATTACAATGTCAATTATTTGATTTTAAATTCCAAAGAAATTTAAAAATTTTAACTTAAATTTTCAACAGTTTCAAAAGGGAAACAATCCCTTTCCTAAATTAATCATATTCCAAAAAAAAACTTTCTCATTTCAAATAAACAAATTTGGTATTTAATTATGAATTTGTTTAAAATGGTGAATAGAAAAAAGTTATTAATTAATTTTGTTTAAAAAATAAATCTGTTTTGTTAAAAGTCTACGTGTTTGATTATTAAAAAAAATTATAGATAATTAATAAAGTTTTCAATAAATATGAACCACAAAACAGAGAGTTAAAACAAATAATAATGTTTTTCATATATAAAATTTGTGAGTTAACTAATGAATAAGATAAAATATTATGAAAACAACTTTAAAAGAAAATAAGACAAAAAAGAAACAAGTAAAAATTGTATAGTCGGTCAAGCCTGATTATATGATACCCTACACCACAGTGTTGGTTGTTAATAAAAACTACGAAAAATATTAATGAACCTCGTATAATTTGTGTTAATAATAGTATTCCCCTAGTGTTGGTTGTTAATAAAACTACGAAAGAATATTAATGAACCTCGTATAATTTGTGTTAATAATAGTATTCATGTGAAATTTATGTGTTTTAAAAGGACTTTTTCTGGGGGGTTTATCGGTGTTAGTTGAAATGATGGATGACCTTCGTATAATTTGGAAAATCGATATAAAATTATTATTTATCTTAATTTCACCAGTTGTTATTAGAATACGACGTATATGTAGGATTTATGCCCTTCAAAATAATATATTAAAATGGGCTGGTATGGGATCTTTGAGAAGTAATGGAACGACTCTCGTATAATTTTTCACATCGATTAGAATATTATAAGACTTATTATTGTTGAATTTCGTTTGAAGTCGCTTTATATTTAGGACTTTAGGACATTATTGGACCGAATATGACCAATTTGTATAGGCTTTGTCCTTGGAGAGGAGATATCTCAAAAAAATGCGGTGTTTTATGGACAGCCAGACGAGATTTTTTGACTTCTTAACCCCAATTTCGGGAAGAACCTCAAATATTGGAACGAATATGATCAATAGGCTTCGTTCTTAAGCCAAAAAAATAACACGTTTCAAATTTCATCAAGATATCTCAATAATTGTAGAGTGTTTTCAACCTTCATATGGACTGACAGACGAACATCATTAAAACAACTCAGAAAGTGAGATTCTGAGACAAAAAAGTATATTTTAAAGTGAGTTTTACACCATTTCTATGTTACAAACGTCAGCATAAACGTATAATACCCCAACCATCTATGGTGGTGCAGGTTAAAACAGGCAAGCAAACAAACCCATAACGCTAAATAAATTTAACTAGATTTTAATAAACCGCATTTTGTAATTACTTAACACTTGAAGTGAAATAATAATGAAATATTATAGTGCAGCCATAGGTTCAAGGCTTTTAGAAAGGGATTATTTAAGATAAGACTTTTTTTATAACCAACACGATGTTGTTGCATACAAGACCAGTTATTAGTCCATAGAGTTTTTTTATTTTTAAATAATTAACTGAACAACGGTTTAACAAAGAAATAGCTCAATTGAGGCGTGACTTGAAAGTATAAAATAAAAAACTCTGAAAGACATTTGAATACTTGATTACAGAAGTCATGAAAGAAACCAAGAAAATAATAATAAAAAACAATGAATTCAACTTAGAATGTGGTTTTGATAATCAAGAAACCAAATTACAACACTCCCACACAATAACGACAAAAAAACAAAACTCATTGTACCCACCATTTAAAACAAATAACAAAGTTCACTCAACTCTTGGTTTTTCAAGCTAAAATCAATACTTTTTCTCAAAAAAAAATATTAATTAAATATGAAAATGATATGAATAATATGAACACTTACCTTGTCCTCCTGCCATTAGTAAAACAGCTACATGTCCCAAAGAGATTTGTTTTAAACCCTCATCCCGATAACCATTTAAAATCTCTTCTGATGAGCGGGCAATGCTAATTACTTTGGATTCGGGTATGGGTTGCAAACGATCATCCAATTTTAAACCATTTTGTGTTAAGGAAGTGGTCGCACGATCAAAATATAATTTCAATTCATTTAAATTTAACTCATTGATATCACGTTGCAGTTGAGCCCGTTCAGTTTCGTTTAATTCATCCCAAAATTTAAGCAAATGCTCTTGGCCAACTTGCGTCAAACGTTTGTGTAATTCAACGTAATCAGTCATGTCTTCTAATTGAAATGAAAAATTATTATTTAAATTTTATAAGACAAAAGAAAAAAACGAGCGTTTTATTTAATTTTTAAAATTGCAAGACTTTAAAAACTTCCTAACCAACCGTACGCTTTGACAAGCGTTCTCAAACTGAAACGTATACAAAATCGTTTGTTTTGTTTTCAGTCAATTTTTATTTTCTTCTAGCAAAGCGTGTAGTACAAGCGCAAACAAATGCAAGTAAATATATAAACAATTCAAATATCAACAGGTCCGTCGTCGTCGCTGTGGCGTACGACTATTAGCTTGTCTTGTGTAAAATCTACAACAATGTGGATTTTTATTCTTTTAGTTTGTTTCTTTGATTTTAAAGACTTTAATGCACTACAAGTTGATTAATTGATCATTAAATTGTAAGAAAACAATAGACTTTATTAAGAATTTATATTCCCGGATAAACGCGAAAGCTCTCACAACTGAAGAAATCATCATCTGATCCCAATTTTCTCTGTTTATCCAATAGATATCGGTCACGTTAAACAAATTCAGTTAAACAAACAACTCATTTATATATCGTTTTCGGATATAACGTTCAAATGCTTTTGGATACAATATTTTTCAGGCTCCGTAAAGAATCAGCAGTGAGATTGAAAAATTCTTAATAAACATAACCACTAAATAATTTTAAAATAATAATTTTAATCACTAGTGATAAAATTTTGAACCAGACACTCTTCCATTAACGTTTCGATAGTGCTTTCTGTCCATCTCCGTTAAAAATCTATCACTCTTTTGGCCTTATTTCCGGGCAGTTTGGTTTATTTGTCTCTCTTGGTTCAAATACCATATTAATGTTCTTGTACCACTCTGGGGCTTGTTTACCAGAGAATTGTCAAGTCAGGCCAAAAATAAGTGGAAACATCATGAAGAGTTATGCATGGAAGCCAGTACTGCATATTGATTGCCATACCAAGAACTTTTTGGAAAATTTTGACTGCTTTTGGGTTTCGTCCTCCATTTTGCAGCAAGAATATTTTTTTTTTAAACTGACTTCAACTTTCCTGCTTTGGCCTCTTAATTTTTAGCAGCGTTCCTGTCTGGAACTTTTAGAGTCTTGTTTGTGTTTAAACCAGCATTAGCTTTTACATTTCGTAGCAAATAGTCCGAGAACTGAACTAACCGTGCTGCTTTTCTACCGGTTGTATTGGGAGCTTTTTTGGAAAGAATACAATTTTTTTAGCTTTAAAACAATATATGAACCATATCTTCTACCGGGTTTTCTATTAACGGACAGGTTTTCCCAGTACTATTTAATAACATCGGAAACAATTTAAGGCAGACCAACTTTTTATATGATCAAGTTGGGTTTGTTGAAAATATTTAAAATTTCTATGACATTAAACATAATAATCGACATGTTTAACAAAGGTAACTGGATCAAAAAATACTCATAATTTGATGCTATGATTCCATGGAATAATAATAGTGTAGGTATTATATAGACAATCTTAATGGACTTAGATAGTCTTAGGGAAATAATGAAAAAGTTTCAATAGTTAGAAACTTCTAAGATTATCTGCCGTGTTTTTAGTTCGACTTTACTTAATATATATTAATTCTCCCTTGTAGTTAATAACATAGTTTCATTATTAGGTTCAGTCCATATTTTTTCTTGTCTGGGTCATGATTTTTTAGGAAAGAATGAAAAAGTTTTAGATATTCCTTTTTATTGAGGGGACTTCTCAAAAAACCCTCTGAAATAAGATTACTGTATGGTATTTTAAATTCGTCCCCACTGAATATAGCATTCTTTCGTATCATGAAAATAATTATATATTTACTTTGTTGATTTTGCAAGTTACTAGATTTTATTTAGGGAGTTTCATACTTGTCCGATTTTCTTTGTTTTTAACTGGATTTTTTCTTCTTTTAAGAAAGAATGAAGAAGTTTGTTTCTTTGTATATCAAGAAAAAATCTAGATGTCCCTGAATAGTTAATTAGTAAATACAGTATTATAAATACTTATTAATAACTGGTTTAAGCTTAAATTATTATATAAAATATTTTGTGTGTTTTTAAAGCAATAAAATAATCCACAAATAAACTCCTTCTTTCATGTGTATTAAATTTTTTAAATATTAAAGAAGAAACTGGTTGAAAAAAATTAATTAATATATAAACCGGTGATACCAAAAGACATGACAAAAGACATTACAAACATGTATCGGAAATTGAATTTTTTGTAAAGAATTAAGAAGATTTAATGGTGGTAAAAAAGACTAATAGAGTCACACTACTTTGTTTTCGAATCAAAATACTGGGGACACTTCTCCTAAATAACATTATTACCTTCCGGTCTTTTAAATATCATTCCATTACTTAACTTTCGTTTCGAAAATGTTTGTTCTAATATTGTGTGTCATGTCTTGGGAAAATATAATGCATGAAGACATTATCTTTTATACCCTTCACCACCACAAATGCTGAAGAGGATATATTAACTTTGTCATTCTGTGTGTAACGCTAAGAAGGAATCATTTCAGATCCCATAATGTATATATATTCTTGCATCAAATCAAAATCTTAGTCAATTTATGTTCTTCCCTCTGCTTGTTGTTGGCAAGCTCACATCGACAATAATTAATAGAGCTCGATGAAATTTGCCCTGAGTATTTGTTATACTACTGAGAAGTTTTCTATTTAAAAACAAGAAAAATCGGTTCAGTGTTTTAGAAGGTATAGAACGATATTTGAGACAACCTCTAAATTCAAGCGTTTCGTAAGATTGACAATTATAAATCGACAAATTAGAATGAAGTTATATGTACCGCGTTGCTATTCTAAAAGTTATCAGTAGAAAATAGTTATGGACAAAAATATATATAAATGATTTTATGACTCATTTAGTGTTCCTGTGCTTCTGTGATTCTATATGTAGGAAACATAACGTATTTACTTCACACGCATTTGTGGTGGAGGGTATTTAAGATTCCGCATAGCCGAATACAGCATTCTTACATGTTTTGTCAATCAATAATATAAAAATTCCTCAATCGTCTCCAAAATTATTTTATATTTTTTTGCCGGAAACCAAAACAATGATTTTTCTTAAACTTCTTATTTATATTTATATATAAATATCTCTAATAAATAAATATTTACTTATTATTTAGTCTTTATCATCATAACTTTTTGACATATTTTATCTCAAATCTTATTATTATTTTTCATTTCACTATATTTTTAATTTTCTTATCAATAGAAAAAAATAACCTTATTTTTTGTTTTGTTTACTTTTTTTCTCTGCTCTTTTAACAGCTCATTTTTAACAGTTCTGTTAAAAACATTCTAATTGGAAAAAATTGTTTGTTTTGTTGTTATTTTTGTGTTTTTCTTTCTTGTTCACTTTTTCATGTCATTTTTTCACTTTGTTTTTATTTTACCTTCTTTTTGTATTAAAAATTATTAAGATTTGTGAAATTTTCGTAATTATTTATTTAAAAATTTTCCATTTCCTCCCATTTATTTATTATTTTATTATTTATAAAATAGAAATTTTTTTGCAAACTTATTTTTTCACACTCCCATTATCCACTACACACAACAGCCGCCGAAAAACAAAAAACATTTTTAAAGAATCTAACTAATGGAAGAGATGCCAGATGATTACCAAAAATAAAAACGGGATTATTGTCAGTGTATCTGATTGTGTAGTCGGAATGGAAGGGACAGGAATTTGTAACTTTTCTTTTATACTTAATTATTAAAGATTTTATGAAACTGTACTTGGACAAGTTGTCCGTTGTTAGAAAACCTCAGGTTCAGGTAAAAGGAATGATCTACATTATGTTTCTAAAGTGAAAAAATTGAAAGCATTTAAGAAGAGCTCCCAGTGGACGGACTATTTGGTACGAAAAGTTTAACCTAATGCTTTATGAAATGTTTGCAAAAGAAGGATGATCCCATTCATTAGACTTCATAATGTGTCCACTTATTTTTGGCCTGACAAGGCTTCCTGCCACTATGGTAACAAGCCCTTGATTGGTATAAGAACAATAATGTGGTACTTGTAACAAGAGAAGCAAATGCTCCATACTGTCCGGATCTAAGGCCAGTTAAGAGATATTGAATTGAGAATTGATGACCGTAAAAAAGGGTTTCAAAAGTGTAGTAAATTTAAATGGGAGATTTACAGCCTGTTCGAGCAAAGTGACAGAAAGCGCAATAAAAACTTTAATGAAAAGTTTTCCGATGAGGCTTCAAAATTTGTTAACAAATTTTCGATCTCATTCCTTATATAAAGATTCAATTTGATCATTAATATTAAATTTATACTAAATTTCATTCCTCTATCTCAACGCAAGTGGGAAGTCATCCAAAACTGGTTTGACGTTCACCGATGCGAGAATGAGATTCAAAATACTCGAATACAAGAAACTTATGGACATCCAGACCACCCTTAAAAATAATAAGGATAACGTTATATATATTACTCACCCAAATCTTTTATAATGAAAAAAGTTATTTTCTTTGAAAAAACAATAAAGCTTAAAACGTGTTTGAGCCTTATAAAGAGATTATTAAACTATTCCAAAAATCTTTGTATTTTTCTTCTATTTAGTATTTTCTAGTCTTCTATTTTTATGGAACTTAAAAACCCGTACTATTCGGTTCTTCTTGACCAAAAAATGGCCACTTATTTACTACCAAATACAAATGACTTCTTTTCCCATGTTTCTTTCTGGTTTTTTCTTTCTTAATTTATAAAAATCTGGGCCCCTGTTATTTATTATAAATAAAATCGATTACTACATTCATTGACTAACACTAATGAGGCAAAAATATCATGTCGAATATCGATTTTTTCAATATTTTTAAAATTGCCTTTTTTGGGTACCATATATTCCATTTTACTGGATGTATCAAGTTGTTCCATTTAATTTTCATGATTTGAAGCAAATATTTATTACATTTTTTACGATACGAACGTAAAAAAATCAATAAATTATCCAGTCAGTGCAAATCTTTCAAGTGTAAGAAGTCTGGCAACTTTGTTAATGTATCTTCCCGTTTGGTTGCTTAATGTGGCAGAAGTTATAAACAGGAACAGTTGCAACAATAAGTAACATAACGGAATTTGTGGTGAATATTGTAGTTTAACGCACTTTTTCTACCTCTTAAGACAAATTTCTATACTTTTGTCAGTAGATATATTCTGTGTTCAACTTTTGCTCAGAATCACTTCCCGAGTCGATTTAAGCATATAAAGCTTGTTCGCAAAGTACATGTCGCTGTTTTCAAGATACGTGCTGTTATTTTGGCCCAAGGACGAAGCCTACTAAAATTGGCTGCGATCGGTCCAATATTTCATATAGGTCCTATCATAATTATACGAGTATCGGTGCATAACAACCACTCTTCCAAATATCACTTTGAACTCATAAATCGCACATATGCGTGGGATTTTTTAAAATACTTAGTCAAATAAGATATAAATACAAGCCAAAACCGCTGTGCGGTCCATATTTTTTTAATTCCCATATGACCCTACAAAAAGATTCCTTTCAAATGCATAAATGTTAAAGTATCATAATAAATTATTGCACATTCATCAGTCATTCATAAATTTTTCATAGCAGACATTTGCAATCAACAATGTGGTGTAGGGTATTGAGTGGTCGAAAATGACCGACTATAATATATTTTCTTATTGGGTTTTCGCACTACTCAGTCGAAAACAATTCATGACTTTGATTAAGTAGAAAATTTGTTTTGGTTTGTGTCTGTGCTCAAAATCTATACATAGAAATATGGTAACTTTACATCTTTACATGATAAAACAGTTACTCGGTAAAGCAGTTTACGTTTACGAATAAATTCTGGTTTAAGCAGTCATTTCTAAAGACTTGATGTGTGTTTGTTCTTTAAAGAATTTTAGTTACGATTTTTGATTTGATTTAATAACACTAATTAATTAATTAATTAACTAGTTGATTGATTAATTAATTATAACTTATAATACTTTAATTAATATTCTTCATACTCTTAATAAAAACCAAAAACTTTGTGACAGCGGTGGGATTCGAACCCACGCCCTTTCGGACTGGTGCCTAAAACCAGCGCCTTAGACCGCTCGGCCACGCTGCCTTCTACATGTGTTTGGTCAAATGCTTTATAAAAACATGAATTTCAATCGATTTCATAACTTATTTCAAATGTTCTTTCTATTACTTTTATTTTGTTATTTTATTTCAAGTGAAATTTTCTTTTTATTCAACTTTTGTCAAGGAAAAACAATTTTTTCCTAAATGAACGTGAACAAGAAAAACTCATTAGTGAAAAAATGCAATATTTACAGCGATATAAACGATTTAAACTTTTTTAAAAAATTTTGAAATTTTGAAAAAGTCATCATGGATTTAGCTTACTTTGGTCAGAAACGCTATATTAAGTGAAATATTAACAATTTTAGGTTTATTTCGAAGTATTTCAAAAATGATCTCAAATTAAGCTTAGATTTTTGATTGGAGGCTTATTTAAGGAACTAGAGCCAATTTTAGGTTTATTTTTTAAAATTTTCAAAAATGATCTCAAATTAAGCTTAGATTCTTGATTGGAGGCTTATTTAAGGAACTAAAGCCAATTTTAGGTTTATTTTTTTAAATTTTCAAAAACGATCTGAAATTAAGCTTAGATTCTTGATTGGAGGCTTATTTAAGGAACTAAAGCCAATTTTAGGTTTATTTTTTTTATTTTCAAAAATGATCTGAAATTAAGCTTAGATTCTTGATTGGAGGCTTATTTAAGGAACTAGAGCCAATTTTAGGTTTATTTTTTAAAATTTTCAAAAATGAGCTCATTTTAAGCTTAGATTCTTGATTGGAGGCTTATTTAAGGAACTAGAGCCAATTTTAGGTTTTTTTAATTTTCAAAAATGATCTCATTTTCAGCTTAGATTCTTGATTGGAGGCTTATTTAAGGAAATAGAGCCAATTTTAGGTTTATTTTTTTAAATTTTCAAAAATGACCTCATTTTAAGCTTAGATTCTTGATTGGAGGCTTATTTAAGGAACTAGAGCCAATTTTAGGTTTTCTTTAATTTTCAAAAATGATCTCAAATTAAGCTTAGATTCTTGATTGGAGGCTTATTTGAGGAAATAGAGACAATTTTAGGTTTATTTTTTTAAATTTTAAAAAATGATCTCATTTTAAGCTTAGATTCTTGATTGCAGGCTTTTTTAAGGAACTAGAGCCAATTTTAGGTTTTTTTTTTAATTTTCAAAAATGACCTCATTTTAAGCTTAGATTCTTGATTGGAGGCTTATTTAAGGAAATAGAGCCAATTTTAGGTTTATTTTTTTAAATTTTAAAAAATGATCTCATTTTAAGCTTAGATTCTTGATTGCAGGCTTTTTTAAGGAACTAGAGCCAATTTTAGGTTTTTTTTTTTAATTTTCAAAAATGACCTCATTTTAAGCTTAGATTCTTGATTGCAGGCTTTTTTAAGGAACTAGAGCCAATTTTAGGTTTATTTTTTTTAATTTTCAAAAATGATCTCATTTTAAGCTTAGATTCTTGATTGGAGGCTTATTTAAGGAACTAGAGCCAATTTTAGGTTTATTTTTTTAAATTTTCAAAAATGATCTGAAATTAAGCTTAGATTCTTGATTGGAGGCTTATTTAAGGAAATAGATCCAATTTTAGGTTTATTTTTTTAAATTTTCAAAAATGACCTCATTTTAAGCTTAGATTCTGATTGGAGGCTTATTTAAGGAACTAGAGCCAATTTAGGTTTTCTTTTAATTTTCAAAAATGATCTCAAATTAAGCTTAGATTCTTGATTGGAGGCTTATTTAAGGAAATAGAGACAATTTTAGGTTTATTTTTTAAATTTTCAAAAAATGATCTCATTTTAAGCTTAGATTCTTGATTGCAGGCTTTTTTAAGGAACTAGAGCCAATTTTAGGTTTTTTTTAATTTTCAAAAATGACCTCATTTTAAGCTTAGATTCTTGATTGGAGGCTTATTTAAGGAACTAGAGCCAATTTTAGGTTTATTTTTTTAAATTTTCAAAAATGACCTCATTTTAAGCTTAGATTCTTGATTGGAGGCTTATTTAAGGAACTAGAGCCAATTTTAGGTTTTCTTTTAATTTTCAAAAATGATCTCAAATTAAGCTTAGATTCTTGATTGCAGGCTTATTTAAGGAATAAGAAGCCAATTTTAGGTTTATTTTTTAAATTTTCAAAAATGATCTCATTTTAAGCTAGATTCTGCTTGGAGGCTTATTTAAGGAACTAGAGCCAATTTTAGGTTTATTTTTTTAAATTTCACAAATGATCTCATTAAGCTTAGATTCTTGATTGGAGGCTATTTAAGGAACTAGAGCCAATTTAAGTTTATTTTTTTATTTTCAAAATGATCTCCATTAACGCTTAGATTCTGATTGGAGGCTTATTTTAAGGAACTAGAGCCAATTTTAGGTTTAGTTTTTTTAAATTTTCAAAAATGATCTCAATTAAGCTTAGATTCTTGATTGGAGGCTATTTAAGGACTGAGAGCCAATTTTTAGGTTATTTTTTTAATTTTCACAAAATGATTCAAATTATGCTTAGAATTCTTGATTGGAGGCTTATTTAAGGAACTAGAGCCAATTTTAGGTATTTAAATTTTCAAAAATGATCACAAATTATGCTTAGAATCTTGATTGGAGGCTTATTTAAGGAACTAGAGCCAATTTTAGGTATTTAAAAAATTTTCAAAAATGATCACAAATTATGCTTAGAATCTTGATTGGAGGCTTATTTAAGGAACTAGAGCCAATTTTAGGTAAATTTAAAATTTTCAAAAATGATCACAATTATGCTTAGAATCTTGATTGGAGGCTTATTTAAGGAACTAGAGCCAATTTTAGGTAAATTTAAAAAATTTTCAAAAATGATCACAATTATGCTTAATCTTGATTGGAGGCTTATTTAAGGAACTAGAGCCAATTTTAGGTTAATTTTAAAAATTTTCAAAAATGATCACAGATTATGCTTAGAATCTTGATTGGAGGCTTATTTAAGGAACTAGAGCCAATTTTAGGTAAATTTAAAAATTTTCAAAAATGATCACAGATTATGCTTAGAATCTTGATTGGAGGCTTATTTAAGGAACTAGAGCCAATTTTAGGTTAATTTTAAAAATTTTCAAAAATGATCACAGATTATGCTTAGAATCTTGATTGGAGGCTTATTTAAGGAACTAGAGCCAATTTTAGGTTAATTTTAAAAATTTTCAAAAATGATCACAGATTATGCTTAGATTCTTGATTGGAGGCTTATTTAAGGAACTAGAGCCAATTTTAGGTAAATTTAAAAAATTTTCAAAAATGATCACAGATTATGCTTAGAATCTTGATTGGAGGCTTATTTAAGGAACTAGAGCCAATTTTAGGTAATTTAAAAAATTTTCAAAAATGATCACAATTATGCTTAGAATCTTGATTGGAGGCTTATTTAAGGAACTAGAGCCAATTTTAGGTTAATTTTAAAAATTTTCAAAAATGATCACAGATTATGCTTAGAATCTTGATTGGAGGCTTATTTAAGGAACTAGAGCCAATTTTAGGTTAATTTTAAAAATTTTCAAAAATGATCACAGATTATGCTTAGAATCTTGATTGGAGGCTTATTTAAGGAACTAGAGCCAATTTTAGGTTAATTTTAAAAATTTTCAAAAATGATCACAGATTATGCTTAGAATCTTGATTGGAGGCTTATTTAAGGAACTAGAGCCAATTTTAGGTTAATTTTAAAAATTTTCAAAAATGATCACAGATTATGCTTAGAATCTTGATTGGAGGCTTATTTAAGGAACTAGAGCCAATTTTAGGTTAATTTTAAAAATTTTCAAAAATGATCACAAATTATGCTTAGAATCTTGATTGGAGGCTTATTTAAGGAACTAGAGCCAATTTTAGGTAAATTTAAAAAATTTTCAAAAATGATCACAATTATGCTTAGAATCTTGATTGGAGGCTTATTTAAGGAACTAGAGCCAATTTTAGGTAATTTAAAAATTTTCAAAAATGATCACAGATTATGCTTAGAATCTTGATTGGAGGCTTATTTAAGGAACTAGAGCCAATTTTAGGTAAATTTAAAAATTTTCAAAAATGATCACAGATTATGCTTAGAATCTTGATTGGAGGCTTATTTAAGGAACTAGAGCCAATTTTAGGTTAATTTTAAAAATTTTCAAAAATGATCACAGATTATGCTTAGAATCTTGATTGGAGGCTTATTTAAGGAACTAGAGCCAATTTTAGGTAAATTTAAAAATTTTTCAAAAATGATCACAGATTATGCTTAGAATCTTGATTGGAGGCTTATTTAAGGAACTAGAGCCAATTTTAGGTTAATTTTAAAAATTTTCAAAAATGATCACAGATTATGCTTAGAATCTTGATTGGAGGCTTATTTAAGGAACTAGAGCCAATTTTAGGTAAATTTAAAAATTTTCAAAAATGATCACAGATTATGCTTAGAATCTTGATTGGAGGCTTATTTAAGGAACTAGAGCCAATTTTAGGTAAATTTAAAAATTTTCAAAAATGATCACAGATTATGCTTAGAATCTTGATTGGAGGCTTATTTAAGGAACTAGAGCCAATTTTAGGTTAATTTTAAAAATTTTTCAAAAATGATCACAGATTATGCTTAGAATCTTGATTGGAGGCTTATTTAAGGAACTAGAGCCAATTTTAGGTAAATTTAAAAATTTTCAAAAATGATCACAGATTATGCTTAGAATCTTGATTGGAGGCTTATTTAAGGAACTAGAGCCAATTTTAGGTTAATTTTAAAAATTTTTCAAAAATGATCACAGATTATGCTTAGAATCTTGATTGGAGGCTTATTTAAGGAACTAGAGCCAATTTTAGGTTAATTTTAAAAATTTTCAAAAATGATCACAGATTATGCTTAGAATCTTGATTGGAGGCTTATTTAAGGAACTAGAGCCAATTTTAGGTAAATTTAAAAATTTTTCAAAAATGATCACAGATTATGCTTAGAATCTTGATTGGAGGCTTATTTAAGGAACTAGAGCCAATTTTAGGTTAATTTTAAAAATTTTTCAAAAATGATCACAGATTATGCTTAGAATCTTGATTGGAGGCTTATTTAAGGAACTAGAGCCAATTTTAGGTAAATTTAAAAATTTTCAAAAATGATCACAGATTATGCTTAGAATCTTGATTGGAGGCTTATTTAAGGAACTAGAGCCAATTTTAGGTAAATTTAAAAATTTTTCAAAAATGATCACAGATTATGCTTAGAATCTTGATTGGAGGCTTATTTGGGGAACTAGAGCCAATTTTAGGTAAATTTAAAAATTTTTCAAAAATGATCACAGATTATGCTTAGAATCTTGATTGGAGGCTTATTTAAGGAACTAGAGCCAATTTTAGGTTAATTTTAAAAATTTTCAAAAATGATCACAGATTATGCTTAGAATCTTGATTGGAGGCTTATTTAAGGAACTAGAGCCAATTTTAGGTAAATTTAAAAATTTTCAAAAATGATCACAGATTATGCTTAGAATCTTGATTGGAGGCTTATTTAAGGAACTAGAGCCAATTTTAGGTAAATTTAAAAATTTTTCAAAAATGATCACAGATTATGCTTAGAATCTTGATTGGAGGCTTATTTAAGGAACTAGAGCCAATTTTAGGTTAATTTTAAAAATTTTTCAAAAATGATCACAGATTATGCTTAGAATCTTGATTGGAGGCTTATTTAAGGAACTAGAGCCAATTTTAGGTTAATTTTAAAAATTTTTCAAAAATGATCACAGATTATGCTTAGAATCTTGATTGGAGGCTTATTTAAGGAACTAGAGCCAATTTTAGGTAAATTTAAAAATTTTCAAAAATGATCACAGATTATGCTTAGAATCTTGATTGGAGGCTTATTTAAGGAACTAGAGCCAATTTTAGGTAAATTTAAAAATTTTTCAAAAATGATCACAGATTATGCTTAGAATCTTGATTGGAGGCTTATTTAAGGAACTAGAGCCAATTTTAGGTAAATTTAAAAATTTTCAAAAATGATCACAGATTATGCTTAGAATCTTGATTGGAGGCTTATTTAAGGAACTAGAGCCAATTTTAGGTTAATTTTAAAAATTTTCAAAAATGATCACAGATTATGCTTAGAATCTTGATTGGAGGCTTATTTAAGGAACTAGAGCCAATTTTAGGTAAATTTAAAAATTTTCAAAAATGATCACAGATTATGCTTAGAATCTTGATTGGAGGCTTATTTAAGGAACTAGAGCCAATTTTAGGTAAATTTAAAAATTTTTCAAAAATGATCACAGATTATGCTTAGAATCTTGATTGGAGGCTTATTTAAGGAACTAGAGCCAATTTTAGGTTAATTTTAAAAATTTTTCAAAAATGATCACAGATTATGCTTAGAATCTTGATTGGAGGCTTATTTAAGGAACTAGAGCCAATTTTAGGTAAATTTAAAAATTTTCAAAAATGATCACAGTTATGCTTAGAATCTTGATTGGAGGCTTATTTAAGGAACTAGAGCCAATTTTAGGTTAATTTTAAAAATTTTCAAAAATGATCACAGATTATGCTTAGAATCTTGATTGGAGGCTTATTTAAGGAACTAGAGCCAATTTTAGGTTAATTTTAAAAATTTTCAAAAATGATCACAGATTATGCTTAGAATCTTGATTGGAGGCTTATTTGGGAACTACAGCCAATTTTAGGTTAATTTATAAAAATTTTTAAAATGATCACAGATTATGCTTAGAATCTTGATTGGAGGCTTATTTAAGGAACTAGAGCCAATTTTAGGTAAATTTAAAAATTTTCAAAAATGATCACAGATTATGCTTAGAATCTTGATTGGAGGCTTATTTGGGGAACTAGAGCCAATTTTAGGTTAATTTTAAAAATTTTTCAAAAATGATCACAGATTATGCTTAGAATCTTGATTGGAGGCTTATTTAAGGAACTAGAGCCAATTTTAGGTAAATTTAAAAATTTTCAAAAATGATCACAGATTATGCTTAGAATCTTGATTGGAGGCTTATTTAAGGAACTAGAGCCAATTTTAGGTTAATTTTAAAAATTTTCAAAAATGATCACAGATTATGCTTAGAATCTTGATTGGAGGCTTATTTAAGGAACTAGAGCCAATTTTAGGTAAATTTAAAAATTTTCAAAAATGATCACAGTTATGCTTAGAATCTTGATTGGAGGCTTATTTAAGGAACTAGAGCCAATTTTAGGTTAATTTTAAAAATTTTCAAAAATGATCACAGATTATGCTTAGAATCTTGATTGGAGGCTTATTTAAGGAACTAGAGCCAATTTTAGATTAATTTAAAAATTTTTTAAAATGATCACAGATTATGCTTAGAATCTTGATTGAGGGCTTATTTAAGGAACTACAGCCAATTTTAGGTTAATTTTAAAAATTTTCAAAAATGATCACAGGTTATGCTTAGAATCTTGATTGGAGGCTTATTTAAGGAACTAGAGCCAATTTTAGGTAAATTTAAAAATTTTCAAAAATGATCACAGATTATGCTTAGAATCTTGATTGGAGGCTTATTTGGGGAACTAGAGCCAATTTTAGGTTAATTTTAAAAATTTTCAAAAATGATCACAATTATGCTTAGATTCTTGATTGGAGGCTTATTTAAGGAACTAGAGCCAATTTTAGGTAAATTTAAAAATTTTTCAAAAATGATCACAGATTATGCTTAGAATCTTGATTGGAGGCTTATTTAAGGAACTAGAGCCAATTTTAGGTAAATTTAAAAATTTTCAAAAATGATCACAGATTATGCTTAGAATCTTGATTGGAGGCTTGTTTGGGGAACTACAGCCAATTTTAGATTAATTATAAAAATTTTTTAAAATGATCACAGATTATGCTTAGAATCTTGATTGAGGGCTTATTTAAGGAACTACAGCCAATTTTAGGTTAATTTTAAAAATTTTCAAAAATGATCACAGATTATGCTTAGAATCTTGATTGGAGGCTTATTTAAGGAACTAGAGCCAATTTTAGGTAAATTTAAAAATTTTTCAAAAATGATCACAGATTATGCTTAGAATCTTGATTGGAGGCTTATTTGGGGAACTAGAGCCAATTTTAGGTAAATTTAAAAATTTTCAAAAATGATCACAGATTATGCTTAGAATCTTGATTGGAGGCTTATTTGGGAACTAGAGCCAATTTTAGGTTAATTTTAAAAATTTTCAAAAATGATCACAAATTATGCTTAGATTCTTGATTGGAGGCTTATTTAAGGAACTAGAGCCAATTTTAGGTAAATTTAAAAATTTTCAAAAATGATCACAGATTATGCTTAGAATCTTGATTGGAGGCTTATTTAAGGAACTAGAGCCAATTTTAGGTAAATTTAAAAATTTTCAAAAATGATCACAGATTATGCTTAGAATCTTGATTGGAGGCTTGTTTGGGGAACTACAGCCAATTTAGATTAATTATAAAAATTTTTAAAATGATCACAGATTATGCTTAGAATCTTGATTGAGGGCTTATTTAAGGAACTACAGCCAATTTTAGGTTAATTTTAAAAATTTTCAAAAATGATCACAGATTATGCTTAGAATCTTGATTGGAGGCTTATTTAAGGAACTAGAGCCAATTTTAGGTAAATTTAAAAATTTTTCAAAAATGATCACAGATTATGCTTAGAATCTTGATTGGAGGCTTATTTAAGGAACTAGAGCCAATTTTAGGTAAATTTAAAAATTTTCAAAAATGATCACAGATTATGCTTAGAATCTTGATTGGAGGCTTGTTTGGGGAACTACAGCCAATATTAGATTAATTATAAAAATTTTTTAAAATGATCACAGATTATGCTTAGAATCTTGATTGAGGGCTTATTTAAGGAACTAGAGCCAATTTTAGGTTAATTTTAAAAATTTTCAAAAATGATCACAGATTATGCTTAGAATCTTGATTGGAGGCTTATTTAAGGAACTAGAGCCAATTTTAGGTAAATTTAAAAATTTTTCAAAAATGATCACAGATTATGCTTAGAATCTTGATTGGAGGCTTATTTAAGGAACTAGAGCCAATTTTAGGTAAATTTAAAAATTTTCAAAAATGATCACAGGTTATGCTTAGAATCTTGATTGGAGGCTTATTTAAGGAACTAGAGCCAATTTTAGGTAAATTTAAAAATTTTTCAAAAATGATCACAGATTATGCTTAGAATCTTGATTGGAGGCTTATTTAAGGAACTAGAGCCAATTTTAGGTAAATTTTAAAAATTTTCAAAAATGATCACAGATTATGCTTAGAATCTTGATTGGAGGCTTATTTAAGGAACTAGAGCCAATTTTAGGTTAATTTTAAAAATTTTCAAAAATGATCACAGATTATGCTTAGAATCTTGATTGGAGGCTTATTTAAGGAACTAGAGCTAGGTAAATTTTAAAAATTTTCAAAAATGATCACAGATTATGCTTAGAATCTTGATTGGAGGCTTATTTAAGGAACTAGAGCCAATTTTAGTTTAATTTTAAAAATTTTTAAAAATGATCACAAATTATGCTTAGAATCTTGATTGGAGGCTTATTTAAGGAACTAGAGCCAATTTTTAGGTTTAATTTTAAAATTTTCAAAAATGATCACAGATTTATGCTTAGATATCTTGATTGGAGGCTTATTTAAGGACTAGAGCCAATTTTAGTTTAATTTTTAAAATTTTTAAAAATGATCACAAATTATGCTTAGATCTTGATTGGAGGCTTATTTAAGGAACTAGAGCGCAATTTTAGTTTAATTTTAAAAATTTTCAAAATGATCACGGTTATGCTTAGAATCTTGATTGGAGGCTTATTTAAGGAACTAGAGCCAATTTTAGGTAAATTTAAAAATTTTCAAAAATGATCACAGGTTATGCTTAGAATCTTGATTGGAGGCTTATTTAAGGAACTAGAGCCAATTTTAGGTAAATTTAAAAATTTTCAAAAATGATCACAGATTATGCTTAGAATCTTGATTGGAGGCTTATTTAAGGAACTAGAGCCAATTTTAGGTAAATTTAAAAATTTTCAAAAATGATCACAGGTTATGCTTAGAATCTTGATTGGAGGCTTATTTAAGGAACTAGAGCCAATTTTAGGTAAATTTAAAAATTTTTCAAAAATGATCACAGATTATGCTTAGAATCTTGATTGGAGGCTTATTTAAGGAACTAGAGCCAATTTTAGGTAAATTTAAAAATTTTCAAAAATGATCACAGGTTATGCTTAGAATCTTGATTGGAGGCTTATTTAAGGAACTAGAGCCAATTTTAGGTTAATTTTAAAAATTTTCAAAAATGATCACAGATTATGCTTAGAATCTTGATTGGAGGCTTATTTAAGGAACTAGAGCTAGGTAAATTTTAAAAATGTTCGAAAATGATCACAGATTATGCTTAGAATCTTGATTGGAGGCTTATTTAAGGAACTAGAGCCAATTTTAGTTTAATTTTAAAAATTTTTAAAAATGATCACAAATTATGCTTAGAATCTTGATTGGAGGCTTATTTAAGGAACTAGAGCCAATTTTAGGTTAATTTTAAAAATTTTCAAATGATCACAGATTATGCTTAGAATCTTGATTGGGCTTATTTAAGGAACTAGAGCCAATTTTAGTATTAATTTAACAAATTTTTTAAAATGATTCACAATTATGCTTAGAATCTTGATTGGAGGCTTATTTAGGAACTAGAGCTAGGTAAATTATTAAAATGATTCAAAATGATCACAGATTATGCTTAGAATCTTGATTGGAGGCTTATTTAGGAACTAGAGCCAATTTTAGTTTAATTTTAAAAATTTTCAAAAATGATCACAGATTATGCTTAGAATCTTGAATTGGAGGCTTATTTAAGGAACTAGAGCCAATTTTAGGTAAATTTTAAAAATTTTCAAAAATGATCACAGATTATGCCTTAGAATCTTGATTGGAGGCTTATTTAAGGAACTACAGCCAATTTTAGGTAATTTAAAAAAATTTTCAAAAATGAATCACAGATTATGCTTAGAATCTTGATTGGAGGCTTATTTAGGAACTAGAGCCATTATTAGGTTAATTTAAATTTTCAAAAATGATCACAGATTAATGCTTAGAATCTTGATTGGAGGCTTATTTAAGGAACTAGAGCCAATTTTAGGTTAATTTTAAAATTTTTTTAAAATGATCACAGATTATGCTTAGAATCTTGATTGAGGGCTTATTTAAGGACTACAGCCAATTTTAGATTAATTATAAAAATTTTCAAAAATTAATCACAGATTATGCTTAGAAATCTTGATTGGAGGCTTATTTAAGGAACTAGAGCCAATTTTAGGTAAATTTTAAAAAATTTTCAAAAATGATCACAGATTATGCTTAGAATCTTGATTGAGGGCTTATTTAAAGGAACTACAAGCCAATTTAGATTAATTATAAAAATTTTTAAAAATGATCACAGATTATGCTTAGAATCTTGATTGAGGGCTTATTTAAGGAACTAGAGCCAATTTTTAGGTTAATTTTAAACATTTTCGAAAAATGATCACAGATTATGCTTAGAATCTTGATTGAGGGCTTTATTTAAGGATCTAGAGCCAATTTTAGGTTAATTTTAAAAATTTTCAAAAATGATCACAGATTATGCTTAGAATCTTGATTGGAGGCATATTAAGGGGCCTGTTTAACTGGCAAATCAATCTTACTACTTCTAATCGTTCTCCACTACGGAACCACTCGAATTATAATGTAGCAACCACTCCTAGTCCATAGAGATATTGTTCAATATATTTTCATTAGATAAATATAAAATTCGATTATACACATATTTGAAATAATTTACGTTTTATTTCAATTTTAATAAAATATTTATGTATAATTGAACTACAGTTGGGTATTTCCTTTCAAGGATTTCTTTTTCTAATAAAACATAAAATTTCATTATTATAAACATAAAATTACATTCAGACATTCAGAGAATTCGGGAATAATTTCATATTAATTGTATTACGATTTACTTGGCCGATGGCGGGAAAATATATGGAAAAGGAACGTCATCATTGTTGTTCTTAAGAGGAGTAGGTGGCCTTGGATCGGGTTCCGTGCAACCTACCAACCAATAGGTGGTAACAGTTCCTTTACCCTTTAATTCCACTTCACCCCGCAGTTCCATTTCGAAGGTGCCAAATTTATCGAATATGACTTTGGCGGCCGAAGAAACATGGATTCTCAGAGCTAAAAAATAGAAAAATTGATAATAAGTTTGCAAACTATTTTATTTTTTAAAGTATAAAGCTTACGCTTTCCCGTAGATTCCATCCTTGAAGCAGTATTCACGGTATCCCCAAATAAAACAATAATGTGGCATTTTTTTGTCCCACCACTCCAGCACATACTGGAACCCGAATGTATACCTATTCGTATCTTCAATTGATATTCAGGTTTATGTTAATACTGGAAACTTTTCACTGCATCTAAAATGGCCAAAGCCATTAGAACCTATTTCCCGGGCATGATTATCGCCATTACGTTCGGGTAGACCCGACACTACCATATAAGCAATCACCTATAGTTTCTACTTTATAGACATCATAAAAACCAATAATACGATCAAAAGTACTATAAAAGATCATTTAAGAAATCAACCACTTCCATGGGGCCACTTTGGGCACACAAAGCCGTAAAACCCACAATATCACTGAAGTAAATGGTTACACATTCGAATTGTTCAGGTTGTACCATTTCGCCAGCCAACAGCTGAGTAGCCACTGGACGAGGTAAAACTTGATAGAGTAATTCTTCGGTACGTTTCTTTTCTATACTCAATTGTTCGGTTTTCTCTTCAACTAAGCTCTCCAAATTATTGGCATATTGTTCCATGCGACGTAGCAAATCGTCCATGAGATTTTCACAAAAGCCTCTGGACAATAAGGAATAAAAAATTAATAAGTTTTCCGATTTTTTGGTTATTCAATTTTGAACTTACTTCATTATCATTCTCACAGTAGAACGTATGGCAGCAAAGGCTGGCCTATCATCGGGATTATCAGCCCAACATTTTTCCATTAAATCCAAAACATCGGGTGGACAATCTCTTTGTCCCACAAAAGGACGAAATGAAGGACATTCATGGGACTCTACTCGTTTCAAAATTGTCTGTATATCCATAAATTGTCTGGCCGTCTCATAAGGGCCACCTCTTACCACGATTTCTTCCAATATTATAGCAAAAGAATAAACATCTCCTTTTTGAGTGGCCGGATTTCCAGGAAATATAGTTAGTGGCAATAATTCGGGAGCGATCCATAAAAATTCTGTAAACATAAAAAGTTTTAACAAAAAAGATCTGAAACTCAATTAAATCAAAACTCACTATTGAAATAATTTTGATCCTTCACAAATTCCGATGGTGTGGTCAATGTTCTCAAACCAAAATCAGATATTTTCAAAACAAATCGGCCATCAATAAGACAATTGCATGAACGCAATTTACCATGTACCTGTACATCGCTATTATGTAAATATGCCATACCCTTAACAATATCATGTATGAGAGACATACGAAAATTCCAATCCAATTGTATGGCTTCATTTTCGAGTACATCTTTTAAGCTTCCCTTGGGACAATATTCGGTTAATATAAGTACAGTGGGACGCGGCAAATCTATACAGGCTCCCACAAAGCGCACAGTATTTTCATGACTTACATCTCGAGCCTGTTTAATTTCCCACAATAGAGTAGATGTGATATCAACTTTTTTCTTATGGATTTTCTTAATGGCCACACGTTCTCCTTTAAAGATTCCAATGGTGGTAAAGACTTGTGTTAGGGGCAGAGAAGTACAGCTGGCTATGGATGCTCTACCCGAATGTATGCCATATTGTTGTAATGAGAAGTTCTGAAATGAGATCGTGAGAGAATTTTTAATTTAGTTTAATAAAATTTTGTTATTGTTTTAAGGTGAGAGCGAAAAAATATTAACACGCATGTTACTTCTTAATTGTTCATGAAAAAGTCGGGAAAATGTTAATCATATTGAAAGGAATTTCAAGCTCTTCTCTGTGAAAAATAACCGAATTAGCACAAATAAATACAAAAATGAGTCCACGATTTCAGAAGTAGTAATTAGAATTGAAAAGTTATATTTTCCGATCGTCAATGAATACTCGTATATTCATCTAAATTTATTTAAAGAGGCTCAAATAAACCTATCATGGGCTGTAAAAAAAAATTAGTTAATTTTAAGCGTTCACATTCAGATTTAACTCCAGGCCAAGATATTGTGAAACGTATATAGGATCTTCTAGACTTAGAATGGTATGATTGACTTGCCGAGTTAATAAATGTCGTATTTCATATGTTAAGGAGGGACCTGATCCATCCTGATCTTAGTTATAGCACTTTTGTAGACCTCGGTTAAATCTGTTCAATATCTATGATGGGAGATGGACGGTTCAAATGTATGACATTCATACGGTAATCCGATTGAATATATATGCTGATGCTGAATAACATAGGAGAGCGGTGATTTGAGTTTTTGACTATATTTCTTTAACTGCCAATCGGGGGTCTAATAGTACCCAACGACTCGAAAACTGGTAGAGTCGCTCCCATATTAAAACCTGTCTAAAACGCGAAGGATTGACAATCCTATAGCCTATTTGCTCTTATCACCTGTAGTGAGTACTCTCAAAGCTCTTACAGCTGTCACCATTCAAATCGCATATAATTTGCACCGGCAGAGACCATGCGAACGTACGATCCTTGCGGTATTTGGCCTGTTTAATGCTTTTGAAACTGTTAACCACAAAGTTTACTTCCAGGACATCCTGCAATCCTCTTTATTCATCTTGGGTTGTTGATACAGTTCAGTTGTATCCATTAGTTCTATCTTGGGGAAAAATTTTGGTTTGGTCTTTGGTCTAGTGTAACACTGGTCGTTTAGGAACGTAGATGTAATTGCCATGGGAACGATACCTCTTGCAAAGTACATACTAAGAATTTGGTTTTACTACTTATCTTTTTCTAAATTTTACCTCTGCATTTAATTTCTGCAAACCCACTTTACTGCCATATAAACGTCCCACCTCCAATAACACATCATCGGGACGTACTCTCCAAGACATATTATTCAGTTCATTATTCAATTTCATTTGCCTTTAAAATGAAGAAAAATTTAAATCATAATTTGAAATCTCTAAATCATTCCAAAACATACTTGCACATTAAATAAACCACCAGAAAAGTGAAGCCCAGAAATATGGCAAAAGCAAACATGGCATACATGATGATTAATTCTGAAATTTGAGAAAAAAAATAAAATATTTTATTTTCCTCACCCCCTTTCCGAATCTATGATTTTATTATTAACCTACCATTTCCATGGCATTCAGGAGAATTACCCAAAAAGCCACATTTTGGTATATCAGGTGGTGGACCTTCACGACCGCCAGGCCAATGTATACGTTTTCCAGGAACAGCAGAATAATTTCTGGAAATCAAATATTAATAAGTTTTTAATTAAAATAAACATGATAGTTTCCATACCTATGTAAACCATAATAATGTGCCACCACGGCAAATTTTCCATTAATAGGATCTAAATCCAATATGGAATAATCAGCATCACGATCACCATTATCATCTATGCGTACATGCCCTGTTATACCCTCAAAATCACGATTCCACATACGTCTGGTAATAGCCATGCCATCGCGAATATCTTCGCCCTCAGTTAAGGTTTCATTTAAAGCCATGCCCAACAGATAAACACCATCATAGAAAGCCCCAATAAAGAAGTTCACCTTTTGGGCGAAGTGTTAAAAATAAGTTTTAATTTTATATATAATTTTTTTATTATTATTTTGAAATACCTCTTCTCCATCCACAAATGTATAATTATAATTCGTCAAAGCCATTTCTCTAACATTTTCAGCGAATCCCTGATATTGAGAGCTAGACGGCTGCAAGAGTGATACTCTTAGCAAAGCCTCATATGCTTTACGAGCACGACTATCATCAGCATCACCCATTTCCCAATCATGATCACCCCAATACGAACTCTAAGTGAGATAAATTTTTATTATAAAACTTTGAAAAAGGTGAAATAAAGGTTTTACCTGAAATATTTCTACATCCAAAAATACCCAATCGCCATTAGTCATGCCTAAGGAATAGGCTGCCAGCATGAATTTACGCACTAAGGTACCACGTACTGATAATATAACAACTGCAAAAAAGGAAAAATAAATGAGATAAATTTTCTTAAACCGGAAATCAGATTTGATAAAATGAAATGACTCAAGACTTGTTTGGAAGGAGATGCTTCATTTTGGATTTCTAGTGAAAAGAAAAAAGTGTTTATTTTTTGGAGTAAATTGACAATTTCGAAATTATCTGGTTTAAATCGATATATAGTAACGAGTCATTAAATAAAATACTGACTACTCAAAGAAGCTCGAACTTCTCTGAGTATGAGCTCAAGCTTTCACTGGTTCTGAACTAAAGACTTTCTTTCTAGAGTTTAATCCACATTGCAAACTATAAGATTTTGAAGATTAAAATGGAACTATGAGAATAACCCAAATAATTTATTGAGTATACAAGTTAATATTGTCCATTTGCCATTAGAAACTTAAAGAGCAAAAGATTGTCGAAAGAGGAAAGTTTGCAGCTATTAAACAGGTGATTCAAAAATTCCTCATACTCTCTTTTCCATATAGTACTGACCAGCCTTGCAACATGTATATATTGTATGAGTTGAAGCATCCCACTCACTATAGGAATAAAAAGGTTTTTCGTCTGGTTGTTGTTGTTGTAACAGCTGTAAAAACACCAAACCAAGTAATTGTATTTCTCTATAATATGAGTCCATAAATCTTTAGGTCTAGATGTGTAGAATTTTCTTGGCAGTTAAACAAATATCATGTGGTCCTTGGTCACATGTTGAGCATATGTTAGGGACAGAACGGTCAATACGAAATCAGTAGCCATCGAGCCTATTGTTCTATCCCGATCTTAGTTATGTTAGAACTACTCTTGTAGACCTCGATAGCTTCGGTTCAATATCTGCAATGGGTGGTGGGAGGCCTCCAAGTACGTCATCAATACGGTAACTTGAAACCGTTGAATTTGTGGCGTCCCGAGAATGGCGACCTGAGTATGTTCTGTTTATATATATTAGAAGATCTTTTCTAAAATACCTCGAGGAAAATGTATCTTCACATAAAATTGTGGGCGTAGGACTTAACGGTCAATACGAGATCAGTAGCCATTATGGATATTGTTTTATCCCGATCATAGACATATTAGTATGTTAGAACTACTTTTGTAGACCTCGACAAATTCTGTTCCCGATCAAAAGCATCGAAGAACTTTTCTAACATACCTGAGGAAAACCTCCATTTGTGTTATATTGAAGTAAGGATGATGCCTTCAACAACATCCAAGAAGTAACTGAGTTGACAATTTGTGGCCCAGTCTGACTAATGTAGTTCCGAAACGGAGATCGAATTTTTGAGGAAACGGAAATCTATTTTTTTCTTGATTTCTCTAATTAAACGAATCAATTGACTTTGATGCA
>PYHX02000021.1:0-27607 GCA_004302925.2 Cochliomyia hominivorax | reverse complement strand
TCATTTTCTTGTTCTTGCTTAAATGAGTGGAACTAAATTGAAGAATTTGATATAAATAAAATTGACTTTATTTAAATTATTGACAATAAATCGTTTTGAAAATATTTGTAGAATCAGATTTTTTTTTGTTCGATTTTTTAAATAAAATTTTATTATAAATTTAATTAAGATAAAAATGCATTTTATTTGTTTACATTTTCGCTTAATAATTTTATTGTATTTTATTTATTATTGTTTATTTATTTGTTTTATTAAATATTTCTTTTTAATTGTCTGTTTAATTCCTAAAAAAGTTACCCAAAGAGGTGAAATCTTCTGTCATGTTTTTTTTTGTTGTTACTTTTTTACACAAAGCACAAACAGCACACAGTGGTACCAAAAACGTTTTTTTTTTTTTTTTTAACTATTAAATATTTTTTTACGAAATTTTCACAGAAACGTTCTTGTGGTGATTTTTCAATTGATTTGAAGAAAGACATATTTCTAGTGGTTCCTGAAGTAGGGAATGACGATTTTTTTTTCGAAATTGCCAAAAATTATTTTATGATTTGAATTTAAAAAGAAATTTACATATATATATATAGCCCTCTACATGGGAGGCATATTTCTTATAGTTCAAGAGATATTTAGACAAAAGTAAAAGTTTTTACCCATTTTTAGGAAGGTTTTTTTTTAAATTTCATTCAATTCAATAAAAATATATATTATTTTGAAATAGAGGTTTTTCAAATCCAGAAAATCATGTCAAATACCACTGACAGTACCTGGTTAAATTCGCCTTGAACTAGTTCCTTCTGGACTATACAATTTCCTACTCAATTCTAAAAGACTTTCTAACGTAAATGCATATAAAGCAAAAAAGGGGAAACAATTCCTCCGCCAGCCCTATCAGAGTTTCTTTAATTTTCAAATTTTTTTCTATTGTTTTTTTTGGGAAAATTCAAAAAAGTCACATTTATTAGCTACCAACTCAAGAAATCTGTTAATGGGTCAAGATTCTTATGACTTCAGGGTGAACAATTTACTGAGAAAAAGGAAATTTTTGAAACAAGTTTTCGTCGGACTTGAATTTTGGATATTTGTAATGAAAAAGTGGGAATATTTTTAGAACTACATTAAGGACAACTTTGTCCACATTAAATTAAAATTCCATATTAATATCTTAATTCCTGAAGAATTTATTTAATGTAAAATATTAAAAATTTTCTTACAAAAGTTCACCGAATATCAACATTTTTGAATTTTTTCACTTTAGTTAATGAACTTTTTTCCGTACATATTATTTTTTCAGAAATTACCTTTTCAACGATACCAAAAACTTATATGAAAAGTTTACATCAACCTTCCAAAAATCTACTAAAACCTTTGGTCCCTCCCCGGAAATTTGCACAATTCCCATGTAAATATGTGCTGCAGTATTCAATGAAATCAATAATACCAACTAGAAATATCATTTAGAAAACATCCAAAGAACATCTTTGTGAAATTTCGTAGTTCCAAAGTTCCAAAAAAAAAAACGTTTTCGAACCACTGTGCAGCAGACAGTAACAAGAGTTAAAAAAAAAAATGATGAAAATAAGTTAATAAGAAAACAAGTGTTTTCTTTTACTTACTCTTCTTCTTCAGTTTCCCCTCCTTCTCTCACCCTCTCTTCCTCTTCTTCTTGTTTTAATGACTTTTTAAAAAAATTTGCAACAAAAAGAAATTAATTCTTCTTCTTCTATTTTTTTTTTTTTTTCATTTTTTATGTCTTTAATAAATTTAACTTTATTTTTCTTCTTTTCCTTTTAAAACAACAACAGAAACTGCATTTTTTAATTTGATCAAGATAATGAAGTTGTTAATGATGATAATGATGTACATGGTTGCATCGAAGAGGTGGAGGAGGAGTTTGGAAATGCAATTGAAAAATAACTTACGCGCATTACCAAACAGAGCATAGAGCGCATTTAAGGTTTATCAAAAGAAAATTAAACAGAGAGAGAAAGAGAGAGTAAACAGAAGAAGGTGAAGAAAATTATAATAAAAAAGACAAGGTTTCATTATTCACTTAATTGGATCTTGAATTTTCAATAAATTCGGAATTTAGAACAAAATTTCAATAAAATCGCTATTTAGAGAAAATTTTCGATAAATTCATAATTTAGAAAAAATTGTAGACAATTTCTAGTTTTGGAAACAATTTTTAGATAAATCACAAATTAGTGAAATTTTATACGAAATTTCTGATAAATTCACGATAAATTCTGATAAATTTCCACAATTTAAGTAAATAATTTTTTAATAAATTTACGCTTTAGGGAAAATTTTTGAAAACTATAAATTGTCGAAGTATTAAAAATTTCCCCAAATATAAGTTGTATCGAAAATTTTCTCAAACCAAACGATTTATAGAAAATTTTCCCAAAATAAACGATTTATCGAAAATTTTCTCAAAATTAACGATTAATGGAAAGTTTTCTCAAAATAAACGATTTATCGAAAATTTTCTCAAAATAAACGATTTATCGAAAATTTTCTCAAAATAAACGATTTATCGAAAATTTTCTCAAAATAAACGA
This sequence comes from Cochliomyia hominivorax, assembly GCA_004302925.2. Taxonomy (NCBI): domain Eukaryota; kingdom Metazoa; phylum Arthropoda; class Insecta; order Diptera; family Calliphoridae; genus Cochliomyia; species Cochliomyia hominivorax. The sequence goes on along the minus strand of PYHX02000021.1, from coordinate 25,046 downwards.
TTTATCGAAAATTTTCTCAAAATAAACGATTTATCGAAAATTTTCTCAAAATAAACGATTTATCGAAAATTTTCTCAAAAAAAACGATTTATCGAAAATTTTCTCAAAACAAACGATTTATCGAAAATTTTCTCAAAATAAACGATTTATCGAAAATTTTCTCAAAATAATCGATTTATCGAAAATTTCCTCAAAATAATCGATTTATCGAAAATTTTCTCAAAATAAACGATTAATCGAAAATTTTAACAAAATAAACGATTTATCGAAAATTTTCTCACAAATAAACGATTTATCGAAAATTTTAACAAAATAAACGATTTATCAAAAATTTTCTCAAAATAAACGATTTATCGAAAATTTTCTCAAAATAAACCATTTATCGAAAATTTTCTCAAAATAAACCATTTATCGAAAATTTTCTCAAAATAAACCATTTATCGAAAATTTTCTCAAAATAAACGTTTTATCGAAAATTTTCTCAAAATAAACGTTTTATCGAAAATTTCTCAGAATAAACGATTTATCGAAAATTTTCTCAGAATAAACGATTTACCGAAAATTTTATAAAAATAAACGATTTATCGAAAATTTTCTCAGAATAAACGATTTATCGAAAATTTTCTCAAAATAAACGATTTATCGAAAATTTTCTCAAAATAAACGATTTATCGAAAATTTTCTCAAAATAAACGATTTATCGAAAATTTTCCCAGAATAAACGATTTATCGAAAATTTTCTCAGAATAAACGATTTATCGAAAATTTTCTCAAAATAAACGTTTTATCGAAAATTTTCTCAGAATAAACGATTTATCGAAAATTTTCTCAGAATAAACGATTTACCGAAAATTTTATAAAAATAAACGATTTATCGAAAATTTTCTCAGAATAAACGATTTATCGAAAATTTTCTCAGAATAAACGATTTATCGAAAATTTTCTCAAAATAAACGATTTATCGAAAATTTTCTCAAAATAAACGATTTATCGAAAATTTTCTCACAAATAAACGATTTATCAAAAATTTTCTCAAAATAAACGATTTATCGAAAATTTTCTCAAAATAAACGATTTATCTAAAATTTTCCCAGAATAAACGTTTTATCGAAAGTTTTCTCAAAATAAACGTTTTATCGAAAGTTTTCTCAAAATAATCGATTTATCGAAAATTTCCTCAAAATAATCGATTTATCGAAAATTTCCTCAAAATAATCGATTTATCGAAAATTTCCTCAAAATAATCGATTTATCGAAAATTTCCTCAAAATAATCGATTTATTGAAAATTTTCTCTAAATAATCGATTTATCGAAAATTTTCTCTAAATAATCGATTTATCGAAAATTTTCTCAAAATAAACGATTAATCGAAAATTTTAACAGAATAAACGATTTATCGAAAATTTTCTCACAAATAAACGATTTATCGAAAATTTTCTCACAAATAAACGATTTATCAAAAATTTTCTCAAAATAAACGATTTATCGAAAATTTTCTCAAAATAAACGATTTATCGAAAATTTTCTCAAAATAAACGTTTTATCGAAAGTTTTCTCAAAATAATCGATTTATCGAAAATTTCCTCAAAATAATCGATTTATCGAAAATTTCCTCAAAATAATCGATTTATCGAAAATTTCCTCAAAATAATCGATTTATCGAAAATTTCCTCAAAATAATCGATTTATTGAAAATTTTCTCTAAATAATCGATTTATCGAAAATTTTCTCTAAATAATCGATTTATCGAAAATTTTCTCAAAATAAACGATTAATCGAAAATTTTAACAGAATAAACGATTTATCGAAAATTTTCTCACAAATAAACGATTTATCGAAAATTTTCTCACAAATAAACGATTTATCGAAAATTTTCTCACATATAAACGATTTATCAAAAATTTTCTCAAAATAAACGATTTATCGAAAATTTTCTCAGAATAAACGATTTATCGAAAATTTTCTCAGAATAAACGATTTATCGAAAATTTTCTCAGAATAAACGATTTATCGAAAATTTTCTCAGAATAAACGATTTATCGAAAATTTTCTCAGAATAAACGATTTATCGAAAATTTTATCAAAATAAACGATTTATCGAAAATTTTCTCAGAATAAACGATTTATCGAAAATTTTCTCAAAATAAATGATTTATCGAAAATTTTCTCAAAAAAACGTTTTATCGAAAGTTTTCTCAAAATAAATGATTTATCGAAAATTTTCTCACAAATAAACGATTTATCGAAAATTTTCTCACATATAAACGATTTATCAAAAATTTTCTCAAAATAAACGATTTATCGAAAATTTTCTCAGAATAAACGATTTATCGAAAATTTTCTCAGAATAAACGATTTATCGAAAATTTTCTCAGAATAAACGATTTATCGAAAATTTTCTCAGAATAAACGATTTATCGAAAATTTTCTCAGAATAAACGATTTATCGAAAATTTTATCAAAATAAACGATTTATCGAAAATTTTCTCAGAATAAACGATTTATCGAAAATTTTCTCAAAATAAATGATTTATCGAAAATTTTCTCAAAAAAACGTTTTATCGAAAATTTTCTCAAAATAATCGATTTATCGAAAATTTCCTCAAAATAATCGATTTATCGAAAATTTCCTCAAATAATCGATTATCGAAAATTTCCGTCAAAATAATCATTTATCGAAATTCTAAATATCATTATCGGAAATTTTTCCTCAAAAATTAACGATTAATGGAAAATTTTCTCAAAATTAACGATTAATGGAAAATTTCTCAAATAACGATTTATCGAAAATTTTCTCAAAATAACGATTTATCGAAAATTTTTCTCAGAAATAAACGATTTATCGAAAATTTTTCTCAAAATAAACGATTTATCGAAATTTTCTCAAAATAAACGATTTATCGAAAATTTTCTCAAAATAAACGATTTATCGAAAATTTTCTCAAAATAAACGATTTATCGAAAATTTTCTCAAAATAAACGATTTATCGAAATTTTCTCAAAATAAACGATTTATCGAAAATTTTCTCAAAATAAACGTTTTATCGGAAAGTTCTCTCAAAATAAATGATTTATCGAAAATTTTCTTAAAATAAACGACTTATCGAAAATTTTCTCAAAAATCGAAAAGTTTTAGAAAACATTTCTTTAAATTCTCGATTTGGAGAATTTAAATTTAAAGAAAAATTTTAATTAATTTCGGAAATTTTTATAAAAATTAATTTTTACAAAATTTTTTGAATTTCTGCAAACAATCGCATCACTTAGATCACACGTGATTTAATTGTTTGTTGTTGTTGTTGTCTGACTTTATGATATGAAAAGTTTACTTATTTTCTCTTTCTTAAAGTGTTCAAAGTACAAGGTCACTCACTCATTCATTCATTCCCTGGAATGAAATGAAGACAATTAAATTTATTTAAATTTTTTGATGTTTATTTTTTCATTATTAAAAAAGCAAACAATTAAAAATGAAGTGCAAATAAAGATCTTTTTTACAAAAATAAACTTTTTCTACGGCATTTTCTTCATTTTTTAATGCAAAAATCATCAACAAATGTTTTTTTAATTGTCTTTTTTCTTTACAAGTTCCGTTTCTTTAGGGTTAATCATCCTCTCACTAACGCTCTCCCAAACTCACATCAACACCAAACTACTCTTCTCTTCTGCTCATAAAACATTAAGAAAAAAACTCCTTAACAGAAAAAAAATTATCTCACAAAATGCATTTTTAACCTCTTGAGAGTATGAGTGTGTGTGAGTGTTGAATTTGACTGTTAAACAAAAACAATTTGGCTGTTAAATATACTGAGAGATTTGTTTTTTTTTTTTTGCTACAGAGGGAGTTTACAAATTTCAAATCAGAGAGCTAAAAATTGCATTTTGATTGTTTTCTTAATGCATTTGTGTGTTTGTATGTTTTATGTTTAGCATTCTTCACATATGGTTTCTGATAAAAGTTTTCAGTTGTATTTTGTTTGTTTTTCTTTTATTTTTTTGTTTGTTTTTGTATCTGTTTTCTTTAAAAACGATTGCACTTTCATTAAAATTAAAACAAAAATATTAGTTTTTTTTCTTCTGTGAGTGTGTGTTTCTTTATTTTTTGTGCTTTTTTCGATTAATTGCCATCATATGATTTTAATATTTATGACAAAAACACAAAAATAATGAAAAATACCCAAAATTACCAGAATTTTTTAACTGGGGCAAATATTCGACAAAATCTCTCATCTAGCAAATGATGTTTTATAAATTTTTGATGGTTTCTCAAATTATAAAAAATTTTCGATAAATCATTTATTTTGAGAAAATTTTCGATAAATCATTTATTTTGAGAAAATTTTCGATAAATCATTTATTTTGAGAAAATTTTCGATAAATCATTTATTTTGAGAAAATTTTCGATAAATCATTTATTTTGAGAAAATTTTCGATAAATCATTTATTTTGAGAAAATTTTCGATAAATCATTTATTTTGAGAAAATTTTCGATAAATCATTTATTTTGAGAAAATTTTCGATAAATCATTTATTTTGAGAAAATTTTCGATAAATCATTTATTTTGAGAAAATTTTCGATAAATCATTTATTTTGAGAAAATTTTCGATAAATCATTTATTTTGAGAAAATTTTCGATAAATCATTTATTTTGAGAAAATTTTCGATAAATCATTTATTTTGAGAAAATTTTCGATAAATCATTTATTTTGAGAAAATTTTCGATAAATCATTTATTTTGAGAAAATTTTCGATAAATCATTTATTTTGAGAAAATTTTCGATAAATCATTTATTTTGAGAAAATTTTCGATAAATCATTTATTTTGAGAAAATTTTCGATAAATCATTTATTTTGAGAAAATTTTCGATAAATCATTTATTTTGAGAAAATTTTCGATAAATCATTTATTTTGAGAAAATTTTCGATAAATCATTTATTTTGAGAAAATTTTCGATAAATCATTTATTTTGAGAAAATTTTCGATAAATCATTTATTTTGAGAAAATTTTCGATAAATCATTTATTTTGAGAAAATTTTCGATAAATCATTTATTTTGAGAAAATTTTCGATAAATCATTTATTTTGAGAAAATTTTCGATAAATCATTTATTTTGAGAAAATTTTCGATAAATCATTTATTTTGAGAAAATTTTCGATAAATCATTAATTTCGAGAAAATTTTCGATAAATCATTTATTTTGAGAAAATTTTCGATAAATCATTTATTTTGAGAAAATTTTCGATAAATCATTTATTTTGAGAAAATTTTTGATAAATCATTTATTTTGAGAAAATTTTTGATAAATTATTTTGAGAAAATTTTCGATATATCGTTTATTTAGAGAAAATTTTCGATAATTCGTTTATTTTGAGAAAATTTTCGATAAATCGTTTATTTTGGAAAATTTTCGATAAATCGTTTATTTGTGAGAAAATTTTCGATAAATCGTTTATTTTGAGAAAATTTTCGATAAATCGTTTATTTTGAGAAAATTTTCGATAAATCGTTTATTTTGAGAAAATTTTCGATAAATAATTTATTTTGAGAAAATTTTTGATAAATCATTTTGAGAAAATTTTCGATATATCGTTTATTTTTGATAAATCATTTTGAGAAAATTTTCGATATATCGTTTATTTAGAGAAAATTTTCGATAATTCGTTTATTTTGAGAAAATTTTCGACAAATCGTTTATTTTGGAAAATTTTCGATAAATCGTTTATTTTGAGAAAATTTTCGATAAATCGTTTATTTTGAGAAAATTTTCGATAAATCGTTTATTTTGAGAAAATTTTCGATAAATCGTTTATTTTGAGAAAATTTTCGATAAATCGTTTATTTTGAGAAAATTTTCGATAAATCGTTTATTTTGAGAAAATTTTCGATAAAGCGTTTATTTTGAGAAAATTTTCGATAAATCGTTTATTTTGAGAAAATTTTCGATAAATCGTTTATTTTGAGAAAATTTTCGATAAATCGTTTATTTTGAGAAAATTTTCGATAAATCGTTTATTTTGAGAAAATTTTCGATAAATCGTTTATTTTGAGAAAATTTTCGATAAATCGTTTATTTTGAGAAAATTTTCGATAAATCGTTTATTTTGAGAAAATTTTCGATAAATCGTTTATTTTGAGAAAACTTTCGATAAATCGTTTATTTTGAGAAAATTTTCGATAAATCGATTATTTCGCGAAAATTTTCGATAAATCGATTATTTCGCGAAAATTTTCGATAAATCGTTTATTAAGAGAAATTTTTGAAAATTTCCTTTAGAAAGGAAATTAATAGAAAATTCCCTTTAGAAAGGAAATTAATAGAAAGTTTTCTTTAGAAAGGAAATTAATAGAAAATTTTCTTTAGAAAGGAAATTAATAGAAAATTCCCTTTAGAAAGGAAATTTATCGTAAAATTTCCTTTAGAAAGGAAAATTTCCTTTAGAAAGGAAATTTATGAAAAATTTCCTTTAGAAAGGAAATTTATGGAAAATTTCCTTTAGATAGGATATTTATTAAAAATATCTTTCAGAAAGGAAGTTTATTAAAAGTTTCCTTAAGAAATCAAAAATTTCCTTAAAAAAGGAAATTTATTTTTCATCTGGCAACCTTATTTTCTTTGTTTTTATTTTTCAACATTCACTCTCTGTGTGTGTTTGTTGGGTTGTATAGTTTTTGTATTAAGAGAGTATTTTGTTTCTGCTGGTGCTGCTGCTGTTGTTATTGTTTTTGTTTGCTGTTTTTGTTGTTGTTGCTGCTCGTAATAAATGTTGAGCTTAAAAGTTTACAACACAACGAAATTATGAAGCAACCAACCAGTTTATCAGATACATTGAAAACTAAAACACTAGAATTTGACTTTTGGAATCGAAGAAGAAAATTAAACACACTCGCACACATACTTACATACATAATAACATTTACATACAGAATTTTGTAAAAAGAAAAATATTAAATAATTTATAATTTTAAATCAAAATTTAATAAATTAAAACGAGCAAAAAAGTCAAATCAATCAAAAGAAATAAAAAGAAAAAATAAATTTAATTAAAACGAAGAAAAAAAAACGAAAAAAAAAAAAAGAAAGATGAATTTTTTAATTTAAAAATAGAAACAAATAAATAAATTCAATTTAACAAAACGACAACAACAACAATATTGTTCTTAAAAATTCTCCCCTCCAACAAAACAACAAAAGTGACAATAAAAAAAATAATCTTTTTAAAACGTCAAAATCTTTTAAACAAATTTGTTTTTTGTCTTTTGTGAAGAAGAATTGAAAAAAAGTGAAAAAAATTAAATAAAATTGATTTGACTTTATTTTGTCGTATTTTCATTCCGTTTCTGGTTGTTTTCTTCTTCTTCTTCTTTGTTATGTTTTTTGTTAAAAAAATTTAATAAAATTTTGCGATTCTTGTGGAACTCGGAGTGCGTGGACGACGTGTGTGTGTGAATTTTTAGAAAAGCTGAAAAAAATTAAATTTAATAAAAATTTATTGAAATAAATTAAACTGAAATTTTAACAAAGAAAAAGTTTATTTAAGAAAAATTCAGAAAAAAGAAGTGCTCTTTAATAAAATTATTGCGGATTTTAATCACAAATCGCAAATTTATATTATTTTCAAGTAAATTAAATTTTTAATAAAAAAGCAACAACAACAATTGAAAAAAAAATAATTTCATAAAAATTATTTCAAAAAAATCTTCGTTATTCAGAAAAGTGTTTTTTAGTGTTTTAAATTCATTTCACCAGATCCTCGTTTTAAAAAAAAGTGCTAAAATAATTTCAGAAAATAAGAAAATTCAAATGATTAAAGTAAATTTATTTTTATCACTCATCAACAACACAACAACAACAAATGTGTTTTTCCAGAATCACAAAAAACATAAAAATTTTCCATTTTTTAAATTTAATTTTGAAATATTTTTATATTTTTTATCACAAAATTTATTGAAAATTTTCTACGTTTTTTCTTTAGCAGAAAAGAGCATAAAAATAGCAAATACAAAATGTATCCTAAATATTCTAAAATGAATAAATTAATAAATGAACATTTTTCGATAAATAAAGAATTTATCGAAGATTTTGCAATAAAACCGAAAGTTTTCGAATTTTGTTTAATAAACGATATAACGAAAAATGTCTTTAAATAAACGATTTAAAGAAAGTTTTATCTAAATTAACGTTATAATAAGGAGTGAGATCGAAAAATTCTTAAGAAACAAGTATGTTAATAAAAATGAAACCAAGTTTTTTATTTGATTGAAGTAATTATGAAGTAAATATGACAAGAACTCTTGCAGTTAATGTTTTCATAGTGTTTTCTGTCACTTTGCTCGAATAGGTAGTCCATTCCCTCGGGCATTAGCAACATAAAACTTTTGACCGGGAAGTTGTGAAAAACCTTCCTGAACAAATCTTGACATGACTTCAATTTCTCAGTCAATAACTTTTATCAGCGTTCCTATCATAACTTTTTCAGCCTTGCACCTGGATTTACACTAACTTTTCGTACCAAATAATCCGAGCACTGAGCTAACAACTTACAAAGGCAACTTTTTAAAAGGTTTTAATGAAAAAACATATATTAAGAATATTCGATCTCACTTCTTAAACGTTTTTTGAAAATTTATCGAAAATGTTCTCAAAATATACGATTTATCGAAAATTTTCTCAAAATAATCAAAATCGATTTATCGAAAATTTTCTCAAAATAATCAAAATCGATTTATCGAATATTTTCTCAAAATAAACGATTTATCGAAAATTTTCTCTAAATAAACGATTTATCGAAAATTTTCTCTAAATAAACGATTTATCGAAAATTTTCTCTAAATTAGCGATTTATCGAAAATTTTCTCTAAATAAACGATTTATCGAAAATTTTCTCAAAACAAACGATTGATTTATCGAAAATTTTCTCAAAACAAACGATTTATCGAAAATTTTCTCAAAACAAACGATTTATCGAAAATTTTCTCAAAACAAACGATTTATCGAAAATTTTCTCAAAATAAACGATTTATCGAAAATTTCCTCAATATAAACGATTTATCGAAAATTTTCACTAAATCGTGAATTTATCGAATTTTTTTCTAAATTGTGATATTATTGAAAAGTTTCACTAAACGATTTATCGCAAAGTTTCTCTTTAAACAAACGATTTAACAAAAAGTTTCTTTAAATAAATCATTTAACGAAAATTTTCTCTAAACACGAGTTTTATTGAACATTTTCCTTACGTATTTTTTTGTATAGAACATTTTCTCCAAATAGTTTTATCGAAAATTTTCTTTAAATAAGCGATTTCTTGCTAATTGAAAAATTTTGATTTTGAAATTTGAATTTACCGAAAATTTCTATTAATCGAGAATTTATCGATAATTTTCTCTTAATCGTGAATTTAGCAACAATTTTCTCTAAATCTTGAATTTATTAAAAATTAATTGAAAATTGCCATAAATTAAAAATTTATCGTATAAAGTAAATTAAATCGCGAATTTATAAAAAAATCCTCTAAATCGATAATTTATCATAATTTTCCATAAATAAAAATTAATTTAAAAATTTTTTCATACTTGTGAATTTTTAAAAAAATTCTGCGCTTCGGGATTTTGTCAATAATAAACTCTTTGAATTAAAAAATTATCGGAAGAAAATAATTTGATTTTTCATTAATTTTTCCTATATTTTATCTCCCACTGTATTTCTTTATTTAGGACAAGGTCATAAGTCTATTAATAAAATGAACAACCTTAAACTTTTTTATTTAAAAAAAGAAAAGAAAATAGCAATTTGCTATTTTTATGCTCTCATCTGTATTAACACGTTGTTTACTTTCATTATATATATATTTTTGTTTCTATATTATTTTTGATTTTGTCTATTTTTTGTTTTCTTCTTAATTTTATTTATTATTATTTTTTGTTTTGTTCTTTCTTTTATAGATTTATTCTAGTTTTTTCCGTCAATTAGCTTAAAATCAAATCAAAACCAAACAAAATAAAAAAAAATCACAGTAACCTTCTCCTTTTACTCTCACTTCATCAACACTCTACAACTACAACCATAAAGTATTGCAAAAACAACAAACAAAAATATCAACAACAATCAGTTGTCTAGCACAAGGATTCTTTATTCCTTTTTGTTTTGAAAACATTTGCAACTTCCCCACAACAGCCTCCCTAGAAAAAAAACCACTACCCCTATAGAGCTATGTTGTCTTCCCTACTCCTGCCCCTTCACCCAACCATTCGACAACATTCTCACGACTACTTTTTTTATCTTATGTTGTTTATTATGCTCTTGCTTTTGCTTTATTTTTCTTCTCCTGTTTTATATTAGATTTTCATTCATTTTTGCAAAAATTCATTTAATTTGTTTCTTGTTTTCTTCTCTTGTTTCTTTAATTGTCAATTTTGTTTTAACTTCTAATTTCGTTACATTCTTTTTTAAACCAAACCATAACCGTCCCCTCTAAATTTTATGGTAAACCCTGTTTCTCTTTACTACACACACCCTCTCTCTTCCATTATTTTTTTAGTTTTTATACGAAAACATTTCTTAACTTTTTTTCTATTCCGTTACAAACAAACCATCACATATTTGTTTGTGTGTTTGTGTTTTGTTTTGAACGTCGTCAGCTGTTTTTCTTAAGTTGTTATTGTTTTGCTATGTTATGTATTTTGTTTTTTTTTTTTAACAGTGAAGGGGGTTTGTTATTGTTTTGTTTAAAGAGCGTTTGAGTGAATTTTACATGAGTATGAATGTGTGTTCTGTTGTATATATGAAAAAGAGCGAGTGTTTGCTTGTGTTTATTATATTTTTCTCTATTTTATATTTATTTCATTTAAAAATACGAAAGAACTTTAGATTTTTCTCTTTGTTTTTTTTTCTATTTCATGTGTTGTTTTGTTTTTTTGTATAGAAATAATTTTTGTAGGTGTTTTTTGTGTTTCGCGTGTATTTTTTCAAGAAAAAAAATTATTTAATTTATGGAAAACAAAGTTTATTAGACAAGAAAATATAGAAAAAAACAGGAATTTTTTGTTATTGTTGCAAATAAATTATTTAAGTTGTTTTCTTTTTTACAAAAACACACATTTTATTAAAACATTTTTACGTTTTTTTGCTCTGTTTTGGAATTTGCGTAATAAAAAATTTTACATGGGATTTTTTTAGACAAAAAGAAATTAAATGGATTTTAAATAGGAAAATCCAGTGACACATTGACAAAAATAAAATTTCCTTTTAAAAAAAATTTAATAAAAAATTTTAATAAAATTTCATTTAGAGGAAGTTTTTAATAAAATTTTCATTTAGAGGAAATTTTTTTATAAAATTTCCTTAAAAAAGAAAATTTTAAAAAAATTTTCTTTTTAAAAGAAATTTTAAGTAAAATTTCTTTTTAGAGGAAATATTCAATAAAATTTCCCTTTTACATGCAATGTTCAATTTCCGAAATATCGAAAATTTTCTCAAAATAAACGATTTATCGAAAATTTTCTCAAAATAAACGATTCATCGAAAATTTTCTCAAAATAAACGATTTATCGAAAATTTTCTCTAAATAAACGATTTGTCGAAAATTTGCTCTAAATAAACGATTTATCGAAAATTTTCTCTAAATAAACGATTTATCGAAAATTTTCTCTAAATAAACGATTTATCGAAAATTTTCTCTAAATAAACGATTTATCGAAAATTTTCTCTAAATAAACGATTTATCGAAAATTTTCTCTAAATAAACGATTTATCGAAAATTTTCTCTAAATAAACGATTTATCGAAAATTTTCTCTAAATAAACGATTTATCGAAAATTTTCTCTAAATAAACGATTTATCGAAAATTTTCTCTAAATAAACGATTTATCGAAAATTTTCTCTAAATAAACGATTTATCGAAAATTTTCTCTAAATAAACGATTTATCGAAAATTTTCTCTAAATAAACGATTTATCGAAAATTTTCTCTAAATAAACGATTTATCGAAAATTTTCTCTAAATAAACGATTTATCGAAAATTTTCTCTAAATAAACGATTTATCGAAAATTTGCTCTAAATAAACGATTTATCGAAATTATCGTTTTTATAAATCTTTTCTAATAAAAAATTATTGAAAGTTTTCTCTAAAAAATTATTTAAAAAAATATCGAAAATTTTCTTAATTTAAAAATTTATCAATAAATTTTCCCTAAATCTTTATCAAAACTTTATCCACAATTTTCTGTAATTCGATAATTTATAAAATGTTATCTCTAAATCGATTATTTATGGGAAAATTTCTCTAAATCTGGAATTTTTTAAGAAAATTCTGAAAATTTTCTATAAATCGATAAATTTTAGAAAATAAATACGATTTTGTTTTATAAGAGATTCAATAACTTCTTTTACAGTCATTTTGGAAAAAATATTTTTTTGAATTATGTTAAAAATTCATAATTATTATTTTGTTTTTTTTTTTTTGTTTTATTTTCCTTAAGTTTTTACTTAATTATTTATTTTTTAATTGTTTAATATTCAAAATACACAAATTTATTTCATTTAACGGATTTCAATTCAAAATAAAATATTCAAAAAATACAGGAAATTAATCACGATTTTAAAATCCTGTTAATTTACATACGATCAACGGTGAGAGAGAGGGAGAGTGGGAGAGAGTGAGGAAGTCAGAAAAATACGTTTAATTGTGATTCATTACTAAAACGTTTTGAAGTTTAAAAAATTTCCATAATTTTGAAATAAATTTTGTAATTAAAATTTATTATTTTTATTTCAATTAAAAAAAGATTTATATATATTATATATATATATATATTTAGGATATTTCATATAATTTGAAATCTGAATGATTTTTTCTAACCTTGAAATATTTCTTTCCAATAATTTCTTAATTTAAACTTAATAATACCAATAATAAGAATCAAAATCATGTATATAAATCATTTTTTTAATTTTATTTATTTTATTTAATTTTTTTCAGTCATAAATCGATTACGCAGTCCCCAGACTTTTTTAAAAATTAAAGCACGCTTCTTCATTTTATACCCTACACCATCACAAGTGGCGAAGGGGGTATATTAACTTTGTCATTCCCTCTGTCACGCTAAAAAGGAATCATTTCAGACTGCATAATGTATATATATATTCTCTCATCAAATCAAAATCTAAGTCGATTTATCTCTGTATGTCCGTCTGTGTGTCTGTAGTTGGCACATTCACATTCTCAATATTTAACAGAGAATAATGTAATTTGGTCTGAGTATTTGTTATAGTCCTGATAAGTTTCGGTTCGTTTTAGTATATTTAAAGATATAGACCGATATCTGAGGCAACCTAAAAATATAACTAATTTTATAACTCAATAAGTGTCTCCCCGTGTTAAGACTTTTCAGACAAACTGTTATATATTGTATACGTTGAGTTTGTATATGTAATTGTGTATGAACGTACACTGCGTATGTACGAAATATAATCTATTTATTTCACATGCATTTGTGATGCAGGGGATTGAAGATTCGGTATATATTAAATATATTGCATTCTTACTTGTTCTGTTCTCTCTTTCTTTTATAATTCGATCTAACAAATAAAGACAATAAAATTTAATTTATTTACTTTTTTCTACAAATTTTTATTTTTTTTCTCGTTTCGCCTAAAATTAATAATTTTTATACCCAGACATCTGAATACGGTAACAGAGTATCGGAATACGGGTATATCAGCTGTATATTTAAGCGTCATTTCAGTCATCTGTCCGTCGTCATCAGTAGCTGTGCAAAATTAAATTTATATGAATGATATTTATGTTGGTGTGTGTGTGTGAGTGAGTGTTTGTATATTTGATCTTGCACAACAACAGCAGCAAAAACAAAAGCAAAAAATATTCAAATATTTAAATAAATTTTATTATAAATTAAAACTCATCACAATTTTTCGTTGTTGTCAGACGATTTGCATAAAACGTTATAAATACCTACACTCACACACATATATACACACACATACGCCAAATGTAATCAACAACAAATCAACCGTAATTGGCCACAAAATATTCTGGCTCTCTTCCGCTCTTCCTCCTCCTTTGAAAACTTGTATGCAAAAGAACGTGTGTGTTTAGCTGACAATTATGAAAAATTTTCAAAATAAATCAGTTCTGAAAAAGAATTTAATAAAATTAAAAAATCCCCGAAAAAAGGAAATTTATCTAAAATTCCCGAAAAAAGGAAATTTATCTAAAATTTCATAAAATTTTGATAAATTTCCTTTTTTGGAAATTTTGGAAAATTTCATAAAAAATTAAAATTTATGGAAATTTCATTAAAAAGGGAAATTTATGGAAAATTTATTTAAAAGGAGAAATTAATGGTAAATTTTGGAAAATTTCATAAAAAATTAAAATTTATGGAAAATTTCATTAAAAAGGGAAATTTATGAAAAATTTCTTAAAAAGGGGAAATTAATGGTAAATTTCCTTTAAAAGGAAATTTATGGAAAATTTTCTATAAAAAGAAAATTTATGGAATATTTTATATAAAAAGGAAATTTATGGAAAATTTTCTATAAAATGGAAATTTTCTATAAAAAGGAAATTTATAGAAAATTTTCTATAAAGAAAATTTTTTGAAAATTTCCCATAAAAAGAAAATTTCTTGAAAATTTCCCATATTTTTTTTTTTAATTGCCCATAAAGAGGAAATTTCTTGTAAATTTCGTATAAACATTTTTTTGAAAATTTCCTATACAATTTTTTTTTAAATTTCCCATAAAGAGGAAATTTCTAAAAAATTTCCTATAAAAACAAAATTTATTTAAAATTTTCTATAAAAACAATAAAAAGAAAATTTCTTGAAAATTTACAACAAAAAGAAAATTTCTTGAAAAAGGAAATTTTCTGTAAAAACAAACTTAATTGAATATTTTATATAAAAGCAAATTTATTGAAAAATAAAATGTTATTGAAAATTTCCTATAAAATGAAATTTTATTTAAAATTTCTTATAAAATTAATATTATTTTCAAAAATTTCCTATAAAACAAAATTTATTGAAAACAAAATTTATTTAAAATTTTCTATAAAAACAAAATTTTATTGAAAATTTCCTATAAAATTAAATTTTATTGAAAATTTCCTATAAAGTGAAATTTTATTTAAAATTTCTTATAAAATTAATTTTATTTTCAAAAATTTCCCATAAAAACAAAATTCATTGAAAATTTTCTATAAAACAAAAATTTATTGAAAATTTCCTATAAAATGAAATTTTATTTAAATTTTTCTACAAAATTGAAATTTTTGAAAAATTTTCTATTTTCTGTAAATTGGAAATTTATGAAATATTTCCCGTATATCATCAGACAATAGTTTGGGATAAAGTTTAGAATACTGTGTCGACTAAATTACAGTTTGGGCAAGAATTTCGACTATAATCGGCACTAGAGTTCAGACTGCAGTCTGGACTAGAGTATAGGTTATAGTCTTGACTAAACTTTAGATTATGATGATTGTTTGGACTAAAGTATAGACTATAGTCTGATATAGACATTAGTTAATCATGTTACTAGAATAAAGTCTATAGTCTGGACTAGATTTTGGACTATAGTCTGGACTAGAGTAGACTTTAATACAGAATGTGGACTAGAATATAGGGTAGATAAGAGTTTAGATAAGAGTTTAGACTATAGTATAGACTAGACACTATAGTCTGGTTCTGGAGTTTAGGCTAAAGTCTAAAACGATTTAATTATTTTAAAGATTTAAATTTTTTAAAGAATCAGTTCTTTAAATAAAATATTTTATGCGAATAAAAATCTTCATTTAATTTTTTTATTATTTTTATTTTTAATAAAGTAAATTTTGTTAAAAAAAATCATGTTTATTTGTGTGTTGGTTGGTACTTGAGAGAGTATTTATGACTTGACAAGAGTTCAATGCCACTTAAAAATAATAATAATAAAAAAAGTAATGAAATACATCAATAAACTGAAGATGGATGGATGAATGGTTGAGTTGGATCGATGTGAACTGAATGCGTACAATGACGACCATATAGAGACTATAAGCATACATTCACATAAACATACTTACGTAGTTGATATGACTTTTTGTTTAATTAAATTCAATTTTATTTTATTATTTTCTTATGATTTAAAAAAAGAGAACTTTTATTTTCTTAATTTCAATTACTTTTTTATTTGTTAATGTTAATAGTTTAAACTAGTCTTTGTTACAATTCTGACTGTAGTCTAAACTCTAGTCCAGACTATAGTCTAAACTCTAGTCCAGACTATAGTCTAAACTCTAGTCCAGACTATAGTCTAAACTCTAGTCCAGACTATAGTCTTAACTCTAGTCCAGACTATAGTCTAAACTCTAGTCCAGACTATAGTCTAAACTCTAGTCCAGACTATAGTCTAAACTCTAGTCCAGACTATAGTCTAAACTCTAGTCCAGACTATAGTCTAAACTCTAGTCCAGACTATAGTCTAAACTCTAGTCCAGACTATAGTCTAAACTCTAGTCCAGACTATAGTCTAAACTCTAGTCCAGACTATAGTCTAAACTCTAGTCCAGACTATAGTCTAAACTCTAGTCCAGACTATAGTCTAAACTCTAGTCCAGACTATAGTCTAAACTCTAGTCCAGATTATAGTCTAAACTCTAGTCCAGACTATAGTCTAAACTCTAGTCCAGACTATAGTCTAAACTCTAGTCCAGACTATAGTCTAAACTCTAGTCCAGACTATAGTCTAAACTCTAGTCCAGACTATAGTCTAAACTCTAGTCCAGACTATAGTCTAACTCTAGTCCAGACTATAGTCTAAACTCTAGTCCAGACTATAGTCTAAACTCTAGTCCAGACTATAGTCTAAACTCTAGTCCAGACTATAGTCTAAACTCTAGTCCAGACTATAGTCTAAACTCTAGTCCAGACTATAGTCTAAACTCTAGTCCAGACTATAGTCTAAACTGGCTTAGTACTCAGCAGACTATAGTCTAAACTCTAGTCCAGACTATAGTCTAAACTCTAGTCCAGACTATAGTCTAAACTCTAGTCCAGACTATAGTCTAAACTCTAGTCCAGACTATAGTCTAAACTCTAGTCCAGACTATAGTCTAAACTCTAGTCCAGACTATAGTCTAAACTCTAGTCCAGACTATAGTCTAAACTCTAGTCCAGACTATAGTCTAAACTCTAGTCCAGACTATAGTCTAAACTCTAGTCCAGACTATAGTCTAAACTCTAGTCCAGACTATAGTCTAAACTCTAGTCCAGACTATAGTCTAAACTCTAGTCCAGACTATAGTCTAAACTCTAGTCCAGACTATAGTCTAAACTCTAGTCCAGACTATAGTCTAAACTCTAGTCCAGACTATAGTCTAAACTCTAGTCCAGACTATAGTCTAAACTCTAGTCCAGACTATAGTCTAAACTCTAGTCCAGACTATAGTCTAAACTCTAGTCCAGACTATAGTCTAAACTCTAGTCCAGACTATAGTCTAAACTCTAGTCCAGACTATAGTCTAAACTCTAGTCCAGACTATAGTCTAAACTCTAGTCCAGACTATAGTCTAAACTCTAGTCCAGACTATAGTCTAAATTCTAGTCCAGACTATAGTCTAAACTCTAGTCTAGACTATAGTCTAAACTCTAGTCCAGACTATAGTCTAAACTCTAGTCCAGACTATAGTCTAAACTCTAGTCCAGACTATAGTCTAAACTCTAGTCCAGACTATAGTCTAAACTCTAGTCCAGACTATAGTCTAAACTCTAGTCCAGACTATAGTCTAAACTCTAGTCCAGACTATAGTCTAAACTCTAGTCCAGACTATAGTCTAAACTCTAGTCCAGACTATAGTCTAAACTCTAGTCCAGATTATAGTCTAAACTTTAGTACAGACTATAGTCTAAACTCTAATCCAGACTAAAGTCTAAACTTTAGTCCAGACTATAGTCTAAACTCTAGTCCAGACTATAGTCTAAACTCTAGTCCACTATATATTTATAGTTCTAACTATAATTTAAACTTTAGTCCAGTCTTAGTCTAACCTTTAGTGTCGAATATAATCTAAACGCTTTTTCTTTTTATAGTCCAACATTTAGTCTAAACCATCGCTTAAACTCTAGTACTATAGTACAACTAATAGTCTAGACTCCAATCCTAACAGTTGTCTAGACTATTGTCCAGACTAAAGTATAAACTAATTTTCAGATTAAAGTCCTGACAAGATTTCAATTTAAAGTTTTATATGCAGTTTGTTTCCATTATGCGCTGTTAGTTTAGTCCAAAGAGCAGAATATTGTCTCGCCAGCAGTTAAAATAAATAATTTAAAAAAGTAATCAAAAATTGCTTAATTCCAATTGTTTTTTTTTTTTTTTTTTTTTTTTTTATTAGTTTAAAATCAGTTTCCTTTGTTCTTTGTTTTGAAAATTTCGAACTCCAAATGTCGCCATTATTTTTTATGATTTTTTTAATTTCAGCGACAACAAAGGAAAACTCTTTTGTTTCCTTTTCTCATCAACTAATAAAGACTCCTTTTAATATCCTTTTTTCACTTCATTTCCTTTAAAGTTTTAATGCATAAAATGCTGCATTTCACCAAACAAAGAGATCTCATTCCACCCCAAACTTCTCTCTGTTCTTGAGATTTTCATCACAAAGAAAGAAAGAATTTTCTAGTTCGTTGGTCATAACACATCAGGAGAAGTTAAAATACTCCTTAAAACTTAATCAGGATACAATTTAGATTTAGATTTTTCTCTTTTTTAATTTTTTTAATTTTTTTAAGTTTTCACTTTTTTTCGCTTTTGTTTTTGTTTTTGTTTTTTTAACTGACTGACAAAACTTTTCAAGTTCATTTTTTTATTTTAAGTTAAGAGAACAATAAAAATGATTCAAGGAGTTAAGAAAACGTCTAGTCTGACTGGCGTCATTTTCAACATTATACGTGTGTGTGTTTGTTTGTTTTTATTATTATTACAGAATGACAAATAAATTAAAATCTGGGTAATGGAGAGAGAGAGAGTGAGAGAGTAAATGAATTATT
This sequence comes from Cochliomyia hominivorax, assembly GCA_004302925.2. Taxonomy (NCBI): domain Eukaryota; kingdom Metazoa; phylum Arthropoda; class Insecta; order Diptera; family Calliphoridae; genus Cochliomyia; species Cochliomyia hominivorax. The sequence continues at coordinate 5,997 of PYHX02000021.1, read as the reverse complement.
GTCTACAAATGACGTTTAAGTTGATGCTTATGATTTTAGATAAATTTTTTTCTTTCGCAAATTAAAGTTGATTTTGTTTTAAAACTATTAAATCATTTTTAGATCTAATTAGTTCCCTGTCAAAGTCCTCTTTCACTTAGTTGTTATTTCATTATGAAACCCCACAATTTTCTTCCTTTTTTATGACTTCCTTTTTTATTATTATTTTGTTTTAATATCCCTCATTATCACCATAATTTGTATCAATTAACTTCTAAGATTTTTTCATTAATAATTAATTTAATATTTTATAAGGATTCACTCATCAAGTATTTTTCCCAAAGACGTTTTATTAGTATAAATAATTATATTATTAATTAATTGTTTAGTTATTCACTTTTTCCTTTTTTCCAAAAAAATTAGTCATTTTAATTTCTAAGGATTCCAATTCAAACATTCCAAATGCGTCATTTACAGTTATTTAGTTGTAAATATGGATTTAAATAGCAAACAAATCAAACTACATTTCACTACCATAGTTTCAGACCGTAGTTCCAAACTATAGTTCAACTAAAGAAAACTTTTTAATACAGACTTAAGACCTAACTATAGTTTAGATTATAATTCACACTATAGTCCACCATATAGTGCAGACTTTAGTCCAGATTTTAGTCCAGATTTTAGTCTACAGTAAAGTCCTGCACACTAGTTCAGACTATAGATAAAATTTTAGTCTAGATTATACTCTGAATGTAATCAAAATAATACCCCGAACTGGAGTCTTAACAATATTCAAGAATATAGTCTAAACTGTAGTCTATAGCTTAACTCTAATCCAGACTATAGTCTAAATCAATTGCCTATTGTCCAGACTGTAGTCTAAACTCTAGTTCAGACTGTAGTCTAAACTCTAGTTCAGACTGTAGTCTAAACTCTAGTTCAGACTGTAGTCTAAACTCTAGTTCAGACTGTAGTCTAAACTCTAATTCAGACTGTAGTCTAAACTCTAGTTCAGACTGTAGTCTAAACTCTAGTTCAGACTGTAGTCTAAACTCTAGTTCAGACTGTAGTCTAAACTCTAGTTCAGACTGTAGTCTAAACTCTAGTTCAGACTGTAGTCTAAACTCTAGTTCAGACTGTAATTTAAACTCTAGTTCAGACTGTAGTCTAAACTCTAGTTCAGACTGTAATCTAAACTCTAGTTCAGACTGTAGTCTAAACTCTAGTTCAGACTGTAGTCTAAACTCTAGTTCAGATTGTAGTCTAAACTCTAGTTCAGACTGTAGTCTAAACTCTAGTCCAGACTGTAGTCTAAACTCTAGTCCAGACTGTAGTCTAAACTCTAGTCCAGACTGTAGTCTAAACTCTAGTCCAGACTGTAGTCTAAACTCTAGTCCAGACTGTAGTCTAAACTCTAGTCCAGACTGTAGTCTAAACTCTAGTCCAGACTGTAGTCTAAACTCTAGTCCAGACTGTAGTCTAAACTCTAGTCCAGACTGTAGTCTAAACTCTAGTCCAGACTGTAGTCTAAACTCTAGTCCAGACTGTAGTCTAAACTCTAGTTCAGACTGTAGTCTGTATATATATTCCGGACATAAGCACAGATTACATTCAAGAATTTAAACCAGACTTTAGACCAGACTACAGTCAGAACTATTTAATTGTCCTTAGTACAAACTCTATTCAAGAACTTAAGACCAAGACCTCAATCATTTTTCAATTATTCATTCCATTTAAAAAAATATATATATTTTTGTAGATTTAAACTCTTAAAAAAGATTACAACAACAAAATTAATTAATTAATTAAATGATTCAATAAATTCCATTCAAAAAAAAAAAACGATAAATTTTGAAAATTTTCCTCAAAACTTAAACGATTTTCACCAAAAAAAAAGTATTGAAAAAACATTTTCTTTGAAATAAAATTTTAAATGTTTATACAAGATAATTCCAATTACGAAAATAGTGGTGGTGGCAGCGGAGGAGGAGGTAGTGTTGTAGGTAGTGGAACAGCAGCAACAGCTAGTTCAGGCTCAATTAATGAAAGTATTGGTAGCATAATGTCAGGAGCCGTTGGAACAGCAGGCGATAGTGGTGTGGCAAATCATGTTGAAGCTCTTAGTGTAGGTGAGAGCAGTTTAAGTACCACCGGTAGTGAAGGAGCTGGTAGTCAAGAATTAATATTTCCTATAAGATCACCACGCCACCAATCACAACAACAACAGCAGCAACAACAGCAACATAATAATACTTCGAATACACGAGAGAATAATAATAATGCGAATTCAACAAAAAGATCATTTAATTTAAATCTCAGCTTTAGCAACAATAACAACCGTAAACTATTAAGTGTGGTAGGAGGTGGTGGTGGTGGTGTTGGTGTTGGTGGTATGGGTAGTGGTGCTGTTGGTGCTTTAAGTGGTTGTGTTAGTACAGCTCAATCATTTTGGAGTTCGGTAGCTTCAAATGTCTCAGCCAATTCAACAAATTCAGCATGCTCTTCTTCATCATCTTCCTCCTCCTCTTCTTCGTCAATAACATCGGCCTCACCCTCAGCTTTAGCTTCTTCTTCGACATTATCATCAGATGTTAGTAATGGTTTGGGTGTTGGTGTTACAACTTTAGGTGGTGTTGGTGGGACAAGCTCTACTGGTGGTAGTGGTGGTGGCTGTGGTCCGGGAGTTGTACAACGTGTTTTCATAAATACAAAACCTAAAAATAAAACTGAATTAATTTTAGCCACTGGACCCAGTACAAGTGCGAACATCATTTCTACGGGTAATAATATTTTAAATATTGCCGAACGCAATAATAAAACACACGCTTATAAAATGGATGTGGACTCATCTGACGAAAATGGACCTGTAAATATTTATAATTGTTTATAACTCTAATTATTTTCTTTGATTTTAGAGAAACAAAATAGAAAATAACATTTTAAACGCTTAAAAAATCCATCACATCAGCATTCATTCTCTCTATTTTTATACCCTCCGCCACCACAAGTGGTGATGAGGATCTATATTTACAGTGTCATTCCGTGTGTTACACTAAGAAGGAGACGTCCAAGAATTCAAAATTAAAATCTAAGTCGATTTAATTATGTCCGTCTATCTGTTGTTGGCACGCTTACATGCCCAATAATTGGCAGAACAGAAGGAAATTTGCTCTGAGCATTTGTTATTGTCCTGAGAAGATTTCTATTTAAAATCAGCAAAATTGGTTCAGTATATTAAAAGATATAGGCAACTATCTGATGCAACCTTTAAGTTTAAGCGAAGACCTTTCGTTTAAGTGTATATGTACGTACACTGCGTTAGTACGTACAGTGCCTACGTACGTACAGTGTGTACGAACGTACAAAGCGTATGAACGATATATAATGTATTTATTTCACACGCATTCCTGGTGGAGGGTATTAAGATTCGGCATAGCCGAATATAGTATTCTTACTTGTTTTGTCGTCATTTCGTCATATTGATTAAAATTTCGTAAAACAAATTTAAAAAATAAATTTACAGAAAAATATTGAAATTTAAAAAAATATTGAAAATTTTGAATTCAAACATTAAATTTTATTATTTCATTAATATTGGAAATTCTCTCTAAGAAAAAATTTGGGATTTTATTCGAATTTTTATCATTTTCATTTGTTTTAATTTTCATTATATTTTCACTTTGAATTCATTTTTTTCATACTCGTTTTTTTCAATTTCACTTTCTTCAATAATTCACCACACAAGTTTTCGTTAAACTCAATTAAAATATTTTATTATTTTTCTTTAGTTATTTTTAATAGAATCAATTAATTTTTATAATAAAATTTTTAATTAATATTTTTAAATATTAATTTTCTTCCAGCAAACATTCCTCATACAAACGATAATGATGATGAACTTATTAAACAACTGCCAAAGGAAATACTATTACGTATATTCTCATATTTGGATGTGGTTTCATTATGCAGATGTGCACAAGTGAGTTCTGAATTTAACTGAAATCAACCAGTTCAGATCAATTAAATTTTATCTATATTTTCTTCCAAAATTTCCGTTAACAGGTCTCTAAATATTGGAATATCTTAGCTTTTAGATGGATCCTGCTGGCAGAAAGTCAATTTATTGGATTTTCAACGTGATATTGAGGTGAGATTTTTTGCTGGAAACGAATATTGAAATTTATATAATTATTACTGATATTTGTTTTTTTCTGAAACAGGGTCCGTCATAGAAAATATATCCCAACGTTGTGGAGGATTTTTAAAATTTCTTTCCCTACGAGGTTGCAAATCTGTGGGAGATCAATCAATACGGTAAGAAAAACTCTTTTTAAATCTTTTCTAATTTTTCTATAGAAAAGTTATCGATAACTTTACTATTCTATAGAATAGTTATCGATAACTTTACTATTCTATAGAATAGTTATCGATAACTTTACTATTCTATAGAATAGTTATCGATAACTTTACTATTCTATAGAATAGTTATCGATAACTTTACTATTCTATAGAATAGTTATCGATAACTTTACTATTCTATAGAATAGTTATCGATAACTTTACTATTCTATAGAATAAGTTATCGATAACTTTACTATTCTATAGAATAGTTATCGATAACTTTACTATTCTATAGAATAGTTATCGATAACTTTACTATTCTATAGAATAGTTATCGATAACTTTACTATTCTATAGAATAGTTATCGATAACTTTACTATTCTATAGAATAGTTATCGATAACTTTACTATTCTATAGAATAGTTATCGATAACTTTACTATTCTATAGAATAGTTATCGATAACTTTACTATTCTATAGAATAGTTATCGATAACTTTACTATTCTATAGAATAGTTATCGATAACTTTACTATTCTATAGAAAAGAGTTCGATAACTTTAATTTTCAAGAAATGTATACAAATAAATAAAAAAATTGTTTCATCTTTTAATTTAATTTTGATTTTCTATGAAAAGTTTGATTTTCCATTTTGTGGTATATTATCGATAACTCTTTTTATCCTATAGAAAAAGTTTCGATTACTTTTATTCCTTAAAGATTGCAACTTTAATATTTTATGTAAATCGATTGAAATTAAAAAAAAAAAATAATTTATAAAAAAACATTTCGATAACTTATTTCTTTTTTAATTTCGATAACTTACTTTCATCTTATTAATATTAAATTTAATTTTTTATTTTTTTTGATTACAGAACTTTAGCCAACCACTGCCCACAACATAGAACAGTTGGATTTATCTGAATGTAATAAGATAACTGATATATCGACCGAATCGATAAGTCTCCATTGTTCAAAATTAGCCTCCATTAATTTAGAATCATGTTCTAATATAACCGATAATAGTTTAAAATATATTTCGGATGGTTGTCCGGTAAGTTTCTCTTATTTCTCTTAAATTTTATTAAATTTAATTATAATCATCATAATTAAGTTGAGTTAATTAATACTTAAATAATTTTGTTATAAATAAAAAATAAATTGTCATTCATTCATCTCATTCACTCATTCATTCACTCATATAATTATCATTGATTTTTTTAATTCTTATTCTACATTTTTATTATATTAAATACAAAATTTACATTGCACAGTGGCCCCGAAACGGTTTTTTTTTTTTTTTTTTTTTTTTTTTTTTGAAAAATCTGTAACTTTCGGAACTATTGAATATTTTTTAATGGAATTTCGCATGAACATTCTTAAGGTGTTTTTCAATTGATTTGCAGAAAGGCATGTTTTTAGTGGGTCCTGGGGTCGAAAAGTGGATCTCCAAAATTTGTCAACTCGGCTTTGACGATTTTTTAAAAAAAATCGTCACCAAATTTTATTTATGATTTTATTGAAAATATATTTTACCTATGTATAGCCCTTATGATTCCCTACAAAAATGTCTTTACATATGTGAAATATCTCTTATAGTAAAGAGATATTCAGAACAAAGTAAAATTTTGAGCCAAGTTTGGACAGGTTTTTTTTCTTCAGTTGTTGAACTTGGAG
>PYHX02000020.1:0-25480 GCA_004302925.2 Cochliomyia hominivorax | reverse complement strand
AAATTTTTTAACTTTTAATTTACTGAAAATTTTTAATGGAATTTCACAATTTCTGGAGCAGCACATGACCATAGTGTGTCAGGGGGGTGGGGGTGGATAATGGTCCTCCAAATTTGGTTAGGGTAATGTGATTTTTTCTCATTAATAATTTGATAAACATTATTTACATGCAGATAATTCCTAAAAAAATAAGCTCGCAACTGTACAATATCTCTTATACTATAAAAGATATTTCGACTAAAGTTTTGGAACACAGTTTTTGTACCCTTCATCACCACAAGCGGTGATGAGGGTATATTAACTTTATCATTCCATGTGTAATCTAAAAGGAATTATCTAAGACGCCTATAATGTGTATATATATTCTCGCATCAAAATTAAAAATTTAAGTCAATTTATCTATGTTCACGCTCACATCCGCAAAAATTGTCGGAGCACCATAGAACGAAGCCAGAGAATTTGTTATTGTTCTCCATTATAACCCAGCAGAATTGGTTCATTACTCTTCGTAAAATTGTCGATTATAAACTGTCAGATAAGAATGATAAAAAGTTAATAGCCGAAACTATAATTAATTTTGTTGACTCATTAAGTGTTCTTGCTGGTGTGAATTGAGGATTCGGCATAACCGAATATATAATTCTTACTAGTTTTCATACCCTACATCACCGAAGGTGGTTGCGTTTGCACTGATGTTTGTAATATACAGAAAATTTATCCTAACACCCAACTTAAGTAGACCGCTTAACTTCTAAAGCGATTTATATAAAGCGATTTTAACGAAATTAATCTCTAACCAATGTACCAAATTATGTGAGGATCGGTCTATGGGCTTCTTTATATATACGATGGCATTGATATAATTGGTGAAATGAAGAAATTAAGAAATTTAAGCAAAAATTTACGTGCAAATTATACGAGGGTCGGTTCGTAATTTTATGTAAGTCCCGATTAGTCACTCACAAACATTTATTTCCCATAAATATTAGTTTCACCATAATATTCTGCACACTTAAGAATAAATCAGAAAATCAAATTCTACGAGTGTCGTTTATTACTTTTCGTAACCACCATTTATAACCAACATTATGGTCAAGCCGGACTATTTAATACCAAAATTTTTACTTGTTATGAATTTGAATTTGGGGTTACTCTATTGTGAGAATGAATTGAACGTAAAGACCAGATAAATGGATGTAAATGAGTTAAAGCAGTTTTGATTGGCTCCAAGAATAAACATATATACTTTGTAGGGCCTCTAACGATATTTCATTGGAAATGATAATGTAAAAATATTCTTATTCACCTCTTGTGTTAGTAGAGGGTGAAATATTGACGATGTTTCGGAATAATTCAGCTAATTCGTGGGAGAACTAGATTAAATCACAAAATAAGTTCATTTAACTAATTTAAGTATTATTTTAATATTTGAAACTTAATTTAATCTTAAAGTTCAAACTAAATTCAGAATGAAATCGAATAAATCACGCGTCCACTAATTGAATTAAATTCAAGAAAAAGCTAAATTTAATTGCGTTTTTTTTGAAAAATTACATTACGATAGAAATATCTAATGATATTTTGAGCATTTTTTTACTCTGAATATCCCAGCAAACGTTTATGGTTAATAATGTAATGAATTAATTAATGACAGATATCAGTCTATAACATTTCATATACTCAACTGATATTGTTGGATTTAAATAGGAAACTTTTCGGTTTATAGTAAATACTCAGATTAAAATTCGTGACACGCTCACATCCACTATATTTAAATGGCGTCAGTATTTAAATATAGTGGATGTCACCAACAGACAGATATTAAGATATATCAAACGATTCAAAAGTCAAAGAGCCATTTTCTTTAATCGATTTGAATCCATAGAGCGGAAATTTTAGTTTAATCTTTATTGGAATAAGCTTCACTTCAGAGCAGGGTATCAAGGGTTAAATGTGACACTAATTGCTTCTGTACAAAGTAGAAGATATGCAATAATGATTGCAAATAATTATTGTTTTTTTATCAAATATTTGCTGGGTTATTTCAAAAAAAATTGAAATGACTTCTAAATGATTTTTTATTGTTAAATTGCATCACAAGAGTAGAGCCAAAAGGTTTAAATCAGTTTTTTTTCACACAAAATCGATTTTTATATGAAAAAAAATTGCATTTTTAAACGAGAAGAGCTAGAGCCCAATAATTGAAAACTTTTATTTTTCACTAAAATGATTATATGAAAAACAAAATTATTTTAAAGCTAAACGAGAAGAGCTAGAGAGGACAATAATTTGAAATCACATTCACTAAAAATCGATTTTTTATATGAAAAACTAAATTGCATTTTAAAGCTAAACGAAAGAGCTAGAGCCAAAAGGACAATAATTTGAAATCACTTTTATTTTTCACTAAAAATCGATTTTTTATATGAAAAACTAAAATTGCATTTTAAAGCTAAACGAGAAGAGCTAGAGCCAAAAGGACAATAATTTGAAATCACTTTTATTTTTCACTAAAAATCGATTTTTTATATGAAAAACTAAAATTGCATTTTAAAGCTAAACGAGAAGAGCTAGAGCCAAAAGGACAATAATTTGAAATCACTTTTATTTTTCACTAAAAATCGATTTTTTATATGAAAAACTAAATTGCATTTTAAAGCTAAACGAGAAGAGCTAGAGCCAAAAGGACAATAATTTGAAATCACTTTTATTTTTCACTAAAAATCGATTTTTTATATGAAAAACTTAAATTGCATTTTAAAGCTAAACGAGAAGAGCTAGAGCCAAAAGGACAATAATTTGAAATCACTTTTATTTTTCACTAAAAATCGATTTTTTATATGAAAAACTTAAATTGCATTTTAAAGCTAAACGAGAAGAGCTAGAGCCAAAAGGACAATAATTTGAAATCACTTTTATTTTTCACTAAAAATCGATTTTTTATATGAAAAACTAAATTGCATTTTAAAGCTAAACGAGAAGAGCTAGAGCCAAAAGGACAATAATTTGAAATCACTTTTATTTTTCACTAAAAATCGATTTTTTATATGAAAAACTAAATTGCATTTTAAAGCTAAACGAGAAGAGCTAGAGCCAAAAGGACAATAATTTGAAATCACTTTTATTTTTCACTAAAAATCGATTTTTTATATGAAAAACTTAAATTGCATTTTAAAGCTAAACGAGAAGAGCTAGAGCCAAAAGGACAATAATTTGAAATCACTTTTATTTTTCACTAAAAATCGATTTTTTATATGAAAAACTTAAAATTGCATTTTAAAGCTAAACGAGAAGAGCTAGAGCCAAAAGGACAATAATTTGAAATCACTTTTATTTTTCACTAAAAATCGATTTTTTATATGAAAAACTTAAATTGCATTTTAAAGCTAAACGAGAAGAGCTAGAGCCAAAAGGACAATAATTTGAAATCACTTTTATTTTTCACTAAAAATCGATTTTTTATATGAAAAACTTAAATTGCATTTTAAAGCTAAACGAGAAGAGCTAGAGCCAAAAGGACAATAATTTGAAATCACTTTTATTTTTCACTAAAAATCGATTTTTTATATGAAAAACTTAAATTGCATTTTAAAGCTAAACGAGAAGAGCTAGAGCCAAAAGGACAATAATTTGAAATCACTTTTATTTTTCACTAAAAATCGATTTTTTATATGAAAAACTTAAATTGCATTTTAAAGCTAAACGAGAAGAGCTAGAGCCAAAAGGACAATAATTTGAAATCACTTTTATTTTTCACTAAAAATCGATTTTTTATATGAAAAACTTAAATTGCATTTTAAAGCTAAACGAGAAGAGCTAGAGCCAAAAGGACAATAATTTGAAATCACTTTTATTTTTCACTAAAAATCGATTTTTTATATGAAAAACTTAAATTGCATTTTAAAGCTAAACGAGAAGAGCTAGAGCCAAAAGGACAATAATTTGAAATCACTTTTATTTTTCACTAAAAATCGATTTTTTATATGAAAAACTTAAATTGCATTTTAAAGCTAAACGAGAAGAGCTAGAGCCAAAAGGACAATAATTTGAAATCACTTTTATTTTTCACTAAAAATCGATTTTTTATATGAAAAACTTAAATTGCATTTTAAAGCTAAACGAGAAGAGCTAGAGCCAAAAGGACAATAATTTGAAATCACTTTTATTTTTCACTAAAAATCGATTTTTTATATGAAAAACTAAATTGCATTTTAAAGCTAAACGAGAAGAGCTAGAGCCAAAAGGACAATAATTTGAAATCACTTTTATTTTTCACTAAAAATCGATTTTTTATATGAAAAACTTAAATTGCATTTTAAAGCTAAACGAGAAGAGCTAGAGCCAAAAGGACAATAATTTGAAATCACTTTTATTTTTCACTAAAAATCGATTTTTTATATGAAAAACTAAAATTGCATTTTAAAGCTAAACGAGAAGAGCTAGAGCCAAAAGGACAATAATTTGAAATCACTTTTATTTTTCACTAAAAATCGATTTTTTATATGAAAAACTTAAATTGCATTTTAAAGCTAAACGAGAAGAGCTAGAGCCAAAAGGACAATAATTTGAAATCACTTTTATTTTTCACTAAAAATCGATTTTTTATATGAAAAACTAAATTGCATTTTAAAGCTAAACGAGAAGAGCTAGAGCCAAAAGGACAATAATTTGAAATCACTTTTATTTTTCACTAAAAATCGATTTTTTATATGAAAAACTAAATTGCATTTTAAAGCTAAACGAGAAGAGCTAGAGCCAAAAGGACAATAATTTGAAATCACTTTTATTTTTCACTAAAAATCGATTTTTTATATGAAAAACTAAATTGCATTTTAAAGCTAAACGAGAAGAGCTAGAGCCAAAAGGACAATAATTTGAAATCACTTTTATTTTTCACTAAAAATCGATTTTTTATATGAAAAACTTAAATTGCATTTTAAAGCTAAACGAGAAGAGCTAGAGCCAAAAGGACAATAATTTGAAATCACTTTTATTTTTCACTAAAAATCGATTTTTTATATGAAAAACTAAATTGCATTTTAAAGCTAAACGAGAAGAGCTAGAGCCAAAAGGACAATAATTTGAAATCACTTTTATTTTTCACTAAAAATCGATTTTTTATATGAAAAACTAAATTGCATTTTAAAGCTAAACGAGAAGAGCTAGAGCCAAAAGGACAATAATTTGAAATCACTTTTATTTTTCACTAAAAATCGATTTTTATATGAAAAACTAAATTGCATTTTAAAGCTAAACGAGAAGAGCTAGAGCCAAAAGGACAATAATTTGAAATCACTTTTATTTTTCACAAAAATCGATTTTTTATATGAAAAACTTAAATTGCATTTTAAAGCTAAACGAGAAGAGCTAGAGCCAAAAGGACAATAATTTGAAATCACTTTTATTTTTCACTAAAAATCGATTTTTTATATGAAAAACTAAAATTGCATTTTAAAGCTAAACGAGAAGAGCTAGAGCCAAAAGGACAATAATTTGAAATCACTTTTATTTTTCACTAAAAATCGATTTTTTATATGAAAAACTAAAATTGCATTTTAAAGCTAAACGAGAAGAGCTAGAGCCAAAAGGACAATAATTTGAAATCACTTTTATTTTTCACTAAAAATCGATTTTTTATATGAAAAACTAAAATTGCATTTTAAAGCTAAACGAGAAGAGCTAGAGCCAAAAGGACAATAATTTGAAATCACTTTTATTTTTCACTAAAAATCGATTTTTTATATGAAAAACTAAAATTGCATTTTAAAGCTAAACGAGAAGAGCTAGAGCCAAAAGGACAATAATTTGAAATCACTTTTATTTTTCACTAAAAATCGATTTTTTATATGAAAAACTAAAATTGCATTTTAAAGCTAAACGAGAAGAGCTAGAGCCAAAAGGACAATAATTTGAAATCACTTTTATTTTTCACTAAAAATCGATTTTTTATATGAAAAACTAAATTGCATTTTAAAGCTAAACGAGAAGAGCTAGAGCCAAAAGGACAATAATTTGAAATCACTTTTATTTTTCACTAAAAATCGATTTTTTATATGAAAAACTAAATTGCATTTTAAAGCTAAACGAGAAGAGCTAGAGCCAAAAGGACAATAATTTGAAATCACTTTTATTTTTCACTAAAAATCGATTTTTTATATGAAAAACTTAAATTGCATTTTAAAGCTAAACGAGAAGAGCTAGAGCCAAAAGGACAATAATTTGAAATCACTTTTATTTTTCACTAAAAATCGATTTTTTATATGAAAAACTAAAATTGCATTTTAAAGCTAAACGAGAAGAGCTAGAGCCAAAAGGACAATAATTTGAAATCACTTTTATTTTTCACTAAAAATCGATTTTTTATATGAAAAACTTAAATTGCATTTTAAAGCTAAACGAGAAGAGCTAGAGCCAAAAGGACAATAATTTGAAATCACTTTTATTTTTCACTAAAAATCGATTTTTTATATGAAAAACTAAATTGCATTTTAAAGCTAAACGAGAAGAGCTAGAGCCAAAAGGACAATAATTTGAAATCACTTTTATTTTTCACTAAAAATCGATTTTTATATGAAAAACTAAAATTGCATTTTAAAGCTAAACGAGAAGAGCTAGAGCCAAAAGGACAATAATTTGAAATCACTTTTATTTTTCACTAAAAATCGATTTTTATATGAAAAACTAAAATTGCATTTTAAAGCTAAACGAGAAGAGCTAGAGCCAAAAGGACAATAATTTGAAATCACTTTTATTTTTCACTAAAAATCGATTTTTTATATGAAAAACTAAATTGCATTTTAAAGCTAAACGAGAAGAGCTAGAGCCAAAAGGACAATAATTTGAAATCACTTTTATTTTTCACTAAAAATCGATTTTTTATATGAAAAACTAAAATTGCATTTTAAAGCTAAACGAGAAGAGCTAGAGCCAAAAGGACAATAATTTGAAATCACTTTTATTTTTCACTAAAAATCGATTTTTTATATGAAAAACTAAATTGCATTTTAAAGCTAAACGAGAAGAGCTAGAGCCAAAAGGACAATAATTTGAAATCACTTTTATTTTTCACTAAAAATCGATTTTTTATATGAAAAACTAAAATTGCATTTTAAAGCTAAACGAGAAGAGCTAGAGCCAAAAGGACAATAATTTGAAATCACTTTTATTTTTCACTAAAAATCGATTTTTTATATGAAAAACTAAAATTGCATTTTAAAGCTAAACGAGAAGAGCTAGAGCCAAAAGGACAATAATTTGAAATCACTTTTATTTTTCACTAAAAATCGATTTTTTATATGAAAAACTAAAATTGCATTTTAAAGCTAAACGAGAAGAGCTAGAGCCAAAAGGACAATAATTTGAAATCACTTTTATTTTTCACTAAAAATCGATTTTTTATATGAAAAACTAAATTGCATTTTAAAGCTAAACGAGAAGAGCTAGAGCCAAAAGGACAATAATTTGAAATCACTTTTATTTTTCACTAAAAATCGATTTTTTATATGAAAAACTAAATTGCATTTTAAAGCTAAACGAGAAGAGCTAGAGCCAAAAGGACAATAATTTGAAATCACTTTTATTTTTCACTAAAAATCGATTTTTTATATGAAAAACTTAAATTGCATTTTAAAGCTAAACGAGAAGAGCTAGAGCCAAAAGGACAATAATTTGAAATCACTTTTATTTTTCACTAAAAATCGATTTTTTATATGAAAAACTTAAATTGCATTTTAAAGCTAAACGAGAAGAGCTAGAGCCAAAAGGACAATAATTTGAAATCACTTTTATTTTTCACTAAAAATCGATTTTTTATATGAAAAACTAAATTGCATTTTAAAGCTAAACGAGAAGAGCTAGAGCCAAAAGGACAATAATTTGAAATCACTTTTATTTTTCACTAAAAATCGATTTTTTATATGAAAAACTTAAATTGCATTTTAAAGCTAAACGAGAAGAGCTAGAGCCAAAAGGACAATAATTTGAAATCACTTTTATTTTTCACTAAAAATCGATTTTTTATATGAAAAACTAAAATTGCATTTTAAAGCTAAACGAGAAGAGCTAGAGCCAAAAGGACAATAATTTGAAATCACTTTTATTTTTCACTAAAAATCGATTTTTTATATGAAAAACTAAAATTGCATTTTAAAGCTAAACGAGAAGAGCTAGAGCCAAAAGGACAATAATTTGAAATCACTTTTATTTTTCACTAAAAATCGATTTTTTATATGAAAAACTAAAATTGCATTTTAAAGCTAAACGAGAAGAGCTAGAGCCAAAAGGACAATAATTTGAAATCACTTTTATTTTTCACTAAAAATCGATTTTTTATATGAAAAACTAAAATTGCATTTTAAAGCTAAACGAGAAGAGCTAGAGCCAAAAGGACAATAATTTGAAATCACTTTTATTTTTCACTAAAAATCGATTTTTTATATGAAAAACTTAAATTGCATTTTAAAGCTAAACGAGAAGAGCTAGAGCCAAAAGGACAATAATTTGAAATCACTTTTATTTTTCACTAAAAATCGATTTTTTATATGAAAAACTAAATTGCATTTTAAAGCTAAACGAGAAGAGCTAGAGCCAAAAGGACAATAATTTGAAATCACTTTTATTTTTCACTAAAAATCGATTTTTTATATGAAAAACTAAAATTGCATTTTAAAGCTAAACGAGAAGAGCTAGAGCCAAAAGGACAATAATTTGAAATCACTTTTATTTTTCACTAAAAATCGATTTTTTATATGAAAAACTTAAATTGCATTTTAAAGCTAAACGAGAAGAGCTAGAGCCAAAAGGACAATAATTTGAAATCACTTTTATTTTTCACTAAAAATCGATTTTTTATATGAAAAACTAAATTGCATTTTAAAGCTAAACGAGAAGAGCTAGAGCCAAAAGGACAATAATTTGAAATCACTTTTATTTTTCACTAAAAATCGATTTTTTATATGAAAAACTAAAATTGCATTTTAAAGCTAAACGAGAAGAGCTAGAGCCAAAAGGACAATAATTTGAAATCACTTTTATTTTTCACTAAAAATCGATTTTTTATATGAAAAACTAAAATTGCATTTTAAAGCTAAACGAGAAGAGCTAGAGCCAAAAGGACAATAATTTGAAATCACTTTTATTTTTCACTAAAAATCGATTTTTTATATGAAAAACTTAAATTGCATTTTAAAGCTAAACGAGAAGAGCTAGAGCCAAAAGGACAATAATTTGAAATCACTTTTATTTTTCACTAAAAATCGATTTTTTATATGAAAAACTAAAATTGCATTTTAAAGCTAAACGAGAAGAGCTAGAGCCAAAAGGACAATAATTTGAAATCACTTTTATTTTTCACTAAAAATCGATTTTTTATATGAAAAACTAAAATTGCATTTTAAAGCTAAACGAGAAGAGCTAGAGCCAAAAGGACAATAATTTGAAATCACTTTTATTTTTCACTAAAAATCGATTTTTTATATGAAAAACTTAAATTGCATTTTAAAGCTAAACGAGAAGAGCTAGAGCCAAAAGGACAATAATTTGAAATCACTTTTATTTTTCACTAAAAATCGATTTTTTATATGAAAAACTAAAATTGCATTTTAAAGCTAAACGAGAAGAGCTAGAGCCAAAAGGACAATAATTTGAAATCACTTTTATTTTTCACTAAAAATCGATTTTTTATATGAAAAACTAAATTGCATTTTAAAGCTAAACGAGAAGAGCTAGAGCCAAAAGGACAATAATTTGAAATCACTTTTATTTTTCACTAAAAATCGATTTTTTATATGAAAAACTAAAATTGCATTTTAAAGCTAAACGAGAAGAGCTAGAGCCAAAAGGACAATAATTTGAAATCACTTTTATTTTTCACTAAAAATCGATTTTTTATATGAAAAACTAAAATTGCATTTTAAAGCTAAACGAGAAGAGCTAGAGCCAAAAGGACAATAATTTGAAATCACTTTTATTTTTCACTAAAAATCGATTTTTTATATGAAAAACTAAATTGCATTTTAAAGCTAAACGAGAAGAGCTAGAGCCAAAAGGACAATAATTTGAAATCACTTTTATTTTTCACTAAAAATCGATTTTTTATATGAAAAACTAAAATTGCATTTTAAAGCTAAACGAGAAGAGCTAGAGCCAAAAGGACAATAATTTGAAATCACTTTTATTTTTCACTAAAAATCGATTTTTTATATGAAAAACTAAAATTGCATTTTAAAGCTAAACGAGAAGAGCTAGAGCCAAAAGGACAATAATTTGAAATCACTTTTATTTTTCACTAAAAATCGATTTTTTATATGAAAAACTAAAATTGCATTTTAAAGCTAAACGAGAAGAGCTAGAGCCAAAAGGACAATAATTTGAAATCACTTTTATTTTTCACTAAAAATCGATTTTTTATATGAAAAACTAAATTGCATTTTAAAGCTAAACGAGAAGAGCTAGAGCCAAAAGGACAATAATTTGAAATCACTTTTATTTTTCACTAAAAATCGATTTTTTATATGAAAAACTAAATTGCATTTTAAAGCTAAACGAGAAGAGCTAGAGCCAAAAGGACAATAATTTGAAATCACTTTTATTTTTCACTAAAAATCGATTTTTTATATGAAAAACTAAATTGCATTTTAAAGCTAAACGAGAAGAGCTAGAGCCAAAAGGACAATAATTTGAAATCACTTTTATTTTTCACTAAAAATCGATTTTTTATATGAAAAACTAAATTGCATTTTAAAGCTAAACGAGAAGAGCTAGAGCCAAAAGGACAATAATTTGAAATCACTTTTATTTTTCACTAAAAATCGATTTTTTATATGAAAAACTAAAATTGCATTTTAAAGCTAAACGAGAAGAGCTAGAGCCAAAAGGACAATAATTTGAAATCACTTTTATTTTTCACTAAAAATCGATTTTTTATATGAAAAACTAAAATTGCATTTTAAAGCTAAACGAGAAGAGCTAGAGCCAAAAGGACAATAATTTGAAATCACTTTTATTTTTCACTAAAAATCGATTTTTTATATGAAAAACTTAAATTGCATTTTAAAGCTAAACGAGAAGAGCTAGAGCCAAAAGGACAATAATTTGAAATCACTTTTATTTTTCACTAAAAATCGATTTTTTATATGAAAAACTAAAATTGCATTTTAAAGCTAAACGAGAAGAGCTAGAGCCAAAAGGACAATAATTTGAAATCACTTTTATTTTTCACTAAAAATCGATTTTTTATATGAAAAACTAAAATTGCATTTTAAAGCTAAACGAGAAGAGCTAGAGCCAAAAGGACAATAATTTGAAATCACTTTTATTTTTCACAAAAATCGATTTTTTATATGAAAAACTAAATTGCATTTTAAAGCTAAACGAGAAGAGCTAGAGCCAAAAGGACAATAATTTGAAATCACTTTTATTTTTCACTAAAAATCGATTTTTTATATGAAAAACTTAAAATTGCATTTTAAAGCTAAACGAGAAGAGCTAGAGCCAAAAGGACAATAATTTGAAATCACTTTTATTTTTCACTAAAAATCGATTTTTTATATGAAAAACTAAATTGCATTTTAAAGCTAAACGAGAAGAGCTAGAGCCAAAAGGACAATAATTTGAAATCACTTTTATTTTTCACTAAAAATCGATTTTTTATATGAAAAACTAAAATTGCATTTTAAAGCTAAACGAGAAGAGCTAGAGCCAAAAGGACAATAATTTGAAATCACTTTTATTTTTCACTAAAAATCGATTTTTTATATGAAAAACTAAAATTGCATTTTAAAGCTAAACGAGAAGAGCTAGAGCCAAAAGGACAATAATTTGAAATCACTTTTATTTTTCACTAAAAATCGATTTTTTATATGAAAAACTAAAATTGCATTTTAAAGCTAAACGAGAAGAGCTAGAGCCAAAAGGACAATAATTTGAAATCACTTTTATTTTTCACTAAAAATCGATTTTTTATATGAAAAACTAAAATTGCATTTTAAAGCTAAACGAGAAGAGCTAGAGCCAAAAGGACAATAATTTGAAATCACTTTTATTTTTCACTAAAAATCGATTTTTTATATGAAAAACTAAATTGCATTTTAAAGCTAAACGAGAAGAGCTAGAGCCAAAAGGACAATAATTTGAAATCACTTTTATTTTTCACTAAAAATCGATTTTTTATATGAAAAACTAAATTGCATTTTAAAGCTAAACGAGAAGAGCTAGAGCCAAAAGGACAATAATTTGAAATCACTTTTATTTTTCACCAAAAATCGATTTTTTATATGAAAAACTAAAATTGCATTTTAAAGCTAAACGAGAAGAGCTAGAGCCAAAAGGACAATAATTTGAAATCACTTTTATTTTTCACTAAAAATCGATTTTTTATATGAAAAACTAAAATTGCATTTTAAAGCTAAACGAGAAGAGCTAGAGCCAAAAGGACAATAATTTGAAATCACTTTTATTTTTCACTAAAAATCGATTTTTATATGAAAAACTAAAATTGCATTTTAAAGCTAAACGAGAAGAGCTAGAGCCAAAAGGACAATAATTTGAAATCACTTTTATTTTTCACTAAAAATCGATTTTTTATATGAAAAACTAAAATTGCATTTTAAAGCTAAACGAGAAGAGCTAGAGCCAAAAGGACAATAATTTGAAATCACTTTTATTTTTCACTAAAAATCGATTTTTTATATGAAAAACTAAATTGCATTTTAAAGCTAAACGAGAAGAGCTAGAGCCAAAAGGACAATAATTTGAAATCACTTTTATTTTTCACAAAAATCGATTTTTTATATGAAAAACTAAAATTGCATTTTAAAGCTAAACGAGAAGAGCTAGAGCCAAAAGGACAATAATTTGAAATCACTTTTATTTTTCACCAAAAATCGATTTTTTATATGAAAAACTAAAATTGCATTTTAAAGCTAAACGAGAAGAGCTAGAGCCAAAAGGACAATAATTTGAAATCACTTTTATTTTTCACCTAAAAATCGATTTTTTATATGAAAAACTAAAATTGCATTTTAAAGCTAAACGAGAAGAGCTAGAGCCAAAAGGACAATAATTTGAAATCACTTTTATTTTTCACTAAAAATCGATTTTTTATATGAAAAACTAAATTGCATTTTAAAGCTAAACGAGAAGAGCTAGAGCCAAAAGGACAATAATTTGAAATCACTTTTATTTTTCACTAAAAATCGATTTTTTATATGAAAAACTAAAATTGCATTTTAAAGCTAAACGAGAAGAGCTAGAGCCAAAAGGACAATAATTTGAAATCACTTTTATTTTTCACAAAAATCGATTTTTTATATGAAAAACTAAAATTGCATTTTAAAGCTAAACGAGAAGAGCTAGAGCCAAAAGGACAATAATTTGAAATCACTTTTATTTTTCACAAAAATCGATTTTTTATATGAAAAACTAAAATTGCATTTTAAAGCTAAACGAGAAGAGCTAGAGCCAAAAGGACAATAATTTGAAATCACTTTTATTTTTCACTAAAAATCGATTTTTATATGAAAAACTAAAATTGCATTTTAAAGCTAAACGAGAAGAGCTAGAGCCAAAAGGACAATAATTTGAAATCACTTTTATTTTTCACTAAAAATCGATTTTTTATATGAAAAACTAAAATTGCATTTTAAAGCTAAACGAGAAGAGCTAGAGCCAAAAGGACAATAATTTGAAATCACTTTTATTTTTCACTAAAAATCGATTTTTTATATGAAAAACTAAAATTGCATTTTAAAGCTAAACGAGAAGAGCTAGAGCCAAAAGGACAATAATTTGAAATCACTTTTATTTTTCACCAAAAATCGATTTTTTATATGAAAAACTAAAATTGCATTTTAAAGCTAAACGAGAAGAGCTAGAGCCAAAAGGACAATAATTTGAAATCACTTTTATTTTTCACCAAAAATCGATTTTTTATATGAAAAACTAAAATTGCATTTTAAAGCTAAACGAGAAGAGCTAGAGCCAAAAGGACAATAATTTGAAATCACTTTTATTTTTCACTAAAAATCGATTTTTTATATGAAAAACTAAAATTGCATTTTAAAGCTAAACGAGAAGAGCTAGAGCCAAAAGGACAATAATTTGAAATCACTTTTATTTTTCACTAAAAATCGATTTTTTATATGAAAAACTAAAATTGCATTTTAAAGCTAAACGAGAAGAGCTAGAGCCAAAAGGACAATAATTTGAAATCACTTTTATTTTTCACTAAAAATCGATTTTTTATATGAAAAACTAAAATTGCATTTTAAAGCTAAACGAGAAGAGCTAGAGCCAAAAGGACAATAATTTGAAATCACTTTTATTTTTCACTAAAAATCGATTTTTTATATGAAAAACTAAAATTGCATTTTAAAGCTAAACGAGAAGAGCTAGAGCCAAAAGGACAATAATTTGAAATCACTTTTATTTTTCACTAAAAATCGATTTTTATATGAAAAACTAAAATTGCATTTTAAAGCTAAACGAGAAGAGCTAGAGCCAAAAGGACAATAATTTGAAATCACTTTTATTTTTCACTAAAAATCGATTTTTTATATGAAAAACTAAAATTGCATTTTAAAGCTAAACGAGAAGAGCTAGAGCCAAAAGGACAATAATTTGAAATCACTTTTATTTTTCACTAAAAATCGATTTTTATATGAAAAACTAAAATTGCATTTTAAAGCTAAACGAGAAGAGCTAGAGCCAAAAGGACAATAATTTGAAATCACTTTTATTTTTCACTAAAAATCGATTTTTTATATGAAAAACTAAAATTGCATTTTAAAGCTAAACGAGAAGAGCTAGAGCCAAAAGGACAATAATTTGAAATCACTTTTATTTTTCACCAAAAATCGATTTTTTATATGAAAAACTAAAATTGCATTTTAAAGCTAAACGAGAAGAGCTAGAGCCAAAAGGACAATAATTTGAAATCACTTTTATTTTTCACTAAAAATCGATTTTTTATATGAAAAACTAAAATTGCATTTTAAAGCTAAACGAGAAGAGCTAGAGCCAAAAGGACAATAATTTGAAATCACTTTTATTTTTCACTAAAAATCGATTTTTTATATGAAAAACTAAAATTGCATTTTAAAGCTAAACGAGAAGAGCTAGAGCCAAAAGGACAATAATTTGAAATCACTTTTATTTTTCACCAAAAATCGATTTTTTATATGAAAAACTAAATTGCATTTTAAAGCTAAACGAGAAGAGCTAGAGCCAAAAGGACAATAATTTGAAATCACTTTTATTTTTCACTAAAAATCGATTTTTTATATGAAAAACTAAAATTGCATTTTAAAGCTAAACGAGAAGAGCTAGAGCCAAAAGGACAATAATTTGAAATCACTTTTATTTTTCACTAAAAATCGATTTTTTATATGAAAAACTAAAATTGCATTTTAAAGCTAAACGAGAAGAGCTAGAGCCAAAAGGACAATAATTTGAAATCACTTTTATTTTTCACAAAAATCGATTTTTATATGAAAAACTAAAATTGCATTTTAAAGCTAAACGAGAAGAGCTAGAGCCAAAAGGACAATAATTTGAAATCACTTTTATTTTTCACCAAAAATCGATTTTTTATATGAAAATCGATTTTTTATATGAAAAAAAATTGCATTTTAAAGCTAAACGAGAAGAGCTAGAGCCAAAAGGACAATAATTTGAAATCACTTTTATTTTTCACTAAAAATCGATTTTTATATGAAAAACTAAAATTGCATTTTAAAGCTAAACGAGAAGAGCTAGAGCCAAAAGGACAATAATTTGAAATCACTTTTATTTTTCACTAAAAATCGATTTTTATATGAAAAACTAAAATTGCATTTTAAAGCTAAACGAGAAGAGCTAGAGCCAAAAGGACAATAATTTGAAATCACTTTTATTTTTCACTAAAAATCGATTTTTTATATGAAAAACTAAAATTGCATTTTAAAGCTAAACGAGAAGAGCTAGAGCCAAAAGGACAATAATTTGAAATCACTTTTATTTTTCACTAAAAATCGATTTTTTATATGAAAAACTAAAATTGCATTTTAAAGCTAAACGAGAAGAGCTAGAGCCAAAAGGACAATAATTTGAAATCACTTTTATTTTTCACCAAAAATCGATTTTTTATATGAAAAACTAAAATTGCATTTTAAAGCTAAACGAGAAGAGCTAGAGCCAAAAGGACAATAATTTGAAATCACTTTTATTTTTCACTAAAAATCGATTTTTATATGAAAAACTAAAATTGCATTTTAAAGCTAAACGAGAAGAGCTAGAGCCAAAAGGACAATAATTTGAAATCACTTTTATTTTTCACTAAAAATCGATTTTTATATGAAAAACTAAAATTGCATTTTAAAGCTAAACGAGAAGAGCTAGAGCCAAAAGGACAATAATTTGAAATCACTTTTTATTTTTCACCAAAAATTCGATTTTTTATATGAAAAACTAAATTGCATTTTAAAGCTAACGAGAAGAGCTAGAGCCAAAAGGACAATAATTTGAAATCACTTTTATTTTTCACCAAAAATCGATTTTTTATATGAAAAATCGATTTTTTATATGAAAAACTAAAATTGCATTTTAAAGCTAAACGAGAAGAGCTAGAGCCAAAAGGACAATAATTTGAAATCACTTTTATTTTTCACCAAAAATCGATTTTTTATATGAAAAACTAAAATTGCATTTTAAAGCTAAACGAGGAGCTAGAGCCAAAAGGACAATAATTTGAAATCACTTTTATTTTTCACCAAAAATCGATTTTTATATTCGATTTTTTATATGAAAAACTAAAATTGCATTTTAAAGCTAAACTAGAGGAGCTAGAGCCAAAAGGCAATAATTTGAAATCACTTTTATTTTTCACTAAAAATCGATTTTTTATATGAAAAACTAAAATTGCATTTTAAAGCTAAACGAGGAGCTAGAGCCAAAAGGACAATAATTTGAAATCACTTTTATTTTTCACTAAAAATCGATTTTTATATGAAAAACTAAAATTGCATTTTAAAGCTAAACGAGGAGCTAGAGCCAAAAGGACAATAATTTGAAATCACTTTTATTTTTCACAAAATCGATTTTTATATGAAAAACTAAAATTGCATTTTAAAGCTAAACGAGGAGTTAGAGCCAAAAGGGCAATTATTTGTAATCACTTTTATTTTTCACCAAAAATCGATTTTTATATGAAAAACTAAAATTGCATTTTATAGCTAAACTAGAGGAGTTAGAGCCAAAAGGGCAATAATTTGAAATCACTTTTATTTTTCACCAAAATCGATTTTTTATATGAAAATCGATTTTTAATGAAAAACTAAAATTGCATTTTATAGCTAAACCAGAGGAGTTAGAGCCAAAAGGGCAATAATTTGTAATCACTTTTATTTTTCACCAAAAATCAATTATTTTTATTTTATTAAAAATCGATTTTTATATGAAAAACTAAAATTGCATTTTAAGCTAAACTAGAGGAGTTAGAGCCAAAAGGGCAATAATTTGTTACCACTTATATTTTTCACCCAAAATCGATTTTTTATATGAAAAATCGATTTTTTATATGAAAAACTAAAATTGCATTTTATAGCTAAACCAGAGGAGTTAGAGCCAAAAGGGCAATAATTTCTAATCACTTTTATTTTTCACCAAAAATCGATTTTTATATGAAAACTAAAATTGCATTTTAAAACAAAACCAGAGGAGTTAGAGCTAAAAGGGCAGTTATTTGTAATCACTTTTATTTTTCACCAAAAATCAATTTTTAATATCAAAAACTAAAATTGCATTTTAAAGCTAAACTAGAGGAGTTAGAGCCAAAAGGGCAATAATTTGTTATCACTTTTATTTTCCACCAAAAGTCGATTTTTATATGAAAACTAAAATTGCATTTTATAGCTAAACCAGAGGAGTTAGAGCCAAAAGGGCAATTATTTGTTACCACTTATATTTTTCACCCAAAATCGATTTTTTATATGAAAAATCGATTTTTATATGAAAACTAAAATTGCATTTTATAGCTAAACCAGAGGAGTTAGAGCCAAAAGGGCAATTATTTTGTTACCACTTATATTTTTCACCAAAATCAATTTTTTATATGAAAATCGATTTTTTATATGAAAAACTAAAATTGCATTTTATAGCTAAACCAGAGGAGTTAGAGCCAAAAGGGCAATAATTTCTAATCACTTTTATTTTTCACCAAAAATCGATTTTTTAATATTGAAAAACTAAAATTGCATTTTATAGCTAAACCAGAGGAGTTAGAGCCAAAAGAGCAATATTTGTAATCACTTTTATTTTTCACCAAAAATCGATTTTTTTTATGAAAAATCGATTTTTTTATATGAAAAACTAAAAATTGCATTTTATAGCTAAACCAGAGGAGTTAGAGCCAAAAGGGCAATAATTTGTAATCACTTTTATTTTTCACTAAAAATCAATTTTTAATATGAAAAACTAAAATTGCATTTTAAAGCTAAACCAGAGGAGTTAGAGCCAAAGGGCAATAATTTGTTATCACTTTTATTTTTCACCAAAAATCAATTTTTAATATGAAAAACTAAAATTGCATTTTAAAGCTAAACCAGAGGAGTTAGAGCCAAAAGGGCAATAATTTGTAATCACTTTTATTTTTCACCAAAAATTTTATAAATTTTTTATACGAAAAACTAAAATTGCATTTTAAGGCTAAACCAGAGGAGTTAGAGCCAAAAGGGCAATAATTTGTTATCACTTTTATTTTTCACCAAAAATCAATTTTTAATATGAAAAACTAAAATTGCATTTTAAAGCTAAACCAGAGGAGTTAGAGCCAAAAGGGCAATAATTTGTTATCACTTTTATTTTTCACCAAAAATCAATTTTTAATATGAAAAACTAAAATTGCATTTTAAAGCTAAACCAGAGGAGTTAGAGCCAAAAGGGCAATAATTTGTTATCACTTTTATTTTTCACCAAAAATCAATTTTTAATATGAAAAACTAAAATTGCATTTTAAAGCTAAACCAGAGGAGTTAGAGCCAAAAGGGCAATAATTTGTTATCACTTTTATTTTTCACCAAAAATCAAT
The DNA here is from genome assembly GCA_004302925.2 of Cochliomyia hominivorax. Classification (NCBI taxonomy): domain Eukaryota; kingdom Metazoa; phylum Arthropoda; class Insecta; order Diptera; family Calliphoridae; genus Cochliomyia; species Cochliomyia hominivorax. The sequence continues at coordinate 6,420 of PYHX02000020.1, read as the reverse complement.
TTTTAATATGAAAAACTAAAAATTGCATTTTAAAGCTAAACCAGAGGAGTTAGAGCCAAAAGGGCAATAATTTGTAATCACTTTTATTTTTCACCAAAATCAATTTTTTATATGAAAAATCGATTTTTTTATACGAAAAACTAAAATTGCATTTTATGGCTAAACTAGAGGAGTTAGAGCCAAAAGGGCAATAATTTGTTATCACTTTTATTTTCACCAAAAATCAATTTTTAATATGAAAAACTAAAATTGCATTTTAAAGCTAAACCAGAGGAGTTAGAGCCAAAAGCGCAATAATTTGTAATCACTTTTATTTTTCACCAAAAATCAATTTTTTATATGAAAAATCGATTTTTTTATACGAAAAACTAAAATTGCATTTTATGGCTAAACTAGAGGAGTTAGAGCCAAAAGGGCAATAATTTGTTATCACTTTTATTTTTCACCAAAAATCAATTTTTAATATGAAAAACTAAAATTGCATTTTAAAGCGAAACTAGAGGAGTTAGAGCCAAAAGGGCAATAATTTGTAATCACTTTTATTTTTCACCAAAAATCAATTTTTTATATGAAAAATCGATTTTTTTATACGAAAAACTAAAATTGCATTTTATGGCTAAACTAGAGGAGTTAGAGCCAAAAGGGCAATAATTTGTTATCACTTTTATTTTTCACCAAAAATCGATTTTTTATATGAAAAACTAAAATTGCATTTTATAGGTAAACTAGAGGAGTTAGAGCCAAAAGGGCAATAATTTGTTATCACTTTATTTTTCACCAAAAATCGATTTTTTATATGAAAAACTAAAATTGCATTTTAAAGCTAAACCAGAGGAGTTAGAGCCAAAAGGGCAATTATTTGTAATCACTTTTATTTTCCACCAAAAGTCGATTTTTATATGAAAAACTAAAATTGCATTTTATAGCTAAACCAGAGGAGTTAGAGCCAAAGAGCAATTATTTGTAATCACTTTTATTTTCACCAAAAATCGATTTTTTTTATGAAAAATCGATTTTTTATATGAAAAACTAAATTGCATTTTATAGCTAAACCAGAGGAGTTAGAGCCAAAAGGGCAATAATTTGTAATCACTTTTATTTTTCACCAAAAATCGATTTTTCATATGAAAAATCGATTTTTTATATGAAAAACTAAAATTGCATTTTATAGCTAAACCAGAGGAGTTAGAGCCAAAAGGGCAATAATTTCTAATCACTTTTATTTTTCACCAAAAATCGATTTTTCATATGAAAAATCGATTTTTTATATGAAAACTAAAATTGCATTTTATGGCTAAACTAGAGGAGTTAGAGCCAAAAGGGCAATAATTTCTAATCACTTTTATTTTTCACCAAAAATCGATTTTTTATATGAAAAACTAAAATTGCATTTTATAGCTAAACCAGAGAGTTAGAGCCAAAAGAGCAATTATTTGTAATCACTTTTATTTTTCACCAAAAATCGATTTTTTTTATGAAAAATCGATTTTTTATATGAAAAACTAAAATTGCATTTTAAAGCTAAACCAGAGGAGTTAGAGCCAAAAGGGCAATAATTTGTAATCACTTTTATTTTTCACCAAAAATCGATTTTTCATATGAAAAATCGATTTTTTATATGAAAAACTAAAATTGCATTTTAAAGCTAAACCAGAGGAGTTAGAGCCAAAAGGGCAATAATTTGTTATCACTTTTATTTTTCACCAAAAATCAATTTTTAATATGAAAAACTAAAATTGCATTTTAAAGCTAAACCAGAGAAGTTAGAGCCAAAAGGGCAATAATTTGTAATCACTTTTATTTTTCACCAAAAATCAATTTTTTATATGAAAAATCGATTTTTTAATATGAAAAACTAAAATTGCATTTTAAAGCTAAACCAGAGGAGTTAGAGCCAAAAGGGCAATAATTTGTAATCACTTTTATTTTTCACCAAAAATCAATTTTTTATATGAAAAATCGATTTTTTATACGAAAAAACTAAAATTGCATTTTATGGCTAAACTAGAGGAGTTAGAGCCAAAAGGGCAATAATTTGTTAATCACTTTTATTTTTCACCAAAAATCGATTTTTTATATGAAAAACTAAAATTGCATTTTATAGGTAAACTAGAGGAGTTAGAGCCAAAAGGGCAATTAATTTGTTATCACTTTTATTTTTCACCAAAAATCGATTTTTTTATATGAAAAACTAAAATTGCATTTTAAAGCTAAACCAGAGGAGTTAGAGCCAAAAGGGCAATAATTTGTAATCACTTTTATTTTCACCAAAAATCAATTTTTTATATGAAAATCGATTTTTTATATGAAAAACTAAAATTGCATTTTATAGCTAAACCAGAGGAGTTAGAGCCAAAAGGGCAATAATTTCTAATCACTTTTATTTTTCACCAAAAATCGATTTTATATGAAAAACATTTTTAATATGAAAAACTAAAATTGCATTTTATAGCTAAACCAGAGGAGTTAGAGCCAAAAGGGCAATATTTGTAATCACTTTTTATTTTTCACCCAAAATCGATTTTTTATATGAAAAATCAATTTTTAATATGAAAACTAAAATTGCATTTTATAGCTAAACCAGAGGAGTTCAGAGCCAAAAGGGCAATAATGTTATCACTTTTATTTTTCACCAAAAATCAATTTTTAATATTCAAAAACTAAAATTGCATTTTAAAGCTAAACCAGAGGAGTTAGCAGCCAAAAGGGCAATTATTTGTAATCACTTTTTATTTTTTCACCCAAAATCGATTTTTATATGAAAAATCAATTTTTAATATGAAAAACTAAAATTGCCATTTTATAGCTAAACCAGAGGAGTTAGAGCCAAAAGGGCAATTATTTGTAATCACTTTTATTTTTCGCCAAAATCAATTTTTAATATCAAAAACTAAAATTGCATTTTAAAAGCTAACCAGAGGAGTGAGAGCCAAAAGGGCAATTATTTGTAATCACTTTTATTTTTCACCCAAAATCTATTTTTATATGAAAAACTAAATTGCATTTTATAGCTAAACTAGAGGAGTTAGAGCCAAAAGGGCAATTATTTGTAATCACTTTTATTTTTCACCAAAAGTCGAATTTTTATATGAAAAATCGATTTTATACGAACTAAAATTGCATTTTATAGCTAAACCAGAGAGTTAGAGCCAAAAGGGCAATTATTTGTAATCACTTTTATTTTTCACCAAAAGTCGATTTTTTATAAGAAAAATCCATATTTATATGCAAACTAAAATTGCATTTTATAGCTAAACCAGAGGAGTTAGAGCCAAAAGGACAATAATTTGTTAATCACTTTTATTTTTCACCAAAATCGAATTTTTTATAAGAAAAATCGATTATTTATATGCAGAACTAAAATTGCATTTATAGCTAAACCAGAGGAGTTAGAGCCAAAAGGACAATAATTTGTTATCACTTTTATTTTTCACCAAAAATCAATTTTTTATATGAAAATTCGATTTTTATATGAAAACCAAAATTGCATTTTATAGCTAAACCAGAGGAGTTAGAGCCAAAAGGGCAATAATTTGTTATCACTTTTATTTTTCACCAAAATCAATTTTTAATATGAAAAACTAAAATTGCATTTTATAGCTAAACCAGAGGAGTTAGAGCCAAAAGGGCAATAATTTGTAATCACTTTTATTTTCACCAAAATCAATTTTTAATATGAAAAACTAAAATTGCATTTTAAAGCTAAACCAGAGGAGTTAGAGCCAAAAGGGCAATTATTGTCATCACTTTTATTTTTCACCAAAATCGATTTTTTATATTGAAATAAAACTAAAATTGCATTTTATAGCTAAACCAGAGGAGTTAGAGCCAAAAGGGCAATAATTTGTAATCACTTTTATTTTTCACCCAAAATCGATTTTTTATATGAAAATTCGATTTTTATATGAAAAACCAAAATTGCATTTTATAGCTAACCAGAGGAGTTAGAGCCAAAAGGGCACTAATTTGTATCACTTTCTATTTTTTCACCATAAAGTCGATTTTTTATATGAAAAATCCATTTTATTGAAAACTAATGCCTTTATAGCTAACCAGAGGAGTTAGAGCCAAAAGGGCAATAATTTGTTATCACTCTTTATTTTTCACCAGCAGATCAATTTTTTATATGAAAAATCGATTTTTTATGAAAAATTGCGTTTTATAGCTAAACCTGAGAGTTCAGAGCCCAAAAGGGCATAATTTGTTATCACTTTGATTTTTCAGCCAAAAACAATTTTTATATGAAAAACTAAAATTGCATTTTAGAGCCTAAACCAGCGGACGTTAGAGCCAAAAGGGCAATTATTTGTAATCACTTTTATTTTTCACAAAAATCAATTTTTAATATGAAAACTAAAATTGCATTTATAGCTAAACCAGACGAGTTAGAGCCAAAAGAGCAATTATTTGTAATCACTTTTATTTTTCAACAAAAATCATATTTTAATATGAAAAACTAAAATTGCATTTTATAGCTAAACTAGAGAGTTAGAGCCAAAAGGGCATTAATTTGTAATCACTTTTATTTTTCACCAAAAAGTCGAATTTTTATATGAAAAATCGATTTTTTTATACGAAAAACTAAAATTGCATTTTATAGCTAAACCAGAGGAGTTAGAGCCAAAAGGCAATTAATTTGTAATCACTTTTATTTTTCACCCAAAAGTCGATTTTTATTAAGAAAATCATTTTATATGCAAAAAGCTAAATTGCATTTTAAGCTAAACAGAGGAGTTAGAGCCCAAAAGGACATAATTTGTAATCACTTTTATTTTTCACCAAAAAATCCCGATTTTTTATAAGAAAAATCCATATTTATATGCAGAACTAAATTGCATTTTATAGCTAAACCAGAGAGTTAGAGCCAAAGGACAATAATTTGTTATCACTTTTATTTTTCACCAAAAATCAATTTTTATATGAAAATCGATTTTTTATATGAAAAACCAAAATTGCATTTATAGGCTAAACAGAGGAGTTAGAGCCAAAAGGGCAATAATTTGTTATCACTTTTATTTTCACCCAAAAATCAATTTTTAATATGAAAAACTAAAATTGCATTTTAATAGCTAACCTAGAGGAGTTAGAGCCAAAAGGGCAATTATTGTAATCCACTTTTATTTTTCACCAAAAGTCGAATTTTTATATGAAATCGATTTTTTATACGAAAAACTAAAATTGCATTTTAATAGCTAAACCAGAGGAGTTAGAGCAAAAGGGCAATATTTGTAATCACTTTTATTTTTCACCAAAAGTCGATTTTTTATAAGAAATCCATTTTTATATGCAGAACTAAAATTGCATTTTATAGCTAAACCAGAGGAGTTAGAGCCAAAAGGGCAATAATTTGTAATCACTTTTATTTTTCACCAAAAATCATTTTTTATAGAAAAATCGATTTTATATGAAAACTAAAATTGCATTTTATAGCTAAACCAGAGGAGTTAGAGCCAAAAGGGCAATAATTTGTAATCACTTTTATTTTTCACCAAAAATCAATTTTTTATATGAAAATCGATTTTTTATATGAAAAACTAAAATTGCATTTTATAGCTAAACCAGAGGAGTTAGAGCCAAAAGGGCAATAATTTGTTATCACTTTTATTTTTCACCAAAAATCAATTTTTAATATGAAAAACTAAAATTGCATTTTATAGCTAAACCAGAGGAGTTAGAGCCAAAAGGGCAATAATTTGTATCACTTTTTTTTTCACCAAAAATCAATTTTTAATATGAAAAACTAAAATTGCATTTTAAAGCTAAACCAGAGGAGTTAGAGCCAAAAGGGCAATAATTTGTAATCACTTTTATTTTTCACCAAAAATCGATTTTTTATATGAAAAACTAAAATTGCATTTTATAGCTAAACCAGAGGAGTTAGAGCCAAAAGGGCAATTAATTTGTAATCACTTTTATTTTTCACCCAAAATCGATTTTTTATATGAAAATCGATTTTTATATGAAAAAACAAAATTGCATTTTATAGCTAAACCAGAGGAGTTAGAGCCAAAAGGGCAATAATTTGTAATCACTTTTATTTTTCACCAAAAATCGATTTTTTTATATGAAAAATCGATTTTTTATATGAAAAACTAAAATTGCATTTTATAGCTAAACCAGAGGAGTTAGAGCCAAAAGGGCAATAATTTGTTATCACTTTTATTTTTCACAAAAATCAATTTTTATATGAAAAATCGATTTTTATATGAAAAACTAAAATTGCATTTTAGCTAAACCTGAGGAGTTAGAGCCAAAAGGGCAATAATTTGTTAATCACTTTTATTTTTCACCAAAAACCAATTTTAATATGAAAAACTAAAATTGCATTTTAAAGCTAAACCAGAGGAGTTAGAGCCAAAAGGGCAATTATTTGTAATCACTTTTATTTTTCACCAAAAACCAATTTTAATATGAAAAACT